>CM032666.1:5161714-5234214 GCA_019095985.1 Streblospio benedicti
TTTCTTAAATAATCAGACATTTTGATTCTATTTTACTTCTGGTACCATGTGGAGTTTTAGGTGTTCATTTATTGTCGTCCATTCACAAACTGAACTCTACCATAATGCCTAAAAGAAACTAGTACCAATGTACAAATAGACTACAGTAAAACAGGCTGCTTATAGTCCGCAAATATCTACAGTTATGATGGAATATTTGAATAGAGTTAGAAATATTATGAGTTTGTGACCAACACCAGCAACAATTGGTTCTCAACAAATCCAACGTGATAAGAGAACTTCAGTTTAGTTTGATATTTATCGTTTTTGATAGAAGAAATTAACCTAATCATGTTACAGGTATGGATATTGTAAACATGCACCATGGAGTCATGCACCATATACCTCCCATCAATTGCACGTTCACATTGGCTCATACACACCATATACACGAATATCTGTAGCACTCGTATGTCTAATAAAGATATACTCCTCCTGACAGAAGCAAACACTATTGTAAGCCGGTGGCATATACGTCAAAATGACTGTCCACTTTTTTGACGTCAGATATGCATAGGTATTATCTATGGCCATGAATTTACGCAATTTTATGGAAATACCTCGCATTTAAATGTATAACATTTGCATTTACTGTATGTTTTCGTGTACCTTTGAGTGAAATCAACTCGCATAGTGCCCCTTACGCCCAGACACTTCATGAATAGTCATGAGTTGTATACGAAGTGATCTGATTTGCTCAATGCGTGATTTCGATGGCAACTCGTCCTGTGGGCACTACTTGGGGCATATATATGGACAATGTGTCCCAAGGTTGACACTGAACATGGACATATTTTGCCTCCAATCTTTTGCAATCCTGGCTATGCCACTGTACAAGTAATGCTTTGACATATACATTTACATAATTTGATATAATAACCTATATTGATATTCCAGCACTACTTTTTGCATTTAAACAACTATGATCAAACACAAATCTAAATGTTTGATAATGGACTGTATATGTCAGACTACCTGAAAGAGGAATATTCGAAGTATTATAAAAAACAGTATGACAATGATGAAAAAATGGGAAGGGGTAGACATGGTAGAATCTCAGACTCTGAATCTGAATTAGGATCTGAATTAGAGTTACATTGATTCCAAAATTCATATCTATGAATCCCAGGAAAATTCAATGACTTTTGAAGACTTTATTTTATATATTAATTATTCCAATAATTTTTTCTAGATACACAGTTTCATCTAAATAGGGCCAATGTAAAGATCAAAGATGACAATAGTATGTCAATAATTGAGTTCTATTCTTCTTTTGCACACATCTACATAAATAGAAATTTTACCATATCATGTTGTGTGTGGGTCTCGCGCAAAGCGTGCAAAAATTAGACTTTGGAAGATATCAAGGTGGCAAATATATCAGAATTTTATCTGTAGGCGAACAGCATTTAATTTACCAGTTTAACCAAAATTCAATGACTTTTTACTAAATTTCATTCAAAATTCAATCACTTTTCCAGGATCTTGAAAAAATGTAAATTTCAATGACTTTCACCTGAACGGATTGGGGGGGTCATACTTTTCATTTCTCAATTACTGGGGGGGTCGGACTTTCATTTTGTGATATATGGGGGGGGACTTTCCTTCTCGGATCTTTCAAAAATCTGCCTGACCCCCCCAGCAAATTGTAAATGACCGGGGCCTAACTGATTTTATATGCATTTATTTACTATGTCGACTATATTTTTTTTTTTGTATTGCACCTCTTTTAAAATGTATGGAATTTTATGTTCCAAAATAAATGATGTTATGTTAAGAGGTCACTTTACATTAGCACTCTTTACAATTAGTATTGAATTTTTATGAATTGAGCCATTTGTTGGCGAACATCACTCTGAGTATCAGATGTCAAGATATGATCTCTGAAGCATAACTATTGCTCATTAAAAATGTGAACCAATCACAGGCCTTCTAATTCAGGATTTGAATGAGGTCAAATTATCAATATAAGCATTGCTGAAGATTTGCAGACTGTCAGTTTGCACTTTTCTCATCGTCGGTTTACACAAGTACGGCTTGATCACTCACACTGTCTTTACATGTCCTTGTTCATACCAACTTGTGGGCCAAGTTATAGCCTTTATGTGGAAAAATAATTTTTGGATTAGACTTACGTCTGTTGAGCCTTGAAATTGTACCACCACGTGAAATTGTACCGGTACAATTTCACGTCAACTTTAAAATGTACGACTGCCAATTTTATAAATAAGTTACTTGCCACAAAATTGTACCACACGTGAAATTGTCCCACTCACCAAAATTTTACAAGCACAATAAAAAATAGTCTACCTCAGCAACTTTTATTTCTCACAATAATGCTCTTTAATTGACAAAATTGTAACCAAAATGAATCTAGTTATTACCAGGAGTAATAAATCGAATTATAGGATGAGCATTGGAATAAGGAGTAATAATTGGCTGAGTAGAGATTAAAATCAAAGTAAATTAAAATGATTTACATAGACTATTGATCTATTATAATGCTTTGCTTTTGACAAAGTTCATGATAAAATATGTTGTGTGCTTACCCTTTTGAAATAAAACCACAATTTAAGCATTTCAATTAATTTGACTATTTGCATTGCTCAGTACACTATGTCTAATTAGCTACGAGTCTTACATACAAAGTGATTTCAATAGAAATTGTTCACAATATTAATTTCTAACTAAATATGAAGCTGACTGTGATTTATATTAATTGTCAGATATAATGAAACAAAGGTTGAGTGAACAAAATGTTAACTCCATAATGATTAGAAGGGGAAAATGGGGGTAGATGGGACACTGGGTAACATGGGACTGGGGGAAGATGGTACGTGGGGTAACATGGGACAAATTACTTTTCTTTGATATTAAAGTAGTTTTATAAATCACAGATATAGACTGTTTCAGAGGTAGCATTCAATAATGTGCAGTGTAAATACAACTAATATAAGACTATATTATACATATTGTGTGCACAATTTTATGCACGTTTCCTTGAATTTCTGATGGGAAGATAGTGTACAAGTCCACATTGACTGCTCTTGGATGCTCTTACAAGAGTGGATAGAACTATGATCTGTACCTGTGTACCATCTACCCCCAGTCCCATGTTACCCAGTATCCCATCTACACCCAGTATCCCGTCTATCCCCAGTCGCCTCTACCTATTTATAACGTCATCCCTACCAATCACAAAATCACATTAAGTAAAAGTGCAATGCTCATGGAACAGTTTCACGTGGTGGTACAATTTCAAGGCAACAATGGCAAAATGGTACAATTTCACGTTAACTTGAAATCGTACCGTAACAATTTCACGGCAGTGGTATAATTTCAAGTTGACGTGAAATTGTACCGAACAATTTCATGTGGTGGTACAATTTCAAGGCTCAACAAAGTCAAAGGCAAAATCAATGCTCGATTTCATCTTACTTATATAGCGAGATCGTATATTTGACATTTGAATTCCCCGCTGGACATTTTGGCAGTGGGCCTTCTGATTGGTCAGATTCTAAGTGTAAGTTCCACAGAATTGGATATGGCTGTATCATGGCTATATACTGGGTATATAGTCATGAGATATGATGATGTACTTTTCTATACTTATAACACAAATAGAAGTATATGAATCAATCCTGCTGGTTTGAATAGTCTACGTATAAAAAATCATGATATTAAGGTTAAATTAAGAATTAGGTCACATAAATTAATAAATCATGATAATCCAATCTCTGGTGAAACATTTCAGAGGTCAATTTGACATCTGATGCTCAGAGTGGCCAACATGGTAAATCATTACCAAATAATATTTCAAACATAAAATAATACAGTGTAGGATGAAATGAAACATTGTATGATACAAGTTGAATGAAAGTGACTATAAGACCCATAACTATGATTGGTAGAAATCTTTCTGTGAGTTTTTCACTATGATTTACATGTAAGCACCCACATATAGAGCTTCAAATATTGCGCCATTGATTGAAGTTACTTTTAGCACCAGATATTCTATTTTTACTGAGTTTTTATTCACTGTGGTCAATGTAGGCATTAATGTGTTGACAGCAAGTTCAAGGTGTGACATTTTCTATAATAACTAAATAATGGTAATGAAGTTCAAATTATAATTTTAGAAATGAAATGCTTTTTTTGCCAAATCTACACTGCAATTATTATTGATCTGATTTGTTTACATAATAGTGAACACTTACACGAATATGGCACTTTTTCAGTCTCTGTGGACAGAGTCTGACATTTTAAACAAGCCTAAATTGGAGATTAGGTCCTGTGATTACAACAGCAGTATTTTAATTTGCATACACATGGCTAGTCACTTAGTCTTAATGGCAGATCCAGGTTTTCGGAAAAGGTGGGGCGCACTTAAGGGATTTCATAGGTTACGTACACGCAATTGATGACTGACGTGTAAAAAGCCCTATGAAAATGAAGTATTTTGGTGGGAAAAGGGGGGCGCGCGCCCCCTGCGTCCCCCTTGGATCTGCCTATGATTCTGAACATGGGACCTAATACCCAAATTAGGAATGTTCAAAATGTCTGAGTCTGTCTCTCTGAAACTAAAAAAATGCTATTTTCTTGTAAGTTTTCACTATTATGTACCGTATCCTCGCGCATTAAAGCCCACTGGGGTTAACATTGAAGATGGGGTTATACTTTGAATATAAGCCCTTGGGCTAATAAGTGAGAAGTCTTTTCATTTTCAAAAGTATCAAAAAGTGCCATTTTTCGTCCACCCTGCCCCCCCATGAGTGACCAAAGACATGTGAAAATAAAATAATTTGCTTCAAGAAATCCTGTCCTCGTATGTGTACCATGAACATCCTTTGGACGATATTAGAAGTCCCGACACATTTCACCAGCTTCCATCAATGATTGAGAATGAACATCTATACAAACCTTAGATGGGAGTGTAGGGAATTCCTCTCATTTCAACCACCTCTAGCCAATGTGGCCAGTGCTATAACAGGAGATCTACCCAAATATTATTAGCACCTGACAAAATTTGGCAGGTGACATTGAAAGGGCACTGGCCAAATCCGAAGTTGCTGAAAAGGGAAGAGCCAAAGGCGCGGTTACAAGCGCTGTAGGCGCAAAGTATAGCTGGGGGGGTCTGGGGGCATGCTCCCCCAGAAACTTTTTGAAATGGATGTCTCGAGAAGCTCTCTAGTGCATTCCTTTTCTCAGAAAGTAGTTTTTTTATTTTAATGAAATGGAGGTATCTATATCATGTTTTGTTTTTCAATGATTTTATGCATTATTACGGGTTAACTTTAGCACATACATGTATTGTATTTATTATTTTTTATCTATTTGTCTACTTGGCTGGTTAATTTTTAATTGTACTCACCAAAACTTGATAGAAAAGGCAATCGCCAAAGTGGGAGGTGCAAATTGAAGACCACTCACCAAATGGATAAAGCACTAGCCCCTGGCTAGTGAGAGTGTGAAAGGAATTCCCTGGGAGTTTAAATCAATGTTTGAAGATATATAAATTTGTGTTAATCTGCAGCGAGAATATATCGAAAGTGAGAATTAATTGATAATGTATGTATTTTTAAAAATATCTTACCGGCAGCGTTCTTGTTAAAAACATCCGCTATTCTGTAGGAGCTTTACACAATGAGACATCAAATCAAAACGGCCTTGGCCTTCGATCACTAAATACTTTTGGTATGTCTCTAGTATTTGAACACGGATGGTAATGGCGTACTTCCCTAGTTCAAATATTCATTAAATCAGGTTTGTACGATGTTATTAAGCTATGAAAATAGTTGTGAAATTAATGAATACGTTGACACCATTGTTAGAAAAGATATGAAACCAATAACTACCATATATGATAAAAGGAAAACTTAGTGCACACTCTCCAAAGTCAGTACACTCATCATCGCCCTCGTAGTACGGTACAATCACACTTAAGGACCCCTGGTTAAGA
Organism: Streblospio benedicti; assembly: GCA_019095985.1. Taxonomy (NCBI): domain Eukaryota; kingdom Metazoa; phylum Annelida; class Polychaeta; order Spionida; family Spionidae; genus Streblospio; species Streblospio benedicti. The sequence continues at coordinate 5,167,713 of CM032666.1, forward strand.
AACTTGGTACCTCTATGTAAGGTCAAAATCCAATGCTTATTTATCTCCAGAATGGGGATGGGCGTAGTTTTTTAATATACACCCTTGTGCGTTTAAGTTGGAACTTTTTCCATTTTTGAAAGTGACAAAAAGTGCTGTTTTTCGGATATAAGCCTAAGGGCTTTAGTGCGTAAGAATACGGTAAACCATCAGAATAATAAAAATTGCAATGTAGATCTGGCAAAAAAATAGCGTTTCATTCCTATTAATTTTATTTTGAATTTCATTACCATTTTTTTAGTTATGATAGAAAATGTTACTACATGAACTTGCTGTCAGCACATTAGAGCAGACATTCGTGAAGCACATTCCAGGCATATGTTTCTCCATGTGTATACTTTTACAAACAATATATACAAATGGCTGAGTGCCTTAAGAAAAGTATATAAAAAAAGAATATATAATATGTCTATAGATCTAACTTCCAATATATTACCCAAAACCTGGATGGGATTGGTTCTACTATATACAAGTTAAGTTTGTAGGCTATAGTAGTGAAATCAGAATTCAGACAAAATTTCAGCCATATTTTTTGTCAAGTCAAGTGTACTAACATATTGAAAATAATGCCAGCCGACACCTGTTTATGTCATTTTTTGACATTGCTTGTAATAAAAAGGGTAAATTGACATACGCAGCTCATATTCGATTTTCTACGGGTTCTACAGGTTTAACGGCTGGTCATCCTGGCTTAAAATCGTGTAAATGCATGCTTGAGTCAGTGTCTTTCTCATTGAGACTGCATATCTGTGCTTCGGAGCAATGTAGTGCGTGATAGCAAGTTTTGAACTGTTCAAAATTTCTTAACACTTTATGTGCAGAATATGCGTGGATGTCTTTAATATACTTATAAAATTTTCTGCGCATTAACAAGACATATGAGGGGTTTGGGCCTTAAGCAAGTGCTTATACATATTACTATCTACTATTTTCATCGTGAATTTTTGAAAATAGCTACATCAACAATTTGTTGCATGTAATATATACAAGTATAGTTTTCTTCTTTAAATTTACCAAGGGAATTTGTTTGAAAATTGTAATTCATACATCATGAATTTAAAGTCTATGGTTGGAATTACAGGAATGTAAATATTGTTTATTTGGATCCATTGGTGCACTGCATGATCATGGTGGGGATGCTTAATGTTCAATTTAGAATTTTTAACTGGACAGTTATTTATATATTTGTATTAGCAATTTCTTGAAGTCTATACATAGATTATTGTCTCATTTTTTGTACCATGTTTTGTTTCTATGCTATAGTCTCCAAAATGTAAAAAAGATTCAAAATGTTTTGGGTTTTATTTACCGTAAGCTTTTCAACTCTACGGAGTCCTAATCATAATGATCAACAAAACATAGTACCAAAAATGTTTATATATTCTATCTCCGTCATAAAAAGAACAATTTAAAATATTCATTTTATTTGATAAAATTACAATGTACACACATGGCATCACCATTATACCTTCACATAATCAATTTTTCTAAATTGCTTATTTCAACATCACCCAATAATTATTGTCATTGAAAAACTAATTTTGCATACTTATTCATCTATTCACCCTAAATTTTAAATTTTAAAAATATTTTGAAAAAAAGTGAAACAGATGAACCATAATCATTAACCAGCAACCATTGTATTAGAATCCTAACACAATAGACAAAAAGTTTATTATTATTTAACAATGTATAAACAGTCAACCCAAATCTAGGAACCACTTATGAAATAATAGCCCACATTATATATGTAAGTCTGTCTGCATGTGTTTGAAAGCTACACCACACAGATCAGCTGACAACATACACAACTAAGTGTATTCATTTATAAATGTACAATACTTATATAGCTCATAAATATTTATCTCAAACAGAGATAAACCATCTAACTAAATTTTTCTGTGACAGAATTCCATACTGTGTTTCAGTTGTAAATTTACAATACTTATATAGCTCATATATATTTATCTCAAACAGAAATAAACCATCTAACTAAATCTTGCTGAGACAGAATTCCATACTTTAGTATAAACTATCAGCAAGAGTTTCATGAATTTCAGTCAATATCACAATAAGAAATGCTATGCTAGTTTTAGCATAGGCAACTTTAAGTCTAGGGATTGAAAAAAGAAATTCCCCATGAGAGTACATATTTGTTGCTGATTTGAAAGATTTTTACAACAAATATAACATTCAAATATTTCATGAAATTTGATGGATGCAATCATGTTTAAATTTGAAAACAGTTTTTATAATACATGTTGGAATGGAAATGTGTCTAGTCTTATTACATGGAGAACAATATAAGTTACCAGTTGAGTTTGTTTTGTATCTAATTAGTATTCACACAGAACATAAATATTTTGTTCATTAACTGTGATAACCACAACAGCATATCGTACCTAGTAAATACTATAACAATCAGGTGATGCTTTGATGGCAATGTTTTGAGAATTAAATATTATTATTTTGAAAATGTTTAATGCGTCATGTCTGTCAATTAAAATGTGAAAAAAATATCTAAAATACTACAGACTTTCACTGCTTCTATTAAACTGAGCAATCTTTGCTTTTGTCTAAGTTCATACTTTTTTAGCAATAATTTACTATTGTATCTAATCAATCGGTTATGTCCAGCTGGTTATGTCTTATTTAATTTTTCCTGCAACTAAAGAATCCTCACCACTAAACATGAAAATTCTACCTCAAACCTGAAAGTGATAATTACCTTTCAGATAACCCAATATTATTCATTCTAGTCAACAACACCAATTAAAATTATTACAAAACCACCTAAAACATAGTAAGAGCTCATAACTATATTATACTCGAGAACCAACCTTTCTCTTGCGCATCATCCTATTATGGCTTTCAATATCAGCAACAATATCCTCTACAACATGTATGAGTGCATTGAGTTCACCAAAGTTTGACTGACTGGTGGCTCGTTTGTTTGGCTTGATGTTCACTTTTACACTATTTGGCTTATTTTGGCTCTGTACTGGACTTTCTTTTGACTTTACAATGACTTTTGCTCCAGAAGCTGGTGGTGTAGGTGGTGCTGGCTGTTGTTTACTTTTAACTACAATCTTTGCTCCAGAAGCTGGTGGTGGAGGTGGTGCAGGCTGTTGTTTACTTTTAACTACAATCTTTGCTCCAGAAGCTGGTGGTGTAGGGGGTGCAGGCTGTTGTTTACTTTTAACTACAATCTTTGCTCCAGAAGCTGGTGGTGTAGGGGGTGCAGGCTGTTGTTTACTTTTAACTACAATCTTTGCTCCAGAGGCTGGTGGTGGAGGTGGTGCTGGCTGTTGTTTACTTTTAACTACAATCTTTGCTCCAGCAGCTGGTGGTGGAGGTGGTGCCGGCTGTGCTTTACTCGTTATCATTATCTTTGGTGGAGGAGGTGGTGGTTGTGGTGGCTTTGAAGAACCTGTCTTTTTAATGACAATCTTTTGTGGAGGAGCAGGTGGTGGGGGAGGTGGTGCTGCTGGCTGTGTTTTAGTCTTTACCGATATCTCTGGAGGAGATGGTGGTGGCGGTGGCCTTTGATTTTCTGTCTGTTTTATGGTAATCTTTGGTGGTCCTGGTGCTGGTCCTGCTGGACTATTCTTTGTGTGTGTAAGTACGAGCTCGGGAGCAGGGGTTGGTGGTTGCGGTTTTGGCGGTTTATGTTTAATCACAAGCTTTGGATGTGATGGCATTGGAGTAACATTTGTTTCTGTTTGCTTGATAACAACCTTCGGTTGATGCGGTGCTGGAGTTGGTGACGATCCGGTCTTGCTAATTACTATCTGTTGAGGAGCTTGGGGTGGTGGTATGAGGGTTGTTGATACTTTCATATCTTTAAACACTATATCTGCAGGATGAAATGGCAGTTGTGGACGTACATTTGGGTTTTTCCTTATTTTGATCACTTGTGGTTTTGATTTTTCTTGTCTTGCCTTCGGGGTATGTATTATAATGTTGCTTGGAGGTTGTGGTGGTGGATGATGTATTGGATCGTTTTTGATCACTATCATTCTCGGAGGTTGTAATGTTGTCTGTGGTTCGTTTCGCTCAATTAGGACCTGCTTAGTAGGTGGTGCTGTTGCTGGTGGTTTAGGCGTATATTTTCTAACGATGATCTTTCGTGGAGGTTGTGGTGGATCGGTCACTGGTCTTTTAATTATCAACTGCCTTATTGGTTTTGTCAAACGTGGTCTTGCTTGATCACTTTCACTTTTGATAATAACATTGTGTTGAGCAGGTAGTGGAGGTGCAGCTGTTCCACCGTACATTTTAATTGGTGGAGGTGGTGGAGGTAAAGGAGGAGGCGGTTTAGGTTTTATCACCACCTTGTTAATATCTACAAGTGACGGTCCTGGGGCTGATTTGCTATCAATGACTATCTTGTTTGGCAGGGTTGGTTGTTTTGGTGATGTGTCTCTTTTTTTGGTAGCTTGGTGTCTAGCAGGCCTATTCTTGACTACTATCTTTGCTCCAGGTGGTGATGCTGCTTCTTTATTCTGTACTATTATCTTCGATGGAGATTGCATTGGTAGTACAGGTGCTGATTGTTCTTTTATTGTGATCTTTTCTTGAATAGATGGTGGTGGAGGTGGTGGTGCGGGAGCTTGTTTAGCCTTTATAGTGATCTTTGGTGGGGGCGGTGGTGGAGGCGGTGGTGGTGCGGGAGCTTGTTTAGCCTTTATAGTGATCTTTGGTGGGGGCGGTGGTGGAGGCGGTGGTGGTGCGGGAGCTTGTTTAGCCTTTATAGTGATCTTTGGTGGTGGAGGGGGGGGAGGCGGTGGTGGTGCGGGAGCTTGTTTAGCCTTTATTGTTATCTTTTGCGGTGGTGGCGGTGGGGGAGGAGGTGGTGGTGGTGGCGCCTGTTTACTCTTTATCACAATCTTCTGTGGAGGAGGTGGTGGCGGTGGTGCAGGTGTCGGTGGTGGTCGCTTATCCTTTATTATGATCTTTGCTGGAGGAGGAGGTGGTGGTGGTGGAGGTGGTGGTGCGGGCTCTCTTCTTGTTAATATAATCTTTGGAGGAGGAGGTGGTGGAAGAACTGATTGCATAGGAGATTTTATTGTTAATATTCTTGGTTTTTGAATTGGTTGAATTGGCATAGGTGTATTAGTTCTAATCACAAGCTTTGAATTCACTTCATTTGCCACTACAGGTTGATCAATTTCTTTAACCTCGATTCTTGATGTTTCTCTTTTTTTTGTAATTTGGTGTCGAACAGGTCTACTTTTAACTACTATCCTTGCTGCAGTTGGGGGAGGTGGTTGATTCTTGACTATTATTCTTGCAGGTGGAGGCTGTACTTGGCTATCCTTGACTACTATCCTTGCTGCAGTTGGGTATGGTGTTTCTTTATGCTGTACTATTATCTTTTCTGGAGGTGGTGGAGGTGGTTGGTTACTCTCTACTACTATCTTTGATGGAGTTTGCATTGGTTGTAGAGGAGGTGATGACGGTGGTTGGTATTGTTTACTCTGTAATATGAACCTTTGAACAGCTGGTGGTGGTTGTGACTTAGCATGTACTATGATCTTTTCTTTAACTGGAGGTATTACGATCTTTTCTTCAATAGTTTCTCTCTTTTTTGTAATTCGGTGTCGAACAGGTCTGTTTTTAACAATTATCTTTTCTTGAACAGGTTGTTGTATGAATAGTCCCGGCTTTTGATTATTTATTGTGATCTTTTCTTGAACTGATGGTTGAAGTGACTGTTGATTAGACTTTATTATGAACTTTTCTTTAATTGATGGTGGAGGAGGTGGTGGTGCGGGAGCTTGTTTAGCCTTTATAGTGATCTTTGGTGGTGGAGGGGGGGGAGGCGGTGGTGGTGCGGGAGCTTGTTTAGCCTTTATTGTTATCTTTGGTGGTGGTGGCGGTGGGGGAGGAGGGGGTGGTGGGGGAGCTTGTTTAGCCTTAATTGTTATCTTTGGTGGTGGTGGCGGTGGTGGCGGAGGTGGGGGTGGCGCCTGTTTACTCTTTATCACAATCTTTGGTGGAGGAGGTGGTGGCGGAGGTGGTGGCGGAGGTGGTGCTAATTTCTTTATTATAATTTTCGGCGGAGGTGGTTGCGTTGGTGGTGGCGTATTTTGCATCTCCTCTATTATAATTTTCTGAGGAGGTTTTGGTGGTTCAGTCGGCAGTGGTGGTGGTGCTGGTTTATTCTTTATTATAATCTTCTGAGGAGGAGATGGTGGCAGTGGTGGAGGTGGTGGATCTTTCCTACTTCGTATTATGATTTGCTGTGGAGCAGGAGGAGGTGGGGCTGGAGCTGGGTTACTCTTTAAAAAGATCTTCGCTGAACTACGCATTGGTTGGGGTGTTTGTACAGGCTGTTCGTCACTCTTTATCACAACTTTTGTGTTCCCTGGTGGTGAAGGTGGTGCAGGTTGTTCTTTTTTCTTTATCACAACCTTTGTGTTCCCTTGTGGTGGAGGTATTATCTGTTCTGCATTCTTGATCACAATCTTCTCTGGTGTTGCAAAATGTTGACTAGATGATGTACCCTTGACTGCAAATACTCTGGTCTCTCTCTTTCTTGCCGATGTGTGTCTAGAAGGTCTACTTTTTATGACAATCTTTGAGCTGTCTGGTGTTTGCGCGTCTGGATTTTTAAAGACAATCTTTGAGTGCTCTGATGAAGCTGATTGACTAGAGGGAATGCTTTTAATTTCAAATACATTCCCTTGTTGTTTGGGTGACTGACGTAATGGCTTGTTTTTAACTTGAAACGTGGTTTGTTTCTTTGTTCTAAGTAAATGTCTAGCAGGTCTACTTTTAATTATAATCGTAGGCTTCTCTGACTGAGGGGCTGAAGCTGGTTGAGTTGAGTTTTTAACCACAATCTTAGTTTCCACAGTTTTTTGTGTGATGGGCAATTGAGTCGTTTGTGGTTTAATTACAATCTTTGTTTTCGATGGTTTTTGTGTAACAGGTGGTTGAGTTGGTTGAGGTTTAATTACAATCTTCGTTTTTGAAGGCTTTTGTGTAACAGGCGTTGGAGTTGATTGAGGTTTAATCACAATCTTCGTTTTTGATGGCTTTTGTGTAACAGGCATTTGAGTTGGTTGAGGTTTAATTACAATCTTCGTTTTCGACGGCTTTTGTGTAACAGGTTGTAGATTTGGTTGAGGTTTAATTACAATCTTAGTTTTCGACGGCTTTTGTGTAACAGCTGGTTGAGTTGGTTGAGGTTTGATTACAATCTTCGTTTTCGATGGTTTTTGTGTAACAGCTGGTTGATTTGGTTGAGGTTTAACTACAATCTTCGTTTTTGATGACTTTTGTGTAACAGGTGGTTGAGTTGGTTGAGACTTAATTACAATCTTTGTTTTTGATGATCCAGGTGCAATTGGCTGACTAGCTTCATTTTTACTGTTAATGGAAATTTTTGAATTAGAAGAATGTTCTCTACCATTGTGATCATCTGGTTTTATCTTTATTTTAATGTTTGACTGTTCTGGCCTATCTTTATTCCCATTTGATTGGTCTGCAATTATCCTGACAGAAGCAGGCGATATGGTAGTTCTTCCCTTTTCAAAAGCACCCAATAAACGTTGAACTAAATTGATAGTTGTAGTAGGTGCATGTGTTGTGGTGGAGATTGGTGAGGTGGAGGTCGACGGTTTAGTACTTCTAGTTGGCAAAGTGTGGACATGGTCTAAAGCCATCAGAAGAGTTCTCACTACATCAACTCCTTTATGCTCATTCTCATTATTCCTTTGGGGCTTTGAAGTAATAGCTGTATTTTTAGATTGATTTGGTTTGTCCTTTACTTTGACATCAACATGTGGTTTAGAAGTTTGTGATTGTGGTTGGGCACCATTTGATGGTTTGATTACAATACTTTCAGAATGATCTGGCTTTTCCTTTATTTTCACATCAAATTGTGGTTTTTGCGTAGTTGAAGCTTGTCGTTGGCCACCACTTGGTTTGATCACAATAGTTTCAGAATGATCTGGTTTTTCCTTTACTTTCACATCAAATGGTGGTTTTTGTGTAGCTGAAGCTTGTGCTTGTCCACCACTTGGTTTGATCACAATACTTTCAGAATGATCTGGCTTTTCCTTTACTTTCACATCAAATGCTGGCTTGTGTGTAGTTGTAGCTTGTGCTTGTCCACCACTTGGTTTGATCACAATACTTTCAGAATGATCTGGCTTTTCCTTTATTTTCACATCAAATGGTGGTTTTTGCGTAGTTGAAGCTTGTCGTTGGCCACCACTTGGTTTGATCACAATACTTTCAGAATGATCTGGCTTTTCCTTTACTTTCACATCAAATGCTGGCTTGTGTGTAGTTGGAGCTTGTGATTGTCCACCACTTGGTTTGATCACAATACTTTCAGAATGACCTGGTTTTTTCTTTATTTTCACGTCAAATGGTGGCTTGTGTGTAGTTGTAGCTTGTGCTTGTCCACCACTTGGTTTGATTACAATACTTGCGGAATGATCTGGTTTTTCCTTTATTTTCACAACAGACGGTGGCTTGTGTGTAGTTGTGGTCTGTAATTTGATTACAATAGCTGGTGGCTTTGATTTAGTTGGGGATTGTGACTGTGGTTTTATCACAATACGTCCAGACTTGTCTGAATTTTCCTTTACTTTAACAACAATTGGTGCAGGTTTTGCATTCTCTGCTTGAATTCTTTCATTTTCATGCTTCAACTTTGCAAGTATGTTGTCTGTTTCCATTAACTCCTGTTTCAATTTTTCTGCTTTTTTTCTTGCTAATTCTTCTTTTAACCTTGCTATTCTTTTTCTCTTTGCTTTCAACATATCTTCCATTGATGGTGGAGGAGAAGTTGTTGATCTTGGTTTTGGTGTTGTCTTCTGTCCTGACTCTAGAGTGGTTTTTGGTGTAATCACTTTAATAGTCATTTTAGGTTTGTTGGAATTTTTTACCTTATAATCTTTAAAATCTGAATTATCAATGCTCATCTCATCACTACTGTCATCGTCATCATCGTCATCATCGTCATCATCGTCATCATCGTCATCATCATAATCATCATCGTCATCCAAAAAAGGATCAAGTAGCCGGTCTTCATCTGCGTCTTCTTTTTGTACTTCATCAAATATTGATCGTGGATGTCTAGTTACATTGCTATTTATTGCATGATGTCTTTTAGTACTTTTCATTTGACCACCATTTCTTTTATTTTGAAAATGATTTACTGACTTCTTGTGATTAACCTTGTCAATACTTGTGTTACCCTTTCTATTGCTATTACTAACCAAATGTACCACATGTAGCGGTCTTACCAAAACTGTTCCCTCGCTTCCAAAAAATGCTCTAATCCAGTTTACAAATGACAGTAGATTATTCAGAGCTGTATCCTTCAAACTGGCAGATTCACTGCTAATATTTCTAGACTTTGATTGGTTGCCCAATCGTATTGTTTTGAATGTTACATTAAAAGTTATATTGATTCTTTCATCTGGAAATATTCCAGTGGAGTTTATGCTAAATAGTCTGTTCAAAGCAGCCAAATGTTCTCTTGAATTATTTTGATAAACAGTTTTCAATTTATTAAACCGTACATGAGGTATACTGCCATTTGATGCAGAGCCAGAAATATTTTTTTCTACATTCACAATGCCGTGCTTCCCTGCCAGCGTCCTATTGCTACGATCAGGCACTGTGCTATTGATTATAGTTTTTATTGTAGGTAAATGTTTAAAGAGAAATTGACAACCAAAAACTATACCCGTTAAAGATGTCATTAGCAGGACGAACAGTAGGATGTATTCAGCCCGTCTCCTCTTCCAGGCCACTGTTACTGAAGCGTCAGATTTGGTCTTTTTCCTCATCTTTAAAATATCCATTATTTCTTCATCGGAATCTGACGACAAATTGACGTCTTGAAACTCCAACACAACAGGCTTATTCCTCATCGTGAATGTCTCTTTATGTGATCGAAATCCATGATTTTATATCAAATAAAACATATGTACAAAACTATTTACATTTCATTTATTTACAAACTCATGGTAATGCACGAGTGACGTTCGATACCTTAAGTATTTTCGCACGTACGATTGTTATGTCACGTCATACGTGTTATGTTGACGTTAAAACGTGATAGTACTTAAATCGTCTTTTCTGTCTATCATGAGACTTCTGACCATTTATCAAAGACTGCAAACTGAGCAAAGTGACCTAACTACTTAATCTTTGGACGTGCGAAATATTGACAACGTCTTCGACAATTCCCACACATTTCTTTCTGTTTCATATACACCTACTTAATATAAGAAAATCCATATAAGAAGTTATATCACAATGAATTATTCACGCCCCCAAAACTTACACATCTATTATCTGGCTGGATTAGCAAAGTAAGAAACCTTGAAATAAAAGGAAGGACGGGGAATACCAAAACAGACTTGGAAAGTGGTCGTGCAGTAAGATCGAACACGTTTGGGCATGGGTTTGATAGATCCTGGTGACCGAAAGGCTTGGAGTGGACGGTTGAGATGTAGACTGAGCCGCCAGAACACGCCCTCTGAATGAGGAATAATTAGGGCCTGCTCACACAAACTTAGGATTTGATAGATTCATATATTGATCCAATAAAACTCTGTGTTCGTCATGTAGCGTTTCAACTCCGAGGAATTAAATCATTGGGATGGTCATGGGACTGCTGTGGGATTACCATTAAAATATGTCGACGGATCGGCGGAGAGGGGGGAGCAAGAGCTGCAGCTACTAGTAAATTTCTTTTTTTTTTTACTTGGGACAGGCATAGTAAATTTATTAGAAAAACAAATAAAAAATAATAATAAAAACACACACACACACAAAACAGGCAGAATGTTGCATACACATGGGCTGGAATAATAAAATGCATGTTGGCTGCTTATCAACGATATAGGATAAGTATTTTTTTTTGTGAACGCAGATTTTTCAGGTTTGTTAATTCAAAGTGTAAAAGTAATTAAACATACACCTCCAGCTATAATAATGGAAATGTACATTCGAATTGAATCCAAATAATACCACCGGTCACGCAGTAATCTTAACCAGACAACAGGATCACCATGTGCCTATTAAATGGAACGAAACTACATTTTCGACAGTAAAAGCTGAACTGAATAGTTTTGCTTATTAAAAGTTCTCATCAAAACATAAAGGAATTTTTATTTGCTATTTATTCTTAATTTAAAAACAGCAACTTAATTAAATTAATAGTGTACGTACCTTAAATTGTGGCAACCATTTAAAGTAAAATAAAAATCGTTAATCCTCATTTTACTGTATCCATTAGTCCAAGTTTGCTAATGTACTGTATCCAAAATGTTATGATTATGTGTTTTCATGTTATATTTGATGATAAATCACTTAGAATCGCCTATTGTTTCAAATCCTGTGTGAAATGACGTGCATCTCCGCATGTGCATGTGTTGTCTTTGTTAATAAGTTTTATAATATTTTGTATTTTTCACATGCATATATCAGTTTGAATTCATTCTGAAAAAGCAACTGACGGATGTAAAAAAAATCCAGTTAAACAACATTAAACCATATATATTTGGAAAATAAAACCTGGTAAAATGTACAAAGTTATACAATGAGTAGGATGTTCTAAGTTATGAAGAAATTATTTCTAAATCAGAGCATCCATTCGTATGCCAAGTTACATTGTATTTGACTTCTACTACGAATATAATCGAGTAAGCCCCAGTGAATAACATAACCGTCATGAATGTTCATCACTGATCTTTACTGTACGCTACTATGATATGAGAAATACACCGAAGACATATATTTCTACCATAGTTTTTTGTACATGTATAAACTTGTTTGTGAAGAGATTGTGTGCTAATCTACAATGGCTACAACCCCATGCCTCATTCAGCTGCGACGGACGCTAGCTCTAGAACTAGTGCGCCTTAATATAGTTCAACGCATCAATAAGCAGCAAGGAGAAATAAAAGAGTTTAAAAATACCCCAACGCATTGCAGCAACTACATTTTAACGTCTTTGAGTACCATATTGAATTGTATATCCTATCTCAGAATCCTATAGCCAGGTGAAAACACAAAATACCTCCTTAATTTTGCCAGTTATTTAAAATGAAATAGTACGCTGCACATCACAATCTAACATTGCGCTGTTACTGCTATATATGCAAGGTGCATTGATATCAAACAACACCACTGAAATATTCCATCTCAACAAGTCCACCTGATTCCATCTAAAAGTTGAGCTGTGCACATATAATCCTCCACTGGTCATCCCTCCTCCAAGCAAGCTCTGGCTGGCGAGGTTCCGTCGTGAGTCGCTCGACTCTTGAGTTGCCGCCGCCGTCGCCTTTGTCGTTTGCTTTGCTGCGGCGGTCGAGGGAGCCTCGGGGACCACCGTCGCTCTGACCGCGTTGGCAATATTCTTCTAACTGCAAAACACGTACTGTTGTACGGAGTTACACTGGTTTAGTGTAGAGGTTTAGCTGATGTGCTTGTGTATTCGGTGTAGTCCGGACCACCCTCCAGTTTTACGTATGTATGGATATCGACGGCTTATAGGAATCTCGTTTACACGCATGTTGTAATTGCAATATTCCCCTAGGGTTAAAGTACCTCTTCCAACTGGAACAAGTTTTCCAATGTAGTTAGACTTACTTTTTTGGGTGGAGCACGATGGAAGGTCCATGGAATTAATACACTAATATCTGGACGTCGTCGCAATGGCAACCCCTGCCCCCACCCTCCTCTGATTCTATTGTGATACTTCACGGGTAATAAGCTTGGCTTTAAACCTAAATGCCAATATTCTGTCCACGCCAGAGTAGTTATTTCATCAGACAGAGTCTACTGATGTCTACGCAACATGCGCCACCCTGCCACCGTCCTCTAACAGTTGGCGGGTCCAACGGTTCACCCAGAACCGGTCGTCATAGAGCACGCACACGTGCTCTAGCGGGCTGGGTCGTGTGTTCAGGTAGGCGACCAGGGGCTCTATGCTGCCGCCCTTCGAGATGGCGGGACACAGTGCCACCGAGCGGTACCCTGGTTGCTTCTCCGCGATCTCAATACCGACAAGCTGGCCGGTCCAGTTGGGGTTCACTTCGATGACGTTGGTGCCTGACAGGTCTGGGCGAGTGTTCAATCCCCACACGACAGCGTCGGGAGCCATCCGGTTCAACAAGCGGGCTCTGTCCTGTCCGTGGCACAGATAAACAAGCGTGGTAGGCGACCCCCGCACACGGAATACACCATCAGTGGCATAACTGTGGAATTTAGAGACATTTACATCTTGACGTAGCGTTGGTTGCCGCGGTTGTTGTGCGCTGGCTACGGTCTCTTTGCTTGTTATGCCAAGTTTTCCCAGTGAAACTGAAATGTGCACAGAGAGGCAGATGTTGGGAAAGCGGCTCTCTGGGTCAAATTTTTTTAGCGTCTCCTCAAATGTTTTGATTTTACATTCAATGCTTTGCATATTGCATTTGGCATTTTCATCGACATTCACTTTTTCTAGAAATGTGGCTAATTCTTCAGAAAGTGAGCCCAATGCACCTCCTATAGCATCAACATCTTTTTTCAGTGAATCAACTACGTCTTTTGAGACTTTGTCCAGTATTGAGAGGCAGTTTTGTCTGCTTTCGTTTATTTTAGCAATTGCCTGGTCTGCATCTGTATTAACCTCGTGCTGTAGTGATTCAATGTCTGAATGAAATTTCTTCACCTTTTCTGTGTGATCCTTGGCCATTTCCATGTGAATTTTCTTTATTTTAGAATGGTAGTCATCTATTTTTCTTAGTCTGATTCCAAAGGCTTCCTCAAAACTCGCTACGGTGTGGCCTTTGTGCTCCCCGCTGGACAGGCCATCCATGACGCACGTTTGACAAAGGTCTCTTTCGCATTCAATGCAATGGCTTGTTGAAACCTTTCCATGCTTTTCACATTTTGGATTTGTATTTTCATCTTTAACACGTGCTTTGGAATTCTCCGCCATAGATAGAAGGGGTGTAATTGTGGTTAGATTTTTCACATCGTGTGCTTCTAGTTTGTGATGTTTCTTGCATAAGGGACAACTAAACGATGGCTGTGAGGTGCAGCATTTTTTCAGGCAATTTTCGCAGAAACTGTGACCACAGGGGAGGATTTTCGGCCGTCTATCGCAGCTGCCATCGTAGAGGTCCAAACATACTGGACACACAACATAGGGATTGTCTCCATTAGACTCCATAATGATATTGCTGGTATTGACAACGTATGGTGGAATGTCTGTATTTTTCTTTATATATTTCCATCAATCCGTAAAACAATCTCTTCTTGTAGGACACTGATAGATGCGTTTTATATTGAAATTAAAATTCTGTGTTCCAATGACATTAAATTATTCGTGTATACAGGATCACAAGTATGTATAGTACTAATGTATAAGTGTATAAAATGATATAATGTCTGATATATGTTGCAAGTTGGACTCTGGACAATCGAGTGTATCTCGATTGTCCAAAGTATTTAAAATGATATCTAAACACTTTAGTGATATTTGCTTATTGTGTTTACTACAAGCTATTGTATATGCACAGGGCCAAGTTACATATATTACAAAACGTATGGTGATAATACAGAGCAACAAAGGGGATCACGTATTGTCACCGGGTCATCAGTATTAAAAATATATCTTTTCAGAGGCAAATCCATGAAATTCGGACATTGGGCCTCACACTGCCAATGGTGTGTCAAATGCAGGCATCCTGCAATCCAGTCAGATGAAGAAATATTTCGTTGAAATGAACTGCCAACGGTTACTTTTAAAAACGGTTGCAATTTGGAGTTTGAAACCACTTTCTTAGAATTTTACCTAATTGGTATTGCAGCCAGATGTATTTGGAATGAGTTGCTGATACTTTGATATTGAATCGTGTGTGAGTAAAGATGTCTTGAGTTTACAGCCATGTAAATCAGTACGAGATATCTATCTCCCCTGCCCATAAAGAAAACTACAACTTCTAGTGCACTTGTGGTAATGACTCAATCGATTAATCTTACTCGTCATAATTACAAAATTTATCTTTTATTCAGGGCGGTAGATAGGATTGTAAAAGATTGGATGTGAAATATGTTGGGCAATGATGCAGTCAAACTCGACAGGCGCACAGCTTTCTTAGGGGGTTTGATTGCATGCTCCCCCAAGAAAATTGTTCATTTTAAACTTTTTTTCACCTAGTCTAACGCTATTTCAAACAGAAACGTAAACTTTAAAACACATTTGTTAAGACTCCGTTTCATTCAGGGATGAAAAAATAGAGGCATATGCAGTTGCCCCCCCCGCCCGCCTCATATGTAGCTACGGTCCCGTTAGCATACCACTTTAGAATATAGTTTTTCGGCACATGTTTAACTCTTTTCAACGTAGTACTGCGTAGAGATTTGTGTTGCATTCTATGCACAGTACATCTAAATCACCAGACTGCACACCCTCTTATTTGGAATTTTGATATATACGTGTACCACCCTGCTGGTAAATTACCTCCCACAGCGATGGGAACTGTGCAGTTAAATTATATCTTATTTGGGTGTATTACAAAAGGAGCATGGTGAAGAGGAAAGTTGGTATATGTGTGTAAGCGGCTATGTTTAGACTGTAAAAATCATCATATTTTAAGCGTAGGTTTGTGCACGAATGTGATGCAACAGGTGACTGTTCAAGAGTGTCATTTCTTGCATTTAAGTCGTGCGTCTATCCAATAATTCATATTCTGAACGCTGGTGGCGCCACTGCTCGGAGATACATCGGCGCAACAACAGCTCTCCTCACCAATTTCTGAAGAACTGTATGCCTATAAAATGGTATTCTGGCAAATGACATGTGTGTTTCACTTGTGAAAGTCAAACCACATATAAACTGCTATTCATGAATACGCCATTTCTTGCTCACAACATTGAGAACCACAATTGTCATAAACATTTGAACGGATTCTAAATATCTGTTACTTACATTTATCCTGTAGAGCAAAACAGAATAGCAAGTACGCACTGTCACCAAGCCACGACCAATATTGTATCACGGTCAAAACACCTAACACTTATAAGTAGTGTATACATGTATCTACTAAATAATCAAATATTAAATGAGAAAATATGAATAACTGTATATATATTTTCCCCGCGTTTGCTTGTGAATTCAATTCTACTATCACTGTTCTGCCAAGCAAGCTCCTACCACTGTATTGACATAGCTGAAGAGACATCTTCCATTTGACTATATCAAGTGGCCCTGACGGGACTCGAACTCACGACCCCAAGGTTGTGAGACCAGAATGATACCATCATCCCAAGCAGCCCGCTCTCCAGCTATGTCGATACAGTGGTAAGAGCTTGCTTGGCAGAACAGTGAGAGTAGAAATAAATGAGAAAAGTACACGTATGAATACTGGTTTATGCAGAATAAAAATGTGGTTGTATTCAAATAATTAGAGTTGAATATTCTCAATATGATTTTGATTGACCATTGCTTGACATTTGAGAAATGGTATTCCATACAAATGATTTTAGTTCAATCTTCATTTTAACAATCAGTGTAGCAATACAAGTCTATCTCTAACATTGAGCATTATATGAATATTATAAATATGAAAACGTTGAAGATGTAAAGAGCAAAATAAAACTTGTTGCAAACACAAAGACATTCATTATCTGTGTGAGTCAATTACTATAGTCTAATAAGCGTTGCACTAACAATCCATTTAGAGAGTTTTTAGTAGAGAAACGACTGATGTATAGTAGCATAATGGTGTTCTCATTTTATTTAAGAAACGTACAGTGTTTCTATTTTGACAAAAATACCAATAAAAGACAGTTGTCTTTTAATACACTATTAATATCCGTTTTAAATAATTTAGCATATAGACAGATGAAAATTAAAATGAATTTGACTAGCTACATTTAACCTCGTTAACTTCGGGCAGATCTAATTCGCAAGTTATTGAAAATACTACTAGATATTCTAACACTGAATGTGTGTAGAGTGTAAAAGAGATCCCCATGGGGCGATGATGAACTTACCATTCCCCCAAAAAAAGTTTGCGACAACACTTTGAAGTGATTGTGTTTCATATGACTAGATGATGGTCAATCTAAAAATGTATTCCATGTTCTTTTGGAAAGTGCATATTCTTATATCCAAACACATCACATGTTAATGTCCAACCTGCCCTCTCACATATCTCTTTTGCACTGGGACGCCCACACATATATAGTCATCATTTCAATGTTAGTTTTAGAAATATTACCATAACTGAAAGAGTATAATATAGCATGGGAAATCGTGTTTACACCATCGTAAGTCGACTTACTGTTTCCAAAGATCTAGCCAAGCACGCCAAACCTTTCAGTAGGTGAAAGTGACTCCATTATAAGCGACTGAACAAATAATTCCTATAGACATTATGTGTGCTGAGTACCTCTTAATAGCACTTGGTGCATAAGCTAATAAAGTGATTGGTCAATAGAATTTAAATGTCTGTAGATGAGATTGAGTGGTGTGGAAATTTAGGATCGCTGATTTTTTAAGACTTGATCTAAAGCTATAAGGATGATTGTGTTTTTAAAAAGCGCATGTTTTATAAAGGTGCAAATGTTTAATTAAGTTTTGCTATATCCGACTAAAATAAGTTCTTATGTGGATCAAATATAGTTGCTAGGTGAGATGTCCCTTTTAATCCATGATGGTACAAACCAGTGGTAACACTCACGTAAAAGTTGTACGCTTTTAAAAACTCGTCTATTCTATCTAAAAAAAATCATTGAAAATCTTTTGACCTTGCACAATCTACTAATGAAGCTAAGCGCGTTCTCTTGTGACTTGTATACAGTGACTGTTAACATTCACATCATATTGTGATCAGGGACAACTTTCACAGCAAGCTAATGGAGAAAGGTTACATGATTCATTAGTAAACTGTATTATCCAGGACGTGCATTCTTGTAGATTTTAATTGTCTGCAATTGGCAATCATAATTGGGGGTGAGGTGAGGGGACGGGCTCGGAGAACTCCAGTGTCTCTTTATTCCACACGGAACTTTTAAAAATGACACTAAATAATACCACCAATAGTGGCATGACACAACACAAGATTGGAATAATATTTGCTTAAATTGGGTGAAAGTAATAAGTGTTCTTTGAGTAAATCACGCCTCTATATGGCTATCTATTTGGACTGGGTGTGTTCATGAAGATTAAAGTGAGACTTTCCACACGTGGTAAGCACCTGTTAACGTTCTAAATTCATACATAGTCACTTTTCGTCAACGCGTCCTTTGGGTTTCACACCTGAAAACATGGCTGCTCGGCACGTCTGTATCGAACACGCAAACATGGTGAAACACATGCCTTCAGTGCCAGAGACATTCTGTGCTCTTTGAGTCTTTCACTGTCAGTGTTTGTGGACATTTGGAAAACGTTCGTCAAATTAGGGCCATTGTGGCTGGCTACTCTTGACTTTTTTCATTACCACACGTACGTGCAATGCGTATTGAAATTTTGCAATTGATGTTTTAGTTTGTTTTTTTTTTACTTGGAAGTTTGTCCCAATTCATTAGGGAAATTATGACTTTGTGTGATTTGTGGTTTTGTACTTTGAAAAACAACAACACAAAAACACCAAAGCACTATTGACACTTTGATTCTTCCCTGATGTTGAAATTAGAGGCGTTTTTAGTGTGTGACGCTAGGTAGAAAAGAGTTACCGTCAATTATGGCCTATTTTATTCATTAATTGTCTTTTTGATTTCCTCCAAGTTTAATTATCATCAAAATATGAATATATTCATTGTGTTTGTGGTTTGATAAAATGATATTGCGAATGGTGCCTTCTAAATGGCATTCACTTCACACCCCTTTAACTCCTTTAATCCCTTGATCTAAAAGAGATGGATTTCCGCTATTGAAATGCATGCTCACTTATGAGGATATGGCTGTCATTTGCTTCCGGAAACGTTTTCCCCCTAGCAAGTTGTTATTTATGCTTGTTGAACGCGTATGGATATAGGAAGTTGAGGTGAAAATTGCTATGTATTATCCTAGTATGGGGATTGTGTAATATCCAAGCTTGAGACCAACAACTGTGGGCAACAGTTAAGTGTGTTGGAACAGAACTGTACATGTTGATTCACGTCAATACGTTAGAGACAATTAATGTGCATGATATATCATGTTTAGAAGTGGCATAGCTGTCAGTATTTTCATAAAATCATAGTGCAACTGAAATCTGCTGTAATGAAGTCCATTAGTCTATAGATCATGACATTACTTCTCAAGATTGTCATCGTGGTCTAAATAAACTGTAAAGAAAGAAAAAAATATAATGTTTAAATTTAGAAAAAAATCATCACACTAACCAAGTACACTATATAAGATGTCCTTTACGGCCAAAAGCTTTCCATATATGATACGTCATTGTAGAAATGCGGTATTCTGGTGTTGACAAACTGAAGTACTGGAGGGGGTGGGGAGGGGGTTATAAGGCGTCACGAAATCCCACACCCCTAATTTTTTTTGCCTCATCTCCCACATCCTTATTTTTAGCCCTTTTTCCACATCCCACAAATTTCAGGCTTTTCTTCCACATTCCATTTTCCCGAAATCCCACATCCCTCTTTTCAGAGTTTTGGCCTTTTTTCCTACATCCTCTTTTGTTCCCCCTATCCCACTTGCTTGTAAACCTATCACATACTGCTAACGTCCATAACAAATAATCATGAACGGAAATAGCAAACGTCCACATACTGTATATCGAATTGCACTGTGCTGTCAAAAATATGCCTACCATTGCAGTTATCCTGTGTTATTTTTTCTTTTCGTTTTTTTAGCTAAAAAATCATACATTTCGTTTCATTATAAAAACAAAAACTCTTTTTGTTTCTGATTTATTGCGAACATGTCCCAAACATAAACCATCAAAAGAAAATTATTTTATTTTATTTAAATTTCGAGTACATATACTCCTTATCAAAGATTTTTTTAAAAACGAGGAAAAAAACGAAATACAAAAACAGAAACGTAAAACGTAAACCGGTACAGAGGTCAGAGGTTACTTAGTCTCTAACACATCCGCTTGCTACGTGCTGGTTATGGAGTGAACTGTTTATAGAGGCTAGAGTCTACGGAAATGTGTGCGTTATAGTTAAATATGATAATGGACAAACGATCTGTATTACATGTTATCCAAGAGATCTATTTCATTGTACGTAAAATCAACTGTAGGATAAAATTTTGAAAGTGATTTTGTTAATTTTGATTACTGTGTTTCATTTTTCAGCCATTAGATTCATAGCGAGTTGTACATTAAACACTGTTTTATATGAGAATTAATGGGGAATAATAGAGAATTTTGATAGGTCTGCGATACCGTGCTCGCCACAGTGACTAAAGCGGAGAAAAACTGAGCTGTGTCTGAAATATGGCATAGTTCCCTTTTTGACTGCCCCTTTCACCTCTCACCAGTGGAGGCTCGGCTCTGCCTGGACTACGTCTAGCAGAACCGAGACGTAAGGGGCTTAAAATAACTAATATCAAACAATCATAAGGCATGGACCATTTGATGCCTGGGGAATGGCCAGGCAAAATATTGAATAATCGCGCCCCTCAATTTTGAAAAATAAATAATCTATCCCTAACAAAATGTAAAAAAAGAAATTCGCTCTTTGGAAAAGAGTAAAATAAATATCTATGCCCAAATGCTCAAGACTAAAAAATTTGTGCCTGTATATAGGTAAATAGAATTTTCTCATTAAGGATCAATATATCTCAAAATTTATCGCTCGCTACGCTCGCGAAATCATTTATAAGAAAATCCAATTGTGTGAACTCTACTTATTCAACACCATGTAGTGTTGCTGGGTTTTTTTAATATTCATTGTCATTCATTTAAAATGCATTGTATTATTGTTATGATTTCACAATAGACTTTATTGTTATGGTAGAAATAAAAGTTAACTTAATTAAACCATCAATAAAAAGATGGGAAAAGGAAGAAAAGAATTTTGGGCATGCACACACAAACTGGCCACTTTGGTAGTGAAAAACTTTCCAACAATAAAATATGATGTAGCACTGAGTGAGAGCAACTATCCACATGTATGAAAAATAAACAGCTGCAAATACGTTAGAGAAAAGAAAGAGAATATGAAAAAATGTATCAAGGGCACAAATGGTTTTGAAAAATGCATCAATACACTTTAATATTGAAATACAAAAAGAAGAAATGCACAATTGCTATACATTTTACAAATATGTCACTATTGTGATAATATGTCACTACTGTAATAATTACATTTGCTAATATATTAGTTATAAACACAATTTACTAAAATATAGTTTAACACAATCTATAGATTTGGTAGGTTTTCTAAAACAATATACAATAATGTATTGTCAGAATCTCGCAAAATCATTTACAAAAAAAATCCAATTGTGTGAACTCTACTTATTCAACACCAGTGGGTTTTTTTAATATTTATTATCATTTCATTTGAAATGCATTGCATTGTTGTTATGATGATTGCGCGATAGACTTCATTGTTATGATAGAAATATAACATAACTTAAACGAACAACAAAAATATGGAAGAGAAACAATTTTAGACATGCACTCACAAACAGGCCACTTTGGTAATGAAAAACTTTCCCCAATAAAATATGATGTAGAACTGAGTGAGAGCCGCTATCCACAATTTACTAAAATATTATAGTTTAACACAACTGATAGAGTTATTGGTAGGTTTTCTAAAATAATATGAAATGATGTATTGTCAGAGAATATGCTCAGTACTGAATGTTGACCATGACGTACAGTATGACGAGTCCATGCATGTGGCTTTTTACTAACCTTGATATGTGATAGAAAATTTACATTGCATATTATATAACTGTAATGCCGACTAAAATTAATAGCAATCATGCCATTTGAACATGGTGCGTTTATTTTGTTATTTTTTTATTTTTTTTACTTTGCTGTTAACTTTTAGTCGGCTTCATTTTCTATATCATGTCAGCTATTGATACATGTACTTCTTTGATTTTTCTTTTATTTGAGAGGCTTGATGCTAAAACCGTTTTTGCCCTTATTTCATTTCTTTTTATATTCTTATCTTTTTTTCTCTCATACGTTCTTGTTCTTGCTTACTTTTCATATGATTAGATGTAGATAGAAATAAAGTTTGACTACAATGTTTATTTTATGTCTAAAAAATGATCATGCCTCCTTGAATCTGAAAAAATAATTGTGTCTTAAAAGTCAAAGAAAAAAATATATATTCTCTGAAAAATTGAAAATGAAAAATTGGACTTTAAACTAAAATGCCTGGCCACCCCCCAAACATCAATGATTCGTGCCTAAATGTCAAAAATCATGAGTCATATATTTTTTCATATTAGTAAAAAAGATAACAAAAACTTAACCCAGTATACAAAGAGGTATTAGAACAAAAAATAGGTCCATGTTGTCAAACAACTTAATTTTACCACGTGTCCAATTTTATTCTTAACAGCTGCGCGTGTATATACATGTAAAAGTGCTCTGTAGTCTTCGAGTCAGCTCCAGGCAGACTAATTGACTTATAAAAATGCTGTCATGACTTAATGCAAAATCAACCGATAAAAAAATGCAATTGCAAGTACATGTATTTCATACACGAATATGTTTTGACAATGACAATGTACAACCCCATTCCATTCCAAATCCTACCCCTGCCCATACCCCGGCCCGTCCATGTCTTCTAAAGATGACAAAGATTCCCGCTATCTCTCGTCTCTCCAAGACACACACACACATTTCTCCGACTGAGACATTTGGATGTATAAAAACGGCTCAGCTTTCGGGTACATCCAACAGGCACATTACGTAGCCACTCTCCAGAAAAGGCAGCCTCAAAACCCTTCCAATTGAACTTAACATTAAACATGCATCAGGCGGGCTCATTGGCTCCCCGGTCACGTCCGCTCCTCGGTCCGCGGGTCTACCGGCAGCGATGATGGCGGCACCGAGAGGGTGTCGCCCGAGATACAGGCTGCCTCTATTGTGAACAGGGGTGACTATGATGCGGTCTTGCGGAAAGTATGTTTTCATTACTAGATATTGCGTTTCATAGTATTGGACTGCTGTGCTGCACGACGGCATCTGCCAAAACGCCATTGGTGTGCGTGTGCGTGCGTGTCTGTGCGTGAGTGTCAACCATGACTGACGATTATGTATCTTAATGATATATATGCTTTTTTGGTGCTAAAATCATTTTAATGTTTTCCAATATAAAGTTTTTGTCCACATACACCGGTGAGGTGTGTGTGTGTGTGTGCGTGCGTGCGTGCGTGTGCGCGCGCGCGCGCGCGCGCGTGTGTGTGTGTGTGTGTGTGTGTACCAAGAAGATATATAAAATCACCAATTACTTGCTGTGGACTAAAAAAAGTGTAAAAACCAAGGTACAACATGAGATACTTGCCCTGTGTCGGTTTATTTTAGGAGGGGCGGACTGCTTCCAAATGTTCATGGTTCTGTGGACACTGGCTCTTTTTAATACTGCCATACCAACACAATTAAAGGGCTTAAGACTTTTTCTCAGTAGTGGCTACTTTTCAAAGCTGCCAGTCATGTGGCCCGTCGGGAAATTTCTACGAGATGTGTGCCCTGTCAAAACCACCTTTCAACTTCCAAACGTACTCCGATCTTCGTGCTAGACTACTGACATAATGCCATTGGAATAATACATGGTGGTCTAATGTTTGACAATGTCTTAATTTATTTTCTTCTTGCGATGCGCTTGTACGGTGTAATATTTTGCTTTGGTGCGTTTTTCTTTACTGCATGTTTAACTTAGTTTGCGTTATGACAATGCATGGTTAAAGAGCAAGTGAGCAGATTATTCCCATTGATTCCGTGGCGGGAAAAAAATCCAAGGTGGCACAACCATATCCATTTTTTCAATAAATAACCCTACCACACCTGATACATTAAGCATAACGGTGTGGTTCAAGATATGGCATGACAGTTTCTAGTTACATTCGAACGGAACCTAACAACTACGTCAGGTTTTCACATCATACAAAAATATAACTCAGTCGCTCATATTGTGTATGACATATGGCGTATGTACATTGTATTTCATTGTTGCTAGAATTTTAACATCGAAATGATCAGTACAGTAAAGCCACACTATGAGAAAATGCATTAATTCAGGTTGTTGTATTTACAGAAAGCGAATGAAACAAGAATAGCCATTTGCCCTCGTAACTCATCACATTAAATATGATTAGAATATCTCTATGAAGACAATGGACGTTGGAGGACCCATTGTGTAGTCTGATCTACACATGTATGTCAGAATTTCACGTAAATTGGACTTCGTCATTTCTGCACTGAATCGGAGATGACGTCTATTTATACGAGACCCCACAATACTCTCAAACCAGATACAGTACAATATATAGAACATAGTTGTCGAAGACTTCAACAATTCTTATTAAAATCCTCAAGAGAAAACAAAGTTTGTTTAACAATGCACCAGTTCGTGTAATCTATTGGCTTCCACTGTATCTGTTGTTGCCTTCACTCCTCGCGCTCGGGCTTGCCCCACTCCTCGTCGTGGTCGATCCGGCCCCACCTCAACACGCTGGGGACGGGCGTGGTCGGAGACACGTCGGCGCATTGTGACAGATTCGTATCTTTCTGAAATACAGAAAAATCAATTATTGCGTTGTTTGCACATTGGTGTGAACATGACATCACTGTCCACGTGCGAGGTTGGATCAAACAAACATGTGACCTGCATTTTCGGTAGGATCTAGTATCACAATCTTAAAAAGCTAATAAAATACTTGCTGTGTGTCTAATCTTTGCTGCATTCGACATTGAAAATCGGGTGCATCCATTTTTAAACCAAAATTTGAGCACTACCACCCTGTCTCCTCAGCACCGGGGGCCTCTGGTTGCAGGCCATCGCCCAGTTTCCCCCTTTGTACATACCCATGTCCAGCCATCCCCGCTCCAGCGCATGATCTCGTCCATGAAGGCGGCGCCCGGGGCGATGGGGAACTTGCGGTTGACCTGGCACAGGCCGAGCACTGGAACACACAGGGGCGCGTGGCGACAGTCTACCTCATTTTATTGCAATTTTGGTTATTTTTTCTTCTGTGTTTGTTTGCGTACGTTTGATTGTACACGAAGTTGCGTGTCTTAGGTATTACATAGGCCAACATGCATTCTATGGCTAACAGATGTTACGTGAATTGTTGTTACTAAAACAAAATACCGCGGTAACCAAGTTCAGAGCAAGTCTCTCATGCATTCGTGTTTATACAGGTGAAGCTGTGAAGTTCAGATCAAACACCGCGTCAAATGTAAAAGGTTTATGAGGCATCATAACGCTTTAAAAGTCTTATTTCTTATTCAAGATCGGCTTGATAACACCACACTAGATTGTGATATAACTCTACATTTGATTGTTTTTGTTTTATTAAATGTGGTATTTTCGTCAACATTTTATTAGTATCAGCTCTTAATCATTGCTGTATTCATATTATTATATGCTTATTCACAGTCGCAATGTTTTGCCGTTTTCTGGCGACTTTACATCTACACCAGGCCATTAGCATCCTAATCACACTTTATATTTCTCAACTCCCTTGGGAGCATTCAGCACATTGCTACCGTCGCGCAGACGTGCTAATTACTCACATTAGCGTTCACTCGCCTGACATGTACATATTCAACGCGTACGTACCACGGTGCCGTGTGCAACCTGTTAGAGGTAAGTTTACGCAACACCCACCATCAGACCTGACCAGGAATCGAACCCACAGCCTTCTGGTCACGAGTTCAACTCCCTATCCACTCGGCCATATTGCACAACAAATTGCTGATTATAATCTCTACTTCTACTATATATGCATAATTCTTAGGCTACCATCAAACTAATTTCACTTGCTTTTGACACACTAGATTTTTATGTAAAGGCCATATTTTTTAAATTCACGTACTATATAAGTTAACTTGAATAATGTTACCATGTGTTTCTATTTACCCTAAAAAAATCTGTGAGTCAATAAAGTTATGGCATAATCGTGTCACCAGAAGACATACCGGTGGTTTTGTTTGTGAGGTCGCCACGGTCCACCAGGTACTGTATGAGCTGGCGCCCCGTGTTGAGGGCCGACACGTGAGGCGCAGAGTGCGTGAACGTGCCCAGGAAGGCCACGCTCACCGTCCGATTGTTGATGCTGGAGAAAGAAGAGAGGGCAGACGCCTGCATATTCAACGTTGGTTGATGATCATACATCGTCGGTTTCACAGCTTTTGCTTTTAACACTGCCTTTACCAGTCAATGGATCGTATCTAGCCATGGGTTAGAAGGACCGATTATTCTTGTGGGAGTGAACCCTTCGCTTTACAGAGGTGTAGAAATAGATGTTATTAGTGAGTTTAAATCTGCTGAACATTTCGGCACTGGGACTTCTAGTTCGATTATGAGAGCAAGTTCCGCGAATATTAGGACCGTTGCATCACAGTTATATACTAAGTATATAGTTGTGAGATATGATAATGGTCATCATACAAGATGCTTGGTGACGTACTATTCTGCTTTGCCAGTATTTGGATAGATTTATGATGCAGTAGAGCGGGAATCTGTCCCGTTCCAATGACATGGGCGCTGTCTATGTTCTAAAAAAAAAGATGGTCATAAAAGCCTTTGAAAGACCAAGATATTATATGTTAAATTGTTTTCTTGAACACCTTTACCATGGTTACTATGCACTGTGCATGTGAGTGGTTTAGCTCGGTTCTGGTCTTCAACATCGACCCCTAGAGTCCCCAGCTGAATCTGCCTATGCGCTTGCCATAGACAAGAGACGGGTACTTACAATACACAAGCATGCTTGAGAAACAAATGTGTTATTGGCCCTCAGCTGAGCGTTGGGCTTGCTGGCACTGAACTCACCCATGGGTGATGCAGTTGCGGTAGCGGGCGCCCTCTCCCTCGTACACCACGCCATTGTTACCCACCACGTAGCTGAACACGATGTCATCGAACCCTGCAGAAACACAGCATGCACTACACCTCTTTGCTGAAACCACAATTCTTAAGAAGACTACTTCTCGTGGTCACAACCGTTTGTACGTGCGGCGTCTCTATCAAGAGGCCAGCTCTCTCTTGACACCACTCGGTGTCACTACCCTCCCAACCCGAAAAGGTGGTCTTATTAGAAAGATATACTACTCAATGTTATTCTTTTCTGCTATTTTTCGAGCCAAAATGTTAGTTACATAATCATTTCATTAAACTGTTTGCAAAGATCCATGAAGACTATTTTATGTCCATTTGTCAGTTGGTAGATGGCGTTTGTGTGAAAACTGTCTTGAAAACAGTTTGATAAAAGGACTATACAACTTTAAAACTTTTGCTTGAAAAGTAGCAGAAAATACAACAAAACTATAAATGAAACCATATGCTACATATCAAATACATAGTTATATTGTGAGAGAGGTTATGAATGACATTTAGCGAAAAGTAGAAACAAAAAGTGTCCACACGAGACAAGTGTCCTTCAAATGGGTGTGTCCAGAACATGTTGCACTACACACGCTATAAAGCAATTGAAAGAAAACGGGTAGTAACTTAAGCAGCTATAATAAAAAGTGTCTTGCATGTTCAAATGTCTGATGCGTCAAATGAAAATCTTCTTCGCATGTCAAGTAATAATAAAATATGTCCATACGAGACAAGTGTCCTTCAAATGGGTGTGTTCAGAACATGTTGCACTAAACACGCCATAGCGCAATTGAAAGAAAACAGGTAATAACTTAAGCGGCTATAATAAAAAGTGTCTTGTATGGTCAAATGTCTGACGAGTCAAATGAAAATCCTTTTCGCATGTCAAATGCAACGTCAGGGGCGGGTCCAGATCAGGTTTCACCAGGTTCTAAAACCTGGTAAAATTCTGCAAAAATATTTCATGTCCCCAGACCCCTCTAGACTCTGCTGCGCACCGTTGGTGCTTGCCTCCTCGGCTATTGGGAACCTACCAAACCTCGAGCTCTGAATCCGCCCTGAACGTAGCATATATATGCTAAAACTAGCGACCGAAATAGCGAATGATTTGAGCATTGACCTGTGTTGAAGTTGACCATCTGAACCTGCTGCATCATGTGGCAGTACTCATCCTCAGTGTTCGCCTGCTGGTTGGTGGCCGTGTGCGTGATGATCACTGTGTCTACGGGACGTACGAACGGCGCCTGTGGCCCACGCGGGTCCTGCGCGCCCCACGCCCACCGGGACATGTTCTGCAGGATGGTGCGAGCTGGGAACATGTATACCGTTAACAATGCCATGTTAGGGAACGAGCTTACGTTCACTTGCGATGGGTGCGACATGCTGTTGAGAGTAAAGGATCATAGCTTTGCTAGTGAATGAGCACGTTTTCGTTGTTTTATAGGAGACCATATTCTGCTGTGGGGTAGAGATTGTTGTAATTAGGGTTTGATCTCTTAATTGTGAGGGAAGAATTCGCAAAGAGGGGGAAGGGGGATGCTGATGGAAGTGAAGGAATGCACTAATCTATACAGGTATGCGATACTTTTCTGTCAATGAGAGATTCTGCTGCTAAACCCTTTGAAATGAATGACTTTATGTATGCGCTGCATCCCAAGTACTTCACGTGTGTTTTGCTGCCTAACTCACGTGTGTGTACGTTCTGTGGCTTTCCTCTACACGACCTAGTGTCTATGTATTCGGCGTCAGTGACCTTGAGCACGGTTATGATGACGCAGAAGGAGACTAGGCTGAGGCACAGCAGCCCCAGCAACCCCCACGACCAGTGCTGCTTCACCAGCACCTCGGCCTGCAGTGGCATGTAAAAATGTTAATTAGTAGGCGTGCGTGAGCATTCTCATGGTTTTACCCGAGTGGCAAACTGCTATCTACATACGTAAACGTATCAAATGAAAATTTATATACACATCCATTTAAATTTAAAAAGCAGTGGAACGTGCAACCTAAAGACACCGTAGGTAAACATAGAAACGACTAACAGTGCCATTTACACACAGACCAAGAAGACAGACACACGGCAATGCACATGCAGCTTCATAAACAGATGCACACATTAGGCTAAACACACATACCGAGCTTCTAACAACCACTGAGACATTACAAAGTGACAACCAGACAAACACTCGACGCGTTGTAAGGAACGCCAAAACGTCGAGCAGAACAAAGAAACTAACGCATAGATGAAACCACTACAGGGGCACACCATCATCGTCACCGTACCTGCAGCTGCGTGACCGTGTCCTCCAGTGCCTGCGTGGTGAGGCGAGACACCCAGTGCCGAGTGGTCTCGGGGTCGAGGTCGCGCACGCGGTACTGGTCGATCTCCGCCTGGGGGCAGCCGAGGCGCCGCAGGGAAGCGGCGGCCGCCTCCCACAGCTCACAGAAGTGCGTCTCCGTCAGGGCGTACTCAGCCACGTGGTGCAGCTCGTTCCGGATGTTGCGCAATCTGAAGGCAAGGATACTGCATTTTAATATAGCCTACTATCCTTGCTGGGGGCAATAAACTATTGGTGGACTGCGCATGTATAATTCACTGTCAACTTCAGGCGAGTTGTATATACATAGATTAAACTAGAATTAAAGTGATTTTAAACGCATGGGCTTTATAGTCTACTATCCACACGCTTATAGTCAACCTACACCGGCCACGGGTCCGACTCTCTCTCCTCCACTCGGCCACAGAAATATCTCACAAAGATCTGATAATTGTCACAATGTGGCACTGAGGCTGTCCAAATGGCAGTTTCAAACAGCTTCCATACACTTGAGAGAGAAGATATAAAGCATGAACAAATGAAAATGTTTCCTGTGCCAGTGACTGTTCAAATGTCGCCTGAACAGTCTGCAGAGGGGGTAATATACCCTACCCCATTCTCAAATCTCAGCAAAAATCCAAGGCCATTCTCATTAATTTTCCATCCATTCTCATTTCATAATTTCAGTATCACAATTTCGCACAATTCTCAAAGAAAATGGACCCCATTCTTATTTCTCATAAAAAAATTAAGGGCCATTCCCACATCTTAAAATACGTAATTTTCCCCCTCTCTGTAGTATGAAACTGAACCAGACTTCACAGCTCGCACAATACCAGGGACGCACCTGAGGATGTGGTGCTGCGGCAGGTCGTCTCCCTCCGCGGGCGTCGCGTCCCAGTTGATCTGGCCCCGGGTGATGGTCACGTTGCGTGCCAGGATCACCCACACAGTCATGTCGAGGTTGCGGTCCTGCACGGTGGCGCCGCCGTCCGGGTACAGCTGCTGGTACTGACCCGGCTGTGTGAGGCGGTCAATTAATGGGGTGGTGGGGTGAGAGTTGGAAACATGGGAGGTGTGCATTTGTTTGTTTAGTCCTAGCCCCAGCTTTCATTGGGACAGGGACTAGATTTATCTGTTTTTCGATTTGCGTTAACCTATGCCCGCCGATTTGAAGAAAACTAAGGAGTGTTATGACCTCAAACTTTCAGATCCCCCTAAGAATGAACCCTAGACAGACCCAGTCAGTTTGGGTGTTTATACAGCATATGGTTATGTTATAATATTGATACTGTTTTTGTTTATTTGTTAAAGTTGAAGGGTACGTCATGGTACGTCGAGCGTCAGAGAGTAAACCTACAGAATGACGTAAAACGTGTCAAACGTTAACCCATTGGTAGTAACCCATTTGATAGTAATTACACCACACGCCAGATACAGTACCGTTTAACGTAAACTCTTACGAACGCCATCAAAACAAATAAACAATCCATGCCGATCAATGTTTATCATTTTAAATGTGCCTTTAAACTTTATTTGTGTTTATATCATACGCTTACTATGTAGTGTTCCTGTCCATCATGATGTAATACAATAACATGATAAAAAACAAATGCAAAGTTGCTAGGACTAATTTTGTACTACAATGAGTAGGCCTATACGTTTATAGTTTGATTTGTTACCTGTCGGTTTAACTGGTTGGGTGGTTGGTTGAATTTTGTTGTGTATTTTGTTCGACTGATTGGTTTATTAATTGATTGATTTGGGGGAAAAAATACATGCGTTTTATAAAAAAAAAAAGACCAAGCACAGTAAACAATTGCGAAAAGCCCCTCGTGTCTTCACATCATCATATAAGATCATAAAAATCAAAATGTGCATGTTCATTGGCTAATTTGAAGTAAACAAAACGAATACATTAGCCACAAAAGCTGTTAACAACCAAATAGTCATTACAACCAGGACTGCCTGTACCTGTATGACGCGCCGCTTGCGCAGCCTGAGCAGCTCCGCGGCCACGTGGGGCTCGTGGAGCACGCGCGTCAGCGAGACTCCGGCCGGCAGGTGGCGCAGCGTGTACTCCCGCAGCCACAGGGTCCCCGCCTACAGCAGCAGTGATTCCTCGTATACTAGAACCTCTCTATTAGGACTACCTTTGGGACCAATGTTAAGTGGTCTCAATACAGAGATTCATTTTGGTAGCTTTGTGAAGGTTTGGGACCTGAAAGTGGTCCTATTACAGAGGTGGTCTATTTATAGAGGTGGTCTTAATTGGAGGTTCTACTTACTATGTACTTCCTTTCCCCTCAATCCCCCCCCCACACACACACACATTTGACCCTTGTCATCCTAGGGCAAATCACCAATCGCAGCCTTTGTAATGAAGAGATCACCAGTCACCAATGATAGGCTCCATCACATTTCACGCACTCAAATACAGGCCATTCACAATTCACGCTCAGGATTTAGGGCAAATCACCAATCACACTTTTGCTATATGACCCCCTCTCTACACGCTTCTTACCTTCACAATCAGTGTACACAGACGGCCGTAGCGCACCTCCCGTGACTCTTGATGAAGTGACGTCATCAGCCCCACCCTTTCCGGCGTGATAGCGTCCCCATTGCCGTCTGCTCCCCCATCTCCGTCAATGATCAGATACGCCTCCTCGTCGTTTCCATTGCTGTCGCTTCTTGGGTCCCCCATGTTCTACACAAGTTTTTTAAAAGTTTGTTTTTGTTGTTGTAAAACATTTGATATCAAGGTGCCTTGAATTATGAACCTCTTAAGTATGTATGCGAGGTTTGACATGAATATAGACTGGTTCTAATATGTATATACAATGGGTGGAAAAAAAGGTTTTCATAAAAAATAAGTCAAACTGTGCTTAAATTCATGCATTTTTTTTCTAAAACAAAACAAAACTAATAATGTGATGTGACCCAAATGTATTGCTTTCTTAAATTCGAGCATGTCTTTTTTTAAGTGATCCATGTGATGGCGAACTTTCTTTTCAAAGATACCCTTGTAATATGAAATTCTAAAGAAACTCTCCTCCTGTGAATGAGGGACTTGGGCTGAAACCTCCACCGTGCAACATTATCATATGGTATTAGTCATATTTGGTGCCAACAGTGGCAATAAATAGGATGTAAAGAGACCTGGAGTCTTCCAAATAATTACATCTTAGTATAAAGTGCGTTTTTCTTGCAATGTTAGAATCATTATCATTTATAATCATAGTGATTTCTATTTTCATTCAATCAATGTCTTGGTTGCTAAAAAAACCGAATCCTTGAGGTGAAGACCTTCAACAGGATGTTTCATATTACTGAAGTGATTCATATTTCCCTGCTAATAATACATAAGGCATGTCAATAAGCTTGTTTAGCAACATGCTGTAGAGTCCATAAAATTACAACCTGTATCTATGGGCGTACAATTTCATGGTCATACCGATTATCTTGCGATTGACTGCATTGTAATATGTATACTTACACATATGCTAATCCATTAAACAATTGCTCTATAGATTATCTAACATCCAAAATAGTTTTGCAGCATGCACGAATGTGTCAAGCACGGGTATCACTTCGCTGTGCATTTGTGTAACCTAATCTTCATACTTCACTTCTTCAGTCAATAAATCAAAAAAGAGATTTGACAACACAGGCGTCCATGCCAGCTTTGTCTATATGAGGTTTTATTACCCACTTGCCAACTACTTCTATCCTGTTATGTGTACCCAGTCAGAAATAGCCAAGACTATCTTTTTAACGAGATTTAGCTCCTTGACTTGTGTTTGTAACAGTATTTCATGAATACAAAATTGTTATTTTTTTAACCAGACCTACATCCTGCTTTACCAGCAGTACATTTACATCACATCAGATTCTCAGCCGAGATTCTGTTCATAGATCACACATGTGATATTGGCTGTATGGATTAGAATGATAGAGCTAGGACTGTTATACAATTGCAATAAATCCTCCAATTAACTCGAAAATTCCATGAAAATACTAACATACAACCTATATAGATGTCATAATCTTTCAAAAATTAAACCATTAACAGGAAATGCATATACATATATATTATTTTTATCCACCAACAGTAAGTCCTAGGGGCACAAAATAGAAATAAATACAAAAACAGGACCATATCAGCATGGGGTTTAAGTGGTTTCTTACTTTGAGAGGATATGGTACTCTATCTATCAAGCTCCACTCATATCTGGGCATGTCATGTGTATTCTGATGGTTAGATATGAAATTATATTAGGACTGCAAAGTATGTGATTATGATTTGGTGTGTATTGGTGCAATTAAGCACAACACAATCATTTCAATTATTTGCAAGGAATGGTACATGTACATGAGTTTGTTCTAATATTCTGCTTTTTGTTTGTTTTTAAAGCCGAGCTTCGCAGAAGACTCGAGCTTTATAGCCGTCGTAGGCGTTTCATTATGTTCCCGGTCCACCGCCACTACTTCTGCTATAGCACATTCATACGCGCTGAAATTAGTGCCCAATTTGAATATTATCAATGAAACTGAAAGCGGCCGACAATTGCCGATGTTAATGAGCTGGGGAAACGTCTTAGCCATCAAAATTAATACGCCGAAAGTTATTTAAAAAGCGTTAGCAACAGCGGTAAACCGCCATTAATGCATTACAGTTATCAAAAAATAATCGTTTTACCCACTCTGCAATGTGCAGA
Organism: Streblospio benedicti; assembly: GCA_019095985.1. Classification (NCBI taxonomy): domain Eukaryota; kingdom Metazoa; phylum Annelida; class Polychaeta; order Spionida; family Spionidae; genus Streblospio; species Streblospio benedicti. The sequence goes on from CM032666.1 coordinate 5,201,785, forward strand.
CAGATTTGTAGTAAGTGATGCATGTTGATGTTATTTTTTTCTGCCTATGCATGTTAAAATATTCAAAAATGAAACAAATTTTCTTGATTTAAGATCAATGATTTGAAAATGCTGATAAAATATTACTGCTGCCTTATGATGTGTGAATAAATAAAATATGAAAACATTACTTAAAACCATTGTACTTTATTTCACTATAAGTCATGGTTACTCAGCATAAAAGTGAGCACTGGAGTTATTTTTTAAATATTATTTATTGAAACTGTTCATGGTCAAAATTTTACCGCAAAAATATTGGCCCATCAAGTACAGAATTGACCCATTGATTTGCCTTACCAAGGGGCCAATTGTCCCACTACAAGTTTAGACCAACAAGAACTCTGCTTTATTATGTCCTGACACAGTTATGTACACAGATAAGAAGTATTTTTAGAGAAAATGAAATGATTGTGTTAGACTAGTATTTGCCTTATGACTCACCATAAGCTGGAAAAAGACAAATAGGATGGGTTATAAAGTGTTATGCAGTGCTGACTATCATCAAGGGGGTGAATTTGTATTTAGTCATCTATCTAGGGGTAGACAATGTGTTGCTAACTGTTTTATATTTCTACTGACTGCATTTGAAGAAAATTTTACTATGCACTCCCAGCCGCATAACATTCTCAAGCTCGGCTTTTCAGGACTCTCAGTCCTTTGATTGATATATTGCAAGTGTAAGATAAGGCTTTCACATTGTAAATATTGAATTCCATTGAATGCTGAGGAAGAAGTCAAAGAACTTTTCAACTCACGGTATGTGTGGTGCACCATTCACCAACACTCACTCACACCCTTAATGTGTAAACAGATGAAAACATTAAAATGGTGAAGTAGGCCTATAATTAATTCTGCAAGAATTCCCTTGACAGCACTACAATTTCGCAAAAACAAAAATGTGCCTCTACGTCTACCCTTTCTTCTTTTCGATACCATTGCTTACAATGTGGGAAAAAGTGTTTCAGTGGTTATGTGATTTTTGAATCTCAATAGTTTGTTCTCAATTGCTTATTCATCCTCTTACTCTCTTTATAATTAAAAAATGAATTTGAATTTTTATTTTTTATTTCTATTTTAGCCTTAGTTTAAAAAAAGATTAAAAAAATGTTAACTTATACCTGCACTTGTACTTTAACTATTTAAGTATTGTTTTTACATTCAAGTTCTAATTGGAAAGATCACTTGTATTTCAACCCATTTGGGTAGAAAAGTATATGTTTTGAAAATGTCTCGCTAGATGAAAACGCTTTTAAAAATAAAGATTAAGATTGATTTTCTAATTATAAACTCAGTGGTAAGAAGACATTTTAAACATACTTTGTAACCGACTCGCTTACAATATTGTTAGTATATTCTTCTATCTGTATTTCCAGTTGATATTCATGATTTGAAAACCTGTAGACAATGATACTGCTTTTGTTTTATAATATCCCACTTAGACTATGTACTGATCTCATATGTAGATTCAGCATACGATAAATATAGTTGTTTGCATCAGATAACCACATGCATATTTCACAAAACCCACTTTCAAACACATCGAAAACCGTCTCCATGTAGGTCCCCTGCTATTTTCATCTTTTTTTTTTACACATTTCCATGTCTTTGCACGCTTCCTTTTCATTTCTTGTAACAGAATGGAATTCCATTGCTATTTAACTGCTCCTCAATGTCTAGCATTATATATTTACCATCTTTGCCAATGTAGAACAAATTTCTTCATTGAAAAACCCCACGCAATCTTTTTGCAATCATTCTATCTCGGCCTATTATCTACAGTCACAGTGTCATCTCTATTGCAGGAGAAAATCAGATTAATTCTGGCCAATATTGATAGCATTGTGCTTTGTATTCATTTGTGATGCAGTCATCATTTGTTAATGTTGAATATTCTATCTTGGATGGTGAGCACTGCTTATCATGTACTCCATAACCTATGTAAAAGTCCTTATAAATGACAATTTTACATTGGAAAATGGGAATATAGTGACTTCATGATTTGTATGATTGACAGTCTGTTTAAAAGTGTCATAATGTTTTGATGAGTTATTAGCACATGTAATTTTCCAGTCTTTTTTTAATCATATGGTCACAAACAATGAATATGTTCAGTGTGAGTGACTACCATGATCTACCATGAACAGATAAATTATATAATGATTATTATTCGAAAATCATCCTGGCAGTACATTGCTAATGAATACTAACTACTGGAATGAACCAAAATTCTAATAACTGATAACATTTTGGTCATGCTATTAATTGAAGACGATAAGCCAAACATCACCAAATAGTACACAAGTTTTATTTGGCGCATTCACTTCAATCATAACGAAGGCTCGAAAGAATGAGACTTGGGAGGCAATATGCGAGAAATGCATTCAAAGCAAATCGGTATATGTAAGAGGCAGACAGCATTTAAGAGCCATGAACAACCCAACATCATAAAGAAATAATGCCTTTGCAAAACATATGATGGAGTACCATAATTGACAAATGTTAAGACTTAAGTTCACAGTAGTAGACCATTTCAGAAAACCAATGGGAAGACAAATTAAGGAAGGCGTTGAAATCTTAAGAACTGGTGCAGATGTGATAATGAATTCAAAACAGCCTTACAGTATCTTTATTTTTATGATTGTAGCAAACCAATTTTAAGACAAGATACAAATGATTCTTTTTTTAATTGTTGACTTACTATGCTACATGAAGACTAATGAAACCGTAAAAAAAAATAAGAACTTATCAGATTTTGGTGCATTACTTTCAGGCCTATATATATATGTACTAACCACCTGTATATAGTGGAGGGCTGCCTTTCATTGGCAAAGACTCTGTTGATCATATGTGTTATGTTCCACTTTGGTGGAAGGCTGCCTTCATCATCATATGGTAATGAAAACCCCAATGAAGCACTTGCCCTCGTCACCTTTTTTCTTTCAAATGTTGATGCTTCTAATGGGATATACTCACCGGATTAAATGTAGTTGATGCACACACATTTCTGTCATAGTTAGATCTACCTACTTTATGAATTCCACTGACAAATCCAGGGTTGGGGGTGGTAGGTTAGAATACGGCATACATAATGTGCTTCTGTTGGCCTAGTGGATAGGGAGTTAAAACATGACCAGTAGGTCATGGGTTCGATTCCAAGTGGGATCTGGTGGTGGGTGTTGAGCAAACAAATCCCTAAAGCAGTTGCACACTGCTCCGTGGCACCTCCATGTCAATTAGGTATGGAAAGTGTGGCAAGATCATAATGACGTGTTTGATATAGCATAATATATGTGTAAAAGCTGGCCTGCCACTCGAGGACAATGATGATGACAGTGATCATAGCGATGAAGATGAGAATGATGAGCAACCAGTGTGCCAGCCAGCACACCACCTTCAGGGGAGGCAAGATGGATGGGCTGATAGAAACCAACTTGTTGAGCATTTAGCATTTAAGTAGTCGAACATACGAAATTTGATACTGGTAATACGTTTTATTAATTTTGAAAATTCTACTCACTCAAGAAGGTCAGATTATTTATTTTATCAACATTTTCACAGCACACCATAAAAGTCTTGGAGATAAAAGTGCAGCTAAAATTATGTCAAAACGAATGTACACAGGATGATTGTAATATGTAACTTTTATTAACTTTTATACACAAAAGACAGCTTATCTATATTAAAAATGATGTCTGCTGTTGGAAACACAGAAGTCCACCAAAAGTTAAAATAATAATGTAACCTTGTGTTCTAGTAAACAATTAACACTTGTCATTGTATAAAACAAATATATTTATGAACGAGCATAATCTTACGTCACGTGGAATATTAGCTGAAAACAATACATATTTCACCATGCAAATGGTTTCATTTTTATTATTGTCTATTTTATCTAGTCAGCATATGAAAATATGGGTGTCCAATCAGAAGTGTCCACAACAAAAGGACTAATATTGACCTTTCTGTAGGACTACATGTAGCATTTTGGTAAACCAACAATTTCACCTGACTGAATATCACTTTAATGTTTAATATTATGAACTATATTATAAATTTGACATTTTTTTCATATTTTACATAAGACAATATAATATTGAATAATTTGTAGAAGTAGATCTACATCCATGTTTTAGTACTTAAAAGTCTCCTCATTTCAGTAAAATACTTAATTAAAAATCTTACAAACGATTACAGAGTGAACTCAGTCACATACACAAAAACTTCACAAACAGAAATAATAAAAAATGTCTTAAATACTAAAAGTATAAACTCAACTATTTTACCATCCAGATCCAGTACCAGAACCAATGTCAGTATTAAAAGCACCAAAAATGTCTTCAGGTTTTTTCTCAACCTTTGTTCGCTTTTTCTGCTCTTTAATTGCAAGCACGCCTGATTCTGAGTCCTTTGGAGCAAAAGTTCCTGCTTTCCTTAAAACTTTGTGTTTACCTTCTTCTTTTGCACTGTCTTTCGATACTTTAGATTTCATACCCTCTTTATTATTTGTATCACCAACTTCTGATGATAAACTTTGCATATCCATTTTCTTTTTCTTTTTTAATTTTGACTGATCTCCACTTATCTCCACATCTTTGCCTTTAGACCCCTGTGTACTTTGTTTAGAAATTTTGCTGTCTATCACCGGTATTTCAGATTCTGAATCTGAGTTTGTAACTGTTGGTGAAGCATCTTTGAGTTTCTTCTTTTTCTCTTTCTTCTTCACTTTTGTGGGTGAACTGTCACCATCTTGGGATGAATGCAAGTCACTAGAAAGAACCTTTTGCTTCTTGGCTGCAACAACTGTTGATGACTCATCTTCGCCTTGAATGAAAAATGCACAGCAAAAATAATAATGATCATTCAACAAATAAGACGATGAGAGAATAAGTTACAGGTTACAGTTCACTTTACGGCCATATATATATATATATGTATCAACTTGGGTGTAAAACTGTTGATCAATTTCTAATAAAACATTTATTAAACAAAAACTAATAAATGTTTTGAAAGAAGACTAGGTAGCCTTTACACACATGCATACTCGAGAAACATACACATTCAAACATAGCATAAAGGAAAACCAGCGCTATAAAAAAAACACATGCACTTACCTGTTTTTTTCCTCTTGGTCGGAGATGCTAGAGATAGTTTGTCTTTTTTAATGTTGTCGAGGGATATCAAACCAGGAAACAACTTCAAGGCCTGCAAAACATAAATCAATTTGATTTTTAATGTAACACATATATAATGGGTTTTAATCACATAACAAATGAATCCATTGCAATCAACTCTTTCAATGCACCAAGTCATGGACACCTCAACATTTTGCTTCTTTAGAAATTCATTCAAGAGTATTCATTAGTAGAGCTTTCAGAGAAGAAAATTTGTACCAAACCAAATGCTGCTCTAATTCAAAATTTGAATGGCTCAATGAATTTTCAAAATAATTAAAGCAATTCATGACAAAGATGGGCACCTTACCCTTTGAACATAGCCATCAGCCTGTGTCAGTGGAGCGTTGCGCAGCATTAAATGCTTTATACTCTTTACACTGCATAAAGCGCTTACTTTCCTTGAGAACAAAATAAAACAAGACTTAAGTATCACAAACGAGCATATAAAATTCATAAAACATTTCATTACATATTTAAATTAATGTGCTGACATCAAGTTCAGAATGATACATTTTCAATCATAACTAAAAATGGAAATGAATATCAAAATAAAAATTATAGGAATGAAACACTATTTTTTGCCAGATCTACAATGCAATTTTTATTATTCTGGTTGGTTTACATAATAGTGAACACTTACATGAAAATGGCATTTTTCCAGTGTCTCTGAGAGACAGTCAGACATTTTGAACAAGTCAATGTTGGGGATTAGGTACCATGATTGGAACAGAAATGTTTATATTTTTGATTTGCATACACATGGGTAGTCACTCAAGTGTAGCAGTTGGTATTCACAAATAGTTGAATCTAAACATAATCTGAAGCTGCTGATTGAATTTTTTGTGCAACCAACATCATCACTGTCATTTGCACTCTCCTCACTGTCAGTATCATCATCAGAACACAGTGAAATATATATGTATATGTAAATGTAATATCAACTACTGATATGTGTAACATGTACTTTAAGCAAATCAAATTAATTTGTTATCTGTATTTACCACAGATAATAATAAATATCAACATCACTCATATCATCTTTTTGACTATGTTCAACATCATCATCACTGTGTCCAAATAGTTTATACCATGCATCCTCATTGTATTCAAAATTATCATTGTCATCGTCATCAATGTCAGAAATATCATTAGTGCAGCCAACATCATCACTGTCATTTGCACTCTCTTCACTGTCAGTATCATCATCAGAACACAGTGATATCATGGGTTCAACACTTTTTGTTAGTCCATCACTTTTCCAATGCTTAGTTTCCATATCGATAGTATGTTGAACACACTTCACTCATTGATCTTTCGTAATTTTATCCAAAGCTTCATTGGTCAGTTTTATTACCTCTGTCAATTTCATCCCAACATTGTGTTCTTTAATATAATACTTAACTTGCGCCCAGATCAGCTCAATAGCATTCAGCTCACATTGTCTTGGTGGAGTTCTCAGCACATGTCCATATTCTGCGGCCATCACATCAGTTAGAAAGACCTACTTCGGTTTATAGTTTAAAATGAAACAGTACAAATCTGACTTGGTCCAATATTCTTCAAATGGTATTGATCTGTCTCTAAGCTACTTCTTCATCCTTTCTTGTATTGGATGTGGGCGACTTTGATTCTTCCGTTATTGCATTGTGGTAGGACGCATTGTCAATCACTAGAACACTTGGCTCTTCAAGAGAGCGTAGCAAAGTGTGAAACCAATCCATAAAATTTTTGTATTCATTTCAGAATGGTAATCACCTTTGTCATCATCAATACCTTAAATACCAGTGCACATCCAGGAAGAAATCCTTGTCTGTCACTACATGCATGTAGTATAACGATCCGTTCCCTTTACCAGATGGGATATTTGGTAATTTAGTTTCTCTAACTGTTTTGTCTTTTTAGTATACTGTCTACAACACTCAATTTTGGATACTGTGAAAGAAGTGACTCTGATTACGCCCATGTTAGTAGTGAGGAGTGAGGAAAGTCGTAGATACAGTGGTATCACGCATGTGCCCCTACGGAAATAGTCGGTAGCTGTAGGCTGTGATTGGTGACTAATGCTGCGAGGCTAGTAGGCTGATAATAGTGCGGGAAAGTGCCATTGCGTAAGATTGATACTGGTTCAAACTGAAGTGTGTGTACTTCGTCAAGGGAGATTAGTTCAGTGGTTAGAGCATCCGCCCATGAGATATGACTGGTCTATCTGAATCATGGACGGGAGACCGTGAGTTTGATTCCACGATCTTCCAAATAATTTTACATAGCCTACCCGATTATTTCACAATGCCATGCTAGACTTCTGCAATGGTATTGGTTGATCCAAGTCTCATCTATATACACAATTTGAAAATCTAACTCTCGATACTTTCTGACTGCCCGCAAATAGTGTGCTCTAGCAGCAATGGCCTCCGGTTTTCCACATACGTCTATTATCCTCTGTTTTGCGAAAACAAAAATTTAGTTCATGTGAAACTAATTTTAATTTGGTGTTGCTTATTCTAATTTGTGTATCACTGTTTAGTCTTGCTTGTATGAGACCCACAGTGGGTAAGACTCTTTCTGTATACATTTGATCGACAACTCATCTAATGAGTTCTCTGTCAAAAGAATCTACTTTTACTTTTATTTTACAAGATTTTTTTGGCATGAGCATTTCTTCTTTATTTAATTAAAACACGTAACACCCTGCTTAAGTGAACCCGAAGCATTTCAGCTGTTTGTTTTAGCATCACAGAATCAGTAGGTTTTTGTCCTTATTGTAAGTTCTGTCTTCGTAAATATGAATAAACATATTTAATATCTTCCTTTTTTGTATCACTTAATTTAAAAACACCTTTTTTTCTCCTTCCATAATTTGAAAAAAAATAGAAGATACGAATTGGTGTTCTACATACACAGAAAATTGTGAAAATATGAGTCAGAAACCTATTACATACTGAATATCAAACATGAAGAGACCATGGCATATGATATACAAGTATATATGCATACACATCACTGGTTCACGTGAGTGACTACTCATACATTGATTTTCTAATAGAAATATTTAGGGTGCGATCGTAGTTCCTGTCTAAATCCAGCAGGTGGCTACAAACAATCGCATCCTGGGAAAAAAATAGACAAACATTATCAGTCTTTATCATTTCTTTCTGCCACACCGTAGCATCACAGAGCTTTCGTTGATTGAGACTGGCACCACGTGGGTAAAAATCGTACTGAAATATTTCTAAGACAGCGAAAAAGTTTCATGCATGTGCAAAACAGCCATGTGTTTGGTTTGTTTGTCTATTTATTTCCCATGATTCCTAGCTATACGAAAACAAGTGTATGTGTCAGCCCATGTGTATGCAAATCAAAAATATAAACATTGCTGTTCCAATCATGGTACCTAATCCCCAATTTTAACGTGTTCAAAATGTCTGACTGTCTCTCACAGACACTGGAAAAATGCCATTTTCATGTAAGTGTTCACTATTATGTAAACCAATCACAATAATCAAAATTGCAATGTAGATCTGGCAAAAAATTAGCGTTTCATTCCTATAATTTTCATTTTGATATTCATTTCCATTTTTTAGTTTTGATTGAAAATGTATCGTTCTGAACTTGCTGTTAGCACATTAATATACACGGTCATTTATTTGACAGAGTAGACAAGGAGTAATGCTTCGATTACTTCTACTACAGGTGGTTGGACGTCTGGAAGAACATTAGTGCAGTGACATGTCAAATTATTTCTCAAAACAGTTGACATTGATATAGATCATACTAAAAAAATGAAATAATATTAAGTGGTGAGCGAAAAAAGATATGATTAAAATACACTTACTTCATTTTTGTGATTGGATTACTAGACAGATCAACAGTAACCAACCTAAACCATACATTAGGAAATGAAATTAGAATGAATCAAAATATAAGCTAATAATGAGTTTTGCTAAAGTGAATTATCTAACAATTTCAAAGCTCAGTTATCATAACACCATACAAAATAACATAAAGTTAAAATATAATAATTAATGCTAAGAAGATTTCGATACTACTGTAGGGAAATAGTTTGTGTAAAACTTTGCCTCAAAGTTTATCATGAAATTTAATAGTAACCTTACCAATTGACACCTATGCAATTTTCTGGTACTTCTTTAATTTGGTTGTGGTTGACTGATAATGTCTTCAGATGATAGTTAAACTGTTAAAAAAGTAAAAGCTGTTTATGAATTTCATATTTGAAACAAACATGAGATAAGGTTAATTTTAAAAGTTGAAATCAAATGATAAGTACATAAAGATTTCTTTAAACCACAGTCTGTCAAATTTACAAGTCTACCAAACATTAAACTTTACAAACCTTTATTACTGGGAAATCTGTAAGCATATTGTGTGAAAGCTGCAACTTATTTAGGCTACCAAGACTGCTGACATCGATGGTTTTGAGTTCATTGTGACTTAATACTGAAAGTTGTATTCATAAACTTTTATGCTACATATATACAAAAATTAATATTGAAATTCAACAAATAATAATAAAATTTACATAGGGATAATTTTTAATATTAATTAATATTAATTTAATCAATCAATCAAATCCTAAGTTTATTTGAACGGGCCCTAATTATTCCTCATTCAGAGGGTGTGGCCTGGCTGCTCATCTACATCTCAACCATCCTCTCCAAGCCTTTCTGTCACCAGGATCTATCAAACCCAAGCCCAAATGTGTCAGATCTTTCTGCAAAACCACATCCCAAGTCCTTTCCTTCCTTCTACTTCCAGTTCTCTTACTTTGCTAATCCAACCAGAGTGCGGTCAACATGACCAAGCAATCTCAGTCTCCTTTTACGAAGCACACTATCAATATCTCTGATAGACAAGTTGTCCAGATGCCTCACTGTACTGGTATCATCGTTAGGCTTCACACCACACATCCAGCGGATCCTAGCTCGGTCATTTCTTCTCAGGTGATTTACAGTACTGGACAATGCTGCCCACATTTCAGACCCATGAAGCATAGCACTGTGTACACATTGGAATCCACTTTACCTTTCGAAGATACAGGAATGTGCCTGTTGGGTAAGACTATCAAGAGCTCACGAAATTTGCCCCATCATGCAGTTTTGCATCTGATAGCTGCAGCTAACTGAGCCTAACTCACAGCCTCTACCACTAGAAAACCTAACTAACAAAACTCTGTCACAATCTCTAACTTATGTTCACCTACTGCGACCTTGATTGGCCTGCCCTCGATTGGCCAGGCAGAACCTTTACACCTTGGACATATGTACTCAGAATCAGGTTTGAGAACGCCTTCAATTCCGCTAAAGCGTTTGTATACTCAGCATAGACACCTGCCACAGTAAATAGAGTGTCATGCTACCCCCTGCAGGCATACAGCTCATGGGTATTCTGCGCTTTTGAGTAATTTGTCTAGGTGTGACCCAGAGACCGGACACTTGGTTTTACCCATATTTACACACAGTCCCTTGGCTTCCATCCCCATCTTCATATTATGAAAAATATAACAATAACATACTCAGGGCATTCAATGAGTGAAGATTGTCAAGTCCTTTTACATCAGAAATTTTATTGTTGTTGAGAACCAAGGCATTCAAACCTGTCAAAAATAGAGTGATCATATTTTATTATGTATTCATGTGTAGTAATGTATTTTTCTTGTTAAAATTTAACTGTTACAAATTTCTTATTCAGCATTCCTACTTACTTCTCAGTCCTTCTACTGGAGACATGTCACGAATCAGGTTATTTCCCAAATTTAACACTATTAAAAGAAAACAACATTGCTTCATCTTAAAAAGAACAATAAACAGTTCAATGTAATTTGCAGATACAGTATTGTAATTAATATTTTTTATTGTATTACGCTGCATTTTCATTAGAATATAATCCAACATACAGTCTATGCCAAATCAGAAAATTTTGTGTCAGTCATCCGGTCTGACAGGTCCTGAAAAACTGTCAGTCTGAATGATTTTCTGTCCGCCCAAACTTTTTGTCGTCGATGGACAATATAGCTGGACAGCCCAAGCACCTACTGCAAAATGAACCAATAAATGACTTTGCAGAAAAAATACCCTTCATTTTGTCTTTTTTAAAAACAGACAAACAAATCTTAGATATGTCTTTCTGTTTTTAAAAAAGACAAAATTTATCTTGTGCAGATATTCTTTATTCAGATGAAGAGTATGAATTACAGTCATTCACACTCATTGAAAAACTTTTTAATCATTTGGTATTTCATATCATCTTGAAAATCAGTGGCCATGGCACCATTGTAATAATAAGGTTAATCTGGCTCCAAAGTCAAAAGATCTCTTGGTAATTTCCAATCCATAGCGCTGGCACTGCCGTGCCCGTGTAATGGAACAAATTTTGCTGTCTCAAACTGCGATATGTAAACATGTCTGCTGTCAATTTTCGTCATTGATTTAAATGTAAAACAATTTCCAAGAATATGTACCAAACTTACGTACTAATCCAGCAGTGTACTACAAAATCGATATTAATACTTTAGATATTCTGTACAGCGTTCATTATTTCGATACTGGTTTTTATGCCGAACAGATGATAACATGATGCGTATGTTTTTAACAACATGGTGGCCGCTATCAAAGCAACAATTATAATGATTTTAATAAGATGATTTTTTTTGTATTTTGTGGATGTCTAGAAATCGCCCCAGTCATCAGGACCGATTGTCTAGAAGTAATTGTCGGACATGAGTAAAAATAATTGGCAGGACCGACGGACCGATGAATTTGGCATAGACTGAAAATATAATCTTAATATGAGAATATGCAACTATTAACAATAAACTTAGAAATAATCAGATATTATAACAATAGATAACAATGATAACAAGTCATATTGCATATATAATGATATTTGACTATACAAACCACTTAGAAACTTCATTTTTGACACAAAAGCAAGTGAAGATAATTGATTATGAGCCATGTTCAGCCATTTCACCAGCTTACATTCAGCTGAAATAAGAAAATATCAAGTATCTAAAAGAAAATAATTCTATAAAAATGAAGTATTTTACTAGCATGAATCAAAGATAGTTGTATATACTAGACCTATGATGATACATAAACATGAGTCATTGAGAGGAAAAGGTAAAATTTTATATGAGTGGGGAGAGAGATCAAGCAATATCTCACCTCTTGTGGTTTTTACAGAACTCGTTTACTGTGCTCCCTCCACACTCAGTGAGATATTGTCTGATCTCTCACTCCCACTCGTATAATAACCTATTAATATCTGGGACAAACAGTATGTAAATAAAGTAACAGCAATGGAGAGTATATACACTACGTAATTATGTCCAGTTAATGTTATCTTCAAATCAAATACATATATTTACTTACACAATCCCTTTGCATCATGGATGTCATTCCAAGAGAGATCAACTTTAACAACTTTTGTAAATTTGCTGAAAGTATAAATATATATGTAGCTTTAAGGGTTATCACATGTGTTTGTTACTATAGGAGTTCTCTACAGACATGGTATAACTCATATCGTACCCAAACACGTGTGATAACACTTTTCTCACACTCTACCTTACAAGGTCAAATAATGCATTCAAATAACTAAATCAAACTAAATGGTAAGTGGTAATAGGATCAACAGACTCTCCATTCAAACATTCATGTTGCGATAACGTCATAAGCATTACAAATCTACATAGTTTGAACAGTCCTATCCTACTTTGAAAGTATTTTAGTGTATTTCACACAGTAAATCCACACTTATAATGCAAGGATGAGCCAAACTAAAATTAATATTGTCATCTGAAAAATAACTTTTTTTGTGTAGATGCGCTCGACAGCACTCCGTCAGACGTTAGCAGATCGTCACGTCACTAAATTGTAGGTGTGACGGACTGTTAATGTCTGACGGAGTGCTGGCGAGTGCATCTATCATAATTTACTAGAGCGCCACCATGGCCATTGTACGTAGGAAAGCAATTATAGATTACGTTCACAGTGACTCACGTTATTATTGGTACGGTAGACATTTTAAAGGATACGTTGAGCACACAATCTTTTAGGTAAAATGTTATATTGGAGTAAAATAAGCGGGGCTAAAGCAGAAATATGTGTCAACGAAAGATTGATTTGATTGACACATTTGTACTGTAGACCCGCCCATTTTACTACTCATGCCCATATTTGGATGGTGTGATATGCAAAATATCGCCACTGTAGCCCATTCATAATTATCACTTGGAGTGTGAGAATTGATTATAATGAAGCTGATAAAAGTATAAAGTAACTCCATATTAGGGAGGGGTGGGATCTGTTTAATAAACCGAATGTTGTGTATGGCGCAGGCACACACAAGTTTGATGGGTCAGGGGGCATGCTCGCCCTTGAAGATTTATAAATTTGCGTGTGCTCTCAAGTGCAATCTGGGCCATTTTCAGCACCTGTTCATATAAAACTGTCTGAAATTTCAAACTTACAATTTGTCAACCCTCGCCCCCCTCAAGATAAAACAAGTGATATATGTTCCACAAAAATAAGTCATTCTTCACATTAAAGTAGATTTTCACTGAACAACTTGTAGTAAACTAGAGCATCAATCGCACTGTTCGATGAATATGACTGACAGACGATAATGTTATAAGGTATGCTTGTGTCATCTCTTATTATCGCCATGTAGAATTCATATCTGTGATTTGAAAAACATAACATATAGAAATATTAATTATCTACTCGCCAACTGTGTAACACTAACCTTAGATCATCTATGAAGTCTATATTTTGTCTAATGAATACAATGTCTGTCGTGGTTTTAGTATTCCTTCCATCTTTTTCACATACACGTTCGACTGTGAGCGCTGACATTTTGAATATTAGGTGTTGAAAAGCAGGCTATTTGATTTGATGATTTCACTATGCTAGTATTTATTGAGACTGGCTCCTTTGGGACACATCACAACAAAGATGGGTGAAATAAATCATATGTTGCGTTGAAATATAGCCTATGTTGTTTTTTGGTGCTCCACCAGTGATTCTGTCATAATTTTTAAAAGCGGTTCGCCTTGAAAATGAACATAGCTTGATATATAAAATATTACCACGCCCACCTGTCATGTACACGTGGTTTTGTTGACAAACATAGTTCAGGGAAATCCCCGAGAGAGGGCACCTGTTTACCCGGAAATGCAACGTATGGGCGATTTTTGGAGCTGTCAAAGACCAAATATTTGACATTTTCCTTTATATCTTTCTAGTTTAATTTGCTCTCTCCTTCTAAGCAATGATTACATTGCACGCCGTACTGTCCCTTTATGTTAGTATTGTTTAATTGTCTTTGACTGTCTGCTAAGTTAGGCTGACGTGGCAAAATGTCTAATGGCCAGCAGAAGCAGTGACGAAGAGGAGGGAGGGACTACCCAGGACACACCACAACCTGTCCGAGTACAGACGGCTTTTAACAAATTTTACCGTGTCGTCACCAAAATGGCCAGCCGTCCAGAAATCTACACGCTTACTGCAGTTATTTTAAGTGTCCTGTTCCCATCTCGCAGGTTAACTTTTATATTTACATTGAAGTAAATGTAGCATATAGACTGCATGTATTCTAAAACATTATTATGATGTCACATCATGTTTCATTAACTTCTCACTATATCATCATAATCATGTCATTTTGCTTGTAGCATTAACAGTCCCGCACCCCCTATTTCGCAACGTCAGCCACCGCCAACTCGGTTCTTTGCATCTATGTCACGGGTGAGCGATTACCACTATGGACAGCTGACAAACGTTGCTGAAGTATTGAATCGTGAAGGTTCACTTGCTGTCATGTACTATGCACCCTGGTGTGCTTCTTCCAGAAGAATGAAGGCGGAATTTGAACTTGCTGCCAAGTATTTTGCTGGAGAGGTATGTAGGCCTTCTTTTTTCCTCTGGTTACCATGTTGGATCTCGAACGAGTTTGATGATTGTAGGGCAGCTGAGATTTACATAGTCAGCATTTTATGCGCATTTTTGTATGGAAAAGGCTACATTTCTTTTGTTGTGTACAATGTGCTACATTTCTAAACCATTGTTTTTCTTACTATTTGCTGATAATACAAATATTTTTATACACATCCTGTATATTTAAAAAAATAAATATATATAGCATCCAAATAAGTACCGAATAATATTGCTGCTCGTATTTCAAAAGAAATATCACTATAAAGTA
The DNA here is from genome assembly GCA_019095985.1 of Streblospio benedicti. Taxonomy (NCBI): domain Eukaryota; kingdom Metazoa; phylum Annelida; class Polychaeta; order Spionida; family Spionidae; genus Streblospio; species Streblospio benedicti. The sequence continues at coordinate 5,217,219 of CM032666.1, forward strand.
TCATCAGGAATAAATGTCTTATTTATTCCTGGTATCATTCAATAAAAAATTAATATGCAACCGATATGCTAGATGATCCAATGTTCTTAAATGAATTAAACATGACCTCAAGTTCATGGAGTAACATTTTCTATTATAACTAAAAATGGTATGAATATCAAAATAAAAATGATAGAAATGATACACTATTTTTTTGGCACATCTACATTGTAATTTCTATTATTCTGATTGGTTTACATAATAGTGAACACTTACATGAAAATGGCATTTTTTCTGTTTCTGTGAGAGACAGTCAAACATTTTGAACATTCCTAACTTAGGGATTAAATCCAATGATTTGAACAGCAAAATTTGTTTATATTTTTGATTTGCGTGGTCACCTGTATCACTTTAGTGACCAGCCATGTGTATGCATATTAGAATATTGCTGTTCAAATCATGGGACATGATCCCCACTTTAGGCTTGGTTAAACTGTCTGACGCTGTCTCTCACAGAAACTGGAAAAATGTCATTTTCATGTAAGTACGACGGCATATTCCGTAAATTCTCCTTCCCAAAATTATATTCGCCTGTAATCTGTGTTTTCATTTTTCTACAGTAAATTCCAGAGATGTGAACTTACGTTTTTTTCTCTGTATTTTTAAGATTTTTGACCCCTGAAAATTCATTACGTCCGGGACATGGGTTTATTACGGGATTTTACTAGTGTCAGAGAAATATGGACAGTTTCTTAAAGTACAGCTTGATCGGTGCCATTTAAGCGTTCATAAGTTGTTTCACTTGACTTAGTGTATCATTCTCAAAATTCACATAATTCTTTCTTTTTCCCAGAATTTGCGTAATATAAGGTCATGACAGCATGCAGATTCCAATTATTATCAGAATTTACGGACATTTCGCGAATTATGAGAATTTTCAGATGTTCAGACTTCTTTTCGTTTGTGTAATTCGTGAATTTTCGTATTATCACCAATGTCTATTAAGGTGAGTAAAATGAGAATTTATCATTTGCCTTTCATGTATTCGTTCACCTCGATTCGATCATTCGTATAGAATTCAAAATATTCAGATAAATTCCCAGTCTATAATTCCTAATCAGCACTGTATTCACTATTATGTAAACGAATCAGAATAATGAACACTATGATTTTTATTTTGATATTTAGTACCATTTAATATTTATGATAGAAAATATTAATCCATGAACTTACTGTCAGCGCATTAGATGTGATACTTTCAAGAGTTCTTGTGACCACAGGATTTAACATTCATATGCCATTTTATCTTGTAAACGCATACGAAGCTGGTTACGTGTTTCCTCGTCCTGACATGCCAACCTTAACAGTTAGACCTCTAGTTGAAACACACAAAGACAGCGAAAAGTTTTACTATTAGAAGTCAATTGATGTAGTTTAGAAAAATTAATTGTGAAAAAGAACCTAAGTTTTGGCTAATTGGAACATACATGTAACTGTCACACCACTAATCTCAAGATAGAAATATTGTATTTGACAGAAGTACTGTAGGGATAAATCATTACACATGCAATATATTTTCAATTCTAATAAGAGTATTTTTTTTCTTTGCAGCTTGACTTTGTAGCAATCAACTGTTGGTATGAGCATGGACAGTGCCGTAAAACAAACCGGTTCCTTTCATTCCCAGTAATCTACTTTTATCACAGACGGCTGGACGGATACAAATACTCAGGTTTGGTTTACCCACATAATTATAATTGGACATTCAAAAACAAACTTTCTATTACATTCCTCTCTGTTCTCTATAGCAAGCAAATTCTTACTACTATATTGGCATGCTTTCATTAACTTCAATGAAGATTTCAGATGTTTGAAGTTTTCGTAATCATTGTTCAGAACTACAGTTTGTTACATATGAGTAGTATTGCACAAGACTGAACTTGAATAATAAGCTTTTTTTTAAAGGCATTGGGACAGCAGAGTACATCATTGACTGGCTGGAAAGAATGATGTATCCGTTTGAATATCTCACTACTCAGGAACACTTTGTGCGATTTCTTGCTCAAAATAATGTAAGTTTCAAAGCTTTTACTCCTAATAGTCACCCACTAAGTCTAGTAAATGTTTCCTGCTAGCTTTGAATGCATCCTGAAATCGACTTTTTTTACCCTAAATACCCTTCCGTTTACTTTCTATGATTAGCTTTTCATATATTTCAGCAAGCTGTGATTGGCTACTTTGATTTTAATTCCTCTCCTCAACCCCCTGGCTTCCAGCAGTTTTATTATGCTGCCATGAGGGTCATTGAAGCGGGTAAGGGAGAAATGTATAATTATGCTATATAATATATTTGACACAAATTTAATTTATAGTTTTATCTTTTCATTTCCAAATGCAGCTTCAAAAACAACACTATCATTGTTGATGTAAAATAATACCATTGCATTAAATAGTAACTTTGGCTTGTTTTACTAGATCCAAAGACGCTGGTTCCTTTTGCCGTAGTTACGACGAGAAATCCAAGCCCACCGTCTGCTGCTGTCAACCTCACACTGGTGGAATCTGGTACCGTGTTCTTCACAAGCACACTCAATGACACCCAGGTACACGTACTATTATTTTCAACTCTGTAGACCATAATGAATGGAAGAAAACCTGTACAGTACAATGTCCAGTGTTGATTCTAAGATGTGTATTTGTGCAAATGACACACTTTTTAAGCCATTTGCGCAGAAAACAATATTTAGGGCGTCACAATAAACGCAAATACAAACAGACTGACGCATAACTAGACCTCTGCTGCACCAGACAAAGTTGAAATACAAGGAAATTCTTTAAAAACCTGTAATTCTCCCCACTTTTACTTATATGACACTTGCATGGCGCACCGGTACAAAGTTGCTATTTGTCGGCAGTCGTGAAAATAATGAGCCCATCACAGTTTGACTCGGCAAACTCGATTGATTGAAAATGAAATGCTGCTGGCTCCAGACCCGCTGGTTATTTACATATAGCGCATAAAAGCGCGTTCCGCTTTGTTTGTTTTTGCGTTGCATAAATGCATGAAGAGACGGACGCTAGTCTATGCGAATAACAAATGGGGACCGGAAGAGAAATATTCAAAAGATAGATATAGCATAAATAGCTAAGAAAAGCGCTTGTACATTCAACATTGGGATGGTTGTGACCTACGGGATGGGTATGCACTGCTCTATCTATGGTGAAATATATTCCGAAAATGTCCTTGAATTTTATGAATTTCACTGTCCAAAACATGTGGAAACCCTGAATGTAGTCATCAGAAGAATTCTGGGGTCATTGTTGAAGTTTTTAAAGTGTATTTTTAAAACCAAATATAACAACTGACTGTCTTATAAATCAGATATGTATTTAGAATATTTTCCTATATCAAGCCTTAGAACTAGTGATTTTCTGGTTATCATTCAATCAAATCGTACATTTATTTAAGCAGGACCTAATTATTCGTAATTCATAGGGTGTGACCTGGCTGCCCAGTCTACATCTCAACTGTCCCAAGCCTTTCGGTCAATAGGATCTGTCAGAGCCATGTCCCAACGTGCACTAACTAATATTTAATAAAATAAATATATGATAGTGACTAGATCATCACATTTGAAATTCTAATATCATATTGTTAATCTTGAGAGTTTGCAATAAAAAATGGCTCATTTTTTTGTGCTGTTGGCCCACATTTTTTAGGACAATGGGCCATTTGGCCCCTTTTTAGAAAATCCTAGAATCAACACTGAATGTCTCTTATTGTCTTTTTCCACATTTGTTAAATCTTTATTTTATTTATTTATTATTTACTTCATATTTATTTAATGTAGAATTTAATTAAGAATTTATTTTCAAATATTTTTGCCATTCATATTACATGGCCTCATCAGGAATCAACTTAAACTTATATATAAGTTTGTAAGTTAATTTTATAAGCTTAAGTTGATTCCTGATAAGGCCATGTAACAGGAACCCTTTTACTGGGAAGCAATAAGTTTGAAAACCCGCCTAAGTAGAACACATTTTAATTTCCCTTCAAACTTACTATTGATTGCTACTAAAAATAACCCGCTTATTTTAGCCCTTTTAACTCGAGAAACCCGTGTTGTAAAAGGCTTAAATCTCACTTCCCTTTGAGGCATTAACCCACTTAAAACCAAATGAGAATTTAGCGTCGAAATATTTTTGTTTTTACATGCAACAAACCTGATTGACCAAACAATTGATCAAAGAACGCTGATAACTATGAAGGTGAAGTGGTCAACTATCTGATTAATTGTTTGATACTTACTAGTGGTTTTTAAAACTATTACTTGCGTAATAATGACCAGTCAAAATGTAAACTTCTAACCGTTGAGCAGTACTGGGTTAGTGCTATTTAAACCATGTTTTTGACAGAATCAAAAAAGGAGAAACAGCTAGCGGTTAATAGCTTTGAATTAGTCACGTAACAATGACCAGTCAAGACAAACTTTGTAAAATGTACTATTAACCAATGAAACGTATTGAAAGCATGTTTTTTTTGTGTATGCTGCCATGTTTGAATGTTACATGGACAATTCAGAAGGTCGGAATACTATTATACAGAACAGCCGCTGTCTAACATCACACGTAGTACGAGTACCATATAATAGCACCACAGCACATATTTCTTGCATTATCGCTCATTGGGTTGTTGAAGACATGTTTCTGATAACTCTAGGTTCTGATAACTCGGGGTCATCAATCTACTCCCTTCAAATTCGACTTAACCGGGTCCGACTGTAATATAAATGGTGAAAATATTTGAAAATAAATTCTAAATTAAATTCTAAATTAAATAGATATAAAGTAACGGTAAATAATGAATAAATATAATAAAGATTTAACAAAGGTGGAAAAAGACAATTAGACACATGAAGAATACCACCTACATCGTACTGGCAGATAAAACAATTGTGTATACTGTACAGCATGAGTTTTTTACCTTGAGTATCTTGAACGTAATGGGAGATCATTTTTACAAATAAAAACAAATTTATTTAATTTTATTGCTTGGAACTAAAATACTTTAATATGATTAGAAAGATTTTTTGTATGAATGTTATTATATATTTGCTATTAAAAACACTTAATTGATTATGTTTTTTCACAATCAGCAATACCCCTCATCTCTGAACTTCACATCAAGCTCTATAACCACGTGGGTCAAATCAGAAGTGTCTAAGGTTAGTAACTACTGCAATGTGTATAACTACTGCAATGAGGTTGCTAAAAGTAGAATTTTTATGGAATATAACCTTAATGAAATTCCTAATCTGCGAAAAGTTTTCACATACGTATGTGAATAATAATAATAATAATAATAATTTATTTTTATAGTATCAAATCACAATCATAAATGACATTTCGTGCTCGAGATAGTTTACAAGAAACATATCTAATACAATTTTACAGATTACAGTTACAAACTTATATACATGTATATACATTACTATTATATTGCAAGCAATAATGATTAGTAATTTTAATGTCTTTTGATGTCTATTTACTTAATTCATACAAGAGTCACTGAGATTATGCTAAGGTGAATAAGTGAGTTTTAAGATTAGTCTTGAATTGTTCGAGGTCACTCGAGCTACGCAGCCGTTCTGGTAGTACATTCCAGAGTCGGGGAGCAGCAGATGCAAACGATCTTTCCCCAAATGTTTTAAGGTTGACTTTGTAGTGTTTTAGCAGGTTAGTATTGCTTGATCGCAAGGCTCTTGTTGGAAAATATCTATCAATCAAGGATGACATATTCTGGTGCCTTGTCTTGCAAACACTTGAAAACTGTCAAGCAGATCTTATACACTATTCTATATTTTATTGGAAGCCAATTCAACCGCTTCAGTATGGGAGTTATGTGTTTGTGTCTTTTTGTTCTTGTAACAATACGAGCAGCACTGTTCTGAACTAATTGCAGTTTATGCAAGTCTGGTCACTCAATCCATACAGAATGCTATTGCAGCTATCCAGTCGTGATGTAACAAATGAATGGACCAATGTTTTCGTTGCCTCTTCTGTCAGATTTGGACGGATCCGTGCAATGCTCCTGAGCTGTCCATAGCATGCCTTGCATATGTTGTTGACGTGGGGGATCATGCTGAGTTCAGCGTCAACAATAACCCCAATGTTTTTTGCAGAACGAGTAGGTTTAATCACTGAAGCACCCAGGCACAAAGTATTAGGTTCAGGAATCTGCTTCAGTGACGCTGATCTTCCAATGAGTAGATACTCAGTCTTGTCTTCATTGAGTTTCAGATGGTTCAAGCACATCCATTCCTTTATCTCCTCCAAACATTTCTCCAGCTTCCTTGCAGCTTTATTAAAATTGTCACTGTCAAAACCAAGATACAACTGGGTGTCATCTGCATACATGTGAATGTTAATCTGATGCTTGTGAGCAATATCAAAAATGAGACAGCTGTATGTTAAGTATTCTGATGGCCCTACTTTTGAGCCTTGTGGTAATCCTACAGTGAGAGATGTAGGCCGTGATTGCACCCCCTCAGTAATCACTGACTCAGTTCTGTTGTGGAGATATGACTTCATCCATGCCAACACATTGCCTGATACACAGTTTTCATGTTGTAATCTGCTAAGTAGCACTGAATGTTCAAGTGTGTCAAAAGCAGCACTCAGGTCCAATAGCACCAACATGACACACTTTTTACCATCTATCAGAAGTAGTAGGTCATTCATTATTCTTAAAAGAGCAGTTTCAGTACTGTGACCTTCTCTATATGCACTCTGATACACAGCATACAAATTGTTCCTTGTTTTATGTCCAGTCAGCTGCTGCACTACAACATGTTCAATCAATTTCCCCAAGAATGCTAGATTGGACACAGGTCTGTAATTATTAAGAATTTCTTTATCCAATGATGTTTTCTTAAGTAATGGTGTTACAATAGCTTTCTTTAAGCTGATGGAAATATTCCTGCAGACAAAGACATGTTGACAATGTTTAGAAGTGTTGGAAGTATTATTTCTAAATGTTTCTTTAGTAACTTTGTTGGTATGGGGTCTAATGAGCATGACTTACTGTTTCCAGCCAGTATTGTCTTTTTCAAATACTTTTCATTCACAGTGTCAAAATCCAGCATGTGAGTTTTGCGATCATCTTTTTTGTGTGGTTGCGTCAAATTTCGAGAATCTACCGGACCAAAAGTTGCACCAATGAAGGATTAGCTATGTTTGAGATTCATGTAGAGCCATATTCATAACTCTAGATGGAATAAATATTGCAAAATTTGTTTAAGCATCCATGTTTCAGTCATCTCGTGCTGCCTCGTGGACGCTCCCGTCAGGCACTAAGAGCCAGCACCTATCTCAGCAAATCAACACCCATCCTGCACTGGTCATTTTCACCCCACATTACCCACTGGCAGGTGTAAACCATAAGTTCTCACTAGTGAGTGTTTTTTTTTTTAGTTTGTTATCATTGGCTTGATAATGTTATGTTTGTAAACAATATGTCGTTGGATTATATATACACATTTAGTCAGTCACACTATGCATTGCACTTGCTGTATTTGAAAGATCTATAGATCAATTGACATCACGACATCACAACCATAGATTTTAATGTCTGTGAATTGTACTTATAGTGGAGCAGATAATACAGAAATCGTTTTAAAGATGTGTACAGTACTGACTGAGTCGAAGGGTTACAGAAACGTACCGAAATTATAGGATTTGGCGTAATAAAACAAAAAAGTTGTAATATTTCGAAAGAAAGTTATGGGCGTCATGGTTTTCTTGGAACTGTTGCTTATTTGCTGAAACCACGGCACTTATGATGAACAGAAAAAACATTAAAAAAAAGAATATTTTCTGCTATTTTTTCACATTGGTGTCATTCTTCATTACTTTTTTGCTCATAAATATTTAGATTTGTTTCGGGGGTTCTCGTTTTTTTTTTTCGACACTGCGACACCGCTGGTTAGTGAAAAAGTGCAGACCTGGCACAGACACCCATTAAACAAAAATCTGGCAAATCTGTCTGTGGTCTTGGATCTTTCAAAAATATTCTCTTTATTATGGGAACCTCAGTAATGCGAGCATAGAAAAGAGAAAACATAACTTCAGATGAGATAAGAAGAAAGCCTTATATTGTGGAAGGTACAGAACATTTTTTCGTTTGTGACAGTCGTCATAATGAGAAGAAATAGAAGAAAAACGTTAACAATTGTAACGCAATTCTTTATATTTCACTTCTGTGTCCTTTTGACAGTATCAGCACAGATGTGAACTTACGTTTTTTCCCGTATATTTTTACAATTTTTGACCCCTGAAAAATCATTACGTCCGGGGCATGGTTTTATTTCGGAATTTCACTAGTTTCAGAGAAATATGAGGAGTTTCGTCAAATACACCTTGATCAGCACTTGGCTGCCATTTAAACATTCATAACGCAATCTTTATTTGTAAGAAACAACATAATTTCAACTGGATCACGCTGGTAACTTATCTATAGCGCGGGAAAACGTGTTTGTGTGTTGTTCTATTTGCATTGTGATAAATTAATATTGAGTCGTGCACTAATATATGTACAGGTGCCAAAATGGCGATGTTGAGGTAGGAAACAAACAAAAAACTTAGATTTTGGTTAATCTTATCAAATTTACTAAGTAATAGGCCATTATCAACAGTCATGAAATGCATCTGTACCATGGACGTGTGATTTAAGATACTCGATGAAAGTAACAATCCATTCAATCTTGCCACACAATATTCTGCTCTTCAGACTTCACTGACCTCAGAAAAAGAATCCGAACTATTATTTGCACAGTGTCAGGTCTGGGTAGGGTTGGGGTGTAGTTATAGACTAGTAATGGCACAGTGATAGAACAATTATTTAGTAATCCTTGTAAAATAAGAGGAGTGTTATGATGACCATCATGCGGATAGATGCTACAGTTGCTACTGGTAAGTTTAAAACCATCAAATACTTAGTAATTTTAGTAACCACTACACAAATAGTAATTAAATTAATATTTTCTTATATTTTTATTGCCATTTTAAGTATGTATTAAACCGTAAAACATTAAGATTTTATTAAGATTTTTCTTGTTTTTTATGAAGATTTTTGCTCAAAAAATTTTCAAGGGTTGAATTAAGATTTTCCGCGGTGACAGGTTTAGATCTCTATAGGGTATCAATATTTTGTTAATGTATTTTGCAGCTCAATGAAGTGGCCTTGACGTACAACAACTGTCGAAACGGGACAAAAACAGTTGATGATCTTGTGACAACATCTATGTACGCTCGGTGGGCAGATACTATACAAAGGTAGGTGATAGGCAGGCGAGGTATTTCACTTTGGTGTTTTACACTCCTCACCTTTTCGAGTGCGAGAAGGGGGATACCCTAAAAAAAATTTGAAAATGTGATGCATTTTTCTACTATTTTGTGCATAATATACGGCAAAATTGAGAAAACAATTGTTTTCATGTTAGTAATATTAGTTGGTACTTTTTTATAACCTGTTTTATTTAAATAAAAACATGGGATGGGTGCTGCCAGGAATAAATTTATTTATATTATCCGACCGGCATCATATAATTCTTGCCTTTTTTCATTCTAAAATCGCTGTACCTATGTTTGCATCGCTTGATTTTTACGGCCAACTCAGCAGTGGTCACATGACTTAGCCATTTGAACTACTGAGCATACGCACTGACACGAAACATGCTTGTGTATACATTTTTGATATCACAATATTATAAAGTAAGTTATTTCTATTTTCTGGCAAGCATTCGTAATAGATTGGTTGAACAACATTATTAATGGATTATACATTGCTATATTTGAGAACGATGATTAACAAATACAATGTTTAATCGATTTGACACCCAGAATCTCGGCAAAACGTGCACGACTTAGATCTAGTGATAATGAAAGCAGATCTACACACGTGATTGAACTTTCTTTCATAATAAACCGGATACAATGACATATATACGGCCAGGAAAGTTACTTTTGGTGAAATTACCGTGCCAAAATAAAGTTAGGTTTATTGGTGGGAAAAGAAATTCAGAACCTTAAGCCCATGTTCGATATTAGGCCCAGGGGCCTTTATATGTGAATAGACAAATGCAATGTCATAATAAGAAAGAATATTTTTAAAAAGCCGAAAATTTTAATTCAATTAATACAAACACAGTCTTTTTGATACAATTTATTTTGAAAATACAAATTTCGGATTGAATTTTTTATTTTGTTCCTCCCTCTCCTTAGAAATGAGCATTTTTTTTATATTTTCCTCCTTACTCTTTTAATTTTAGATTTTTTTAATTTTCTATCAGACCCAGAGCAGCAATCCTATGTTTTTTTCATTTTGTCTCCCCCCACCCCACTCTTGAAAATTTTAGGTCCAAAAATAAATCTGAAACTAGGGATCAAAAAAAAATTTTTTTTGTAGCCTTAATATACATTGAGACAAGTCAACAAATTCTAGCTTACACTGTACCTTATGTCCAGCTATAATAAGCAAAAGAAGGGCAAGTAAAGAATTTTGCCCCGGAATATTGATTTGTACCCCTAAAATACTAATTTGGGACATTGGGAGTACAGAAATCCATGAGAGGGTCTTGGCAGCCCTGTGAAATGTGAAAATGAAAGCTTTATAGTTAGCTTTAATTTTCACCCCACAGAACATAACAACGGAGATAAGCAGAGCTCTAAATGAGAATCACTTAGATGGTTTATTGGGTCCGTTTATTGCACTGTGATCAGTGCTCTCCTTGGTACAGTTGACAGCTGATATCTGTTTAAATCTCATCTGGGGTGGAGGCATCGTCATATCTCACGGCTAAATACGTATATAGCCATGATACAACCCATTAGTTTTGAGGGAAGTTGACCTCAGTAGCCAACCAATCACAAGGCTCACTGCGGAAATGGTCAGTAGGGAATTCAAACGTCAAATATACGATGTCACTAAAAAAAACGGAGTATTGATTTTGTTTTTTATGTATGTCTAATCCAAAAATTATTTTTCCACATAAAGTTACATTAACACATAAGCGATATCGCGCAAGAGACAAAGCGACGTAGCGATGACGCGATGGGCGATTTGGTGTTCACACACACGTGATTTTGCAAGAGATTTTCACTGGCAATTTTCATTGAACGTATAAACATCTTTATCTCCAATTAATTACTAAAGTGCTGGTCAATAATTATATAAGAGATCAATTAAAATTTTGCTGGACTACATGAGATAACGATCTTGTTCCAGGGAAATCGCCTAGCGACGAGGCGATTTTATCGCTCATGGAACAAAAAAATCGCGCAAGCAATATCGCCTCGTCTCTCCGTCGCATATGTGTGAACAGCTCTATGCAAATATGATATATCGAAAATATCGCCTGTCGCTTCGTCGTTCAAGCGATATCGCGTATGTGTGAACATACGTTAAAAGCTCTAACTTGGCCCACGGACCGTGATAACCGACGATGGGTTGGGAGGTTGTGGGCCAGACTATAAACAATGTCATGCTTTTATAGAGGAACATCACAACTTCTCAAAAGTAGAATTTATTCCTATGTAGTGACACCTCTTCCACAGATAACAAACACAAAGGATTGCTAAAAATCATTTTGACAATATAGTCTTTCATTTGAAATAAAATTTTACTCTCACTGGAGCTTGCATGCAAGAACAATGAGAGTAAAATTGAATTCACAAGCAAACTTGGGAAAAATATATAGACAGTTGTTCATAGAATCATTTGAAATAGTTTTTTTACATTTTGTTTATATGTTGATTAATTCATAAAATGACTTAATGGGCAAATTCTTTTAAAAATAGTAATAATTGGCTTTGTTTTTCAATTTTGCCCAGGTTTGAAGTCATTTTGCACACTTTTACTTGCTTATGCCCACTTTTACCCAATAAAACCTAAGCAGGTTGTTTTTGTTTTGTTTTTTGTGTTCTTTTAGAAGCTAGAAAAATACAAACCCTGTCTTCTTGATATTTTTCAGACTTGATATGTTAGAAAAATGTGCTGACTTGAAGAGGAAAGAGCTACTGGAAAGACAGAATAGAGCAAAAATCCCTCGTAAGATTCCAAATCCCAGCCCTGTTCGAAGGTAAATAAGGTTACTTTGTGTACACTAAATAAGAATAAGCACTTTGTGAAAAACAGCAGATACACATTATGTGAGAAATTTCAGTAGTATTTGAGACTGGTTTGTTTTCTGATCCAGGTGTTGCATGTCAACTGTGGTTACTGGGGACAATACTAGTACTGGCTGTGACCTCTGTATGACCTACACCCAGCCACTGCCCAGTGGTCAAGCGTGTCCACTAATGCTCCACCTTGACAGCCTTTTTCCTCTACAGTACAACACATGTCAGTACCTTATCTACCACCCAACACAATACCTTTCACTAGGTGAGTACTGTAAGTTGTGAATCACATCCAACAGTTACTGAAATATGATAATTGAGTTTATGTTTTTTTTACTTGAAGTACAACACAATTAGGTCATTGCAGTATTTAAAGTACTGGAAAATGTGAATAGTAAAATTAACAGCTAGTCTTTCATCATATGTAGACATATAGTACTCAGATGAACATATCTTACAATTATCTGCTATTACACTGTGTGCAGGCTGCAGTGCTCTAAACACCCACTCTGACGACCATCAAACCAGCCACACTGTCGAGTCTCCATACACACACGTTGACCTCTCTGTCAATATTAAACCAAAAAGTGGCCACAAGCGTGTCGACATGTATGTGCGAGATATGCAGAAACGGGAGTGTGACCGGATGGTGCGCACGCGAACAGAGTTGTGGCGGCCTCCGATCTCAAGCATGGCAGACCCTGGCGAGGCGAGGGAAGCCAGGTGAGCGCATTATGATTTCAAGAATCATTTACAGTGAAAGACTTTAATTTATTACGCATTCTTCTGCTAATGTGCCCCAGATTGTTTCTTCATGATAAATGCAAATAGAAATTAGTGGTATTTAATACGTACCGTATCCCCGTGCATTAAAGCGCACTGAGCTTGTTTTTAGGATGCGCGTTTTTATCGATAATAAGCTCATGCGCTCATATCTGAGATCAAACCAAATTTTCAATAAAAGATGAAGATTTAAACTTTAGAAAATCATTTTTTATGGTTGAAGTGAGTATTAGGTACGGCTATTATATATACTAAACCATCGTTTTATTTCAATGGGCCACCTATTTAGGAGCTTTTCAGAACGCAAGCAGTGTGGTTTGCCCTCATGGACTCTATCTATGTACAAAAAATCCTTTGGATATAGTGTGATATTTTTTCGATATGTAAATTTGCCGGCCGTTGATCTGCCGTATATTTCTTCACCAACAGCAAACAAATGAAATGTTATGTTTTCATTTTACTGACTCCAAGGATCTCTTCCTATCTTAATATGAATAGCATAAATAAAGTCATAATAAAACAAATGATGTCCTGTCAAAGATCTACCTCAAATAATAGCTATTACCACATTTGATGGCAGTCAGCAACAAGCGAGTGATAATGGGTGTCTTTCTTTGGTTTACTCGATAGACAATCTAGCCAAAGGTTTCAAATGTGGGTGCACCCTGGTTTTCGAATTTAAGAGCATGCGTTTGATGTCAAAAACAAATTTAACCATCAAAAGGCCTCAGAACATCGTGTTTTGCGGGTATAAACACAGCGCTTTAATGCACGGGAATACGGTACTCGTAAACTGACTCTGCGAGTGTGAATTGCAACTTAGTCATTTGGCTAGGTCCATTAAAAGATCACGGTATCCGCATTATGGCAGGCATTACATTTACTGGCAAATCAGTAAAATGCGTTGGTATTTATCTTGGTCATGACAATAAAAGATGTCTAGACATGAACTGAAATTATAGATTAGAAAGATTAACAAAGTATATTCACCACCTAAATAAGCTCTATTTATCCTTCTTCGTTAAAGTATCAGTTATTAAGTGTCACATTGTTTCAAAATTTGTATACCAAGCAAGTGTATTATCAGTTCCAGTGGAAGTAATTAAATCATTACAAAGTAAAATATATAAATTCCTTTGGAATGGAAACACTGAAAAAAGTAAAAAGAGCCCTCTTATGTACATGTAATACGGTTCAAAATGAAGGCATAAATTTGATAAACATTCATGCTTTCATGGAAGCAATTAAGGCTTCATGGATAACAAAAATTATTACTATTCCAGGAAATTGGTCTGATATATTTCACATGAATGCCAAATATATAGGTTTACCTGTGGAATATATTATAAAGCTTAGGGTTTCAAAAATTAAAAATTTTCCAATTTTTAAGGCTTTCCCCATTTTTTAGCAAGAAATTCTCATGTATTATTTTAAGTCAAAAAGTGTAAAACCGTTTGATAAACTTGCTCCCCATGAAATATTCCATCAGGAAATGAACATTTTAAGATCAAAGAAAGTAATTTGTATTTAAAAAATTAGGTGAAAGAAAATATTATGTATGTAAAAGATCTCGTTACATTAGATGGCAGATTCTTTGATGAAAATGAAATTTATAAAACAATAGAAAATAAGCCAAACATAATTCAGGAAATGTATATAATTAAGAGATATGTATTAAAAAGATTTAAGCATTTTGATCCTGAGAGACAAAAAAAAGTAAATTTTTCTGCAAATTTAATAGTTGAAAAAAATAATGTACAAGCCAATATGGAGTCTATATATGCGAGGGAATTTCATTTCCAAAACAGTACAGTACTGATATCTTTATGTAGACTGTTCTTAGTAGTAGGAATATCCATAGGGTATACAATTTGAGACACTACTACTCACTTTAAACGTAAAACCTTAACGTTGCGGTCACCATCACGGGACCTTCAACAGAAGTGACTTTCTGGATCTTGATGACGTCACATTGGCGCTTGTCTGACAGGTGGAATTCCCATCAGACAGAAGATGGAGGAGAATCGGGGGGGATGCTCTTGTCTTGGTTGAGGTTGAGCTGTGGTTGGTGCTTGTGGATCTCTATCGCCTCTACGATCTTCCTTCGGTAACTATTGTCCTCTCTGCCGATGATCTTAGCAGAGTCTTGGTGGAACAGGTGTCCTGTGCTACTGGTACACCCCAAAGACAAGAATGATCCCAAGAAGACCTGTGGGATAGTGTATAACATCTCTTGTCCAAGCTGCAATCAAACGTACATAGTTGAAACTGGCAGAAACCTGGAAACTCACCTGAAAGAACACTTGGACCCGAAATCCACTCAGTTAGCTGTCCAAATCCATACCAACAGCACAGGACACCTGTTCGACCAAGACTGCTAAAATCATCGGCAGAGAGGACAATACTTACCGAAGGAAGATTGTAGAGGCGATAGAGATCCACAAGCACCAACAACAGCTCAACCTCAACCAAGGCAAGAGCATTCCCCCGACCCTCCTCCATCTTCTGTCTGATTTAATTCCACCTGTCAGACAAGCGCCAATGTGATGTAATCAAGATCCAGAAAGAGTCACTTCTGTTGAAGGTCCCGTGATGGTGACCGCAACGTCAAGTTTTACATTTAAAGTGAGTAGTAGTGTCTCAAATTGTATACCCTATACAGTACTGATATCGTAAGAAGGATATAGAATCGTAAGCGAAATTAGAGGAATCTGCATAAGAAAACGTAATAATTCATAACAATTCGTAACAAAGTTATGGCTATTACGATTTTCTTGGAACTGCTCAGTCACGAAACTACGATACTTACGATTATCGAAATAAACAGAAAAAACGTAATAATCAGAATAAATTCTTACACTTCCGCACAATGGCGCCTAACTTTCGCTCATAAAAAAAAAATATTCAGATTTGTTCGACCGTTCACGTTTATTCCCACCACAAAGTGACAGCGGAAGTGCGGACACCGTACAGACACCCAATGAAATGAAAATGTGTCAAAATGTCGGCGTGAATTTGAAATTTTAGAAATATTCTTTTTATTACCGGAACCTCTGTAAAATGCGTAATATATAGGGAACAATCAGAATAAACGTAACTTCGGGCGAGTTATGAAGAAAGCCGTAATTTGCGGAAGCTACAGAACCTTTTTACATTCATAATAGTTGCAACAATGAGAAGAAATAGGAAAAAAACGTAAGAAATCGTAGCGTAATTCTCAAAATTTTTCTTCTGTATCCTCCCTACGGTATCAGTACTGTAAGCAATACTGGAAATCAATATACCAGCAAAAGTTATGTTTCAAAGGTTATTATTTATCTATATGAATAGATTATTATGTCATTTTGATGAAGTATAGTAGTAATGACTCTGTCATATTGTGGAAAAATATTTTGTCATTTTGTGGGAGTTATTAATATTTATACTGTACTTCGATTTGTATTCGTATTGTTATTATTATTCAATTACGAAAGTTACAAGACATTGAACCCTTCATATGTATACATTATCATGTAATAAATCTGTATATTAAGAAAAATAAAAATAAAAAAATAAAAACAAAACAAAAAAAAACTTAGTCATCCTGTAGATGACCATCTATTTAATGGTATTAAATGTCAACATCTAGAGAATCATGGAAAATTTAATGATAAACGAATATGGTTTGAATATTTGATGACTGGGTCTTGACGTTTACTGTGTGTAACAATGCTTGACTTTTTAAGGATGCCTCACTCTATATCATATAGGCTGGTGGCAAGTTTTGAAAACGTATAGCTATTGAGCCCTTGATATTCAGGGTGGGATGCCTGGAATGTGTGTATAGCATGTAGGATGAGTAACATTTTAGGAGGACTAAGAACGTTTTTGTCATAAGAATCCCTTGGACTACTGAGCTGTATCTTTTATATGGGGCAGTAGTATGTAATATAATGTATAGATGTTTAAAAATGAGTGAAAACTCCCATTGTGCATATTCCAATGACCTCAGAAACTCATTCTTCCCCTGTCACTTCAGGGCGTCACCATCGTCAATCATCTCTGGCCTTGGTTG
>CM032666.1:5236714-5261467 GCA_019095985.1 Streblospio benedicti
ATAGTATAAAAGTTTATTTGGAAAGATTATTATTCTTTTTAATATTGAGTCACGATGCGCTCATCATGCAAGGGGACAATATATGCTTTTTCTATCATGATAATGCAGCAGAATGCACTGTTTATACTCAAAATCTTAGAGTGTGCTGCCAAACCTCTCTAGATTACTTTTGCAGCTGAGTGCTTGCATAATCTTACCTGCAACTTTTTTGTTGGGTCTGCAACTTTTCAGACCAGCAGACCCAATGGACCTGCAACTAATTTTGCTATGGCGTGAACACTGCTGAATCAGAGGACACTTTTTACATTAACTTTTTTTTTGGTATCTTGTCTCTAGCTGGTTTAAGCTGCTTATAGATGCTCAGAATATATACTGAAATATTATGACACCAAACTTTCTGATCCCTTCATGCCGCGGGCATGAAGGTTACCAAGTTGCTGGTCTAACGGGCCGATACAGTTTTGGGGTGTCAGTCTTTGTGTGAAGACGTATAGAAAATGAATAGATGCAGCTATTGCAGAGTATTGACATACAACCAAAGAGCATTATCAAGAGATCAACATCGTATGTTTCCTATAGTGGATGTAAAAGTATTGAACAGGTGGGAGCAAGTGCGCTCTTCGGGATGGTTTACATCTGAAATGACTGCAGTATATTTGTAGGTATATTACGGCGGACTCGCAATGTCACGCAAATATATGATTGTTATTTCACTTATTAGTTGTTGAATCAATATAATATTTTGATGGAAATAATCTGTAGTAATATGCGATTCCATCCATATATATTAGTCTATGTAATTGGTTCAACTAACTAGTTTATTTTGAGCATTTATCCTGCAGATTGGAAATTTTGGCAGGGGAAATTCGGCGACAGTGTCAGTACCGTGTCGATGTTTGCAGGTTATTATTACAACTATGACTGTTTAATATTTTTGTCCCATGTGTTGAAAATAAGAAACTACATACATTACTTTCAGAATGCCTTACTTTTATAGGAATTGATGCAATGATTAATGCACAGCAATAATTTTTAAAAGGGCATCTTGTATTTTGTGGGTCCGTTTTACTACGGGAATGTCTACAGTAGACTAGCACAGAAAAATAGAAAATATAACGTTGCATCGAAATTATATCCTTTGAAAGTATTTGAGAATGATGAAGAACCAATATGTGATTGATTTGACACCAAGACACCGAGGTTCGGAAGCCTCGTTAAAAGGCGTGTCCCGTGTAGAGGACAGTCATCCATTTGCACGTAAAAGAACTCACCTAGTTTGAAAAGAATAGCTAGTGTGAGCCCTCCACACACCCTTGGCTCAGTCGGTTACCTAACCTGCCAAACAAACAGGACCACCTTGGAAATAAGCATTACATATATATGTACACTTTCATGTGCTATCTTAGGAGCATTAGTTCCTGAAGAATATCAATCAATCAATCAGTCAATCAATAAATAAAAAATCAAACAATAAGTTTGTCAAATATAGGTTAAAAGTCAGAAGATGTTTGAAATGATGACACTTGTCGTTTGATGAGAGAGCATTACGTCTATCACGAGCAGTAGCAGTTGACAACAAAAGCCACCATATACCACCACACGGTTGTCGCATTAATATATAATTTTGATGGAAAATAATCTGCAGTAATATGCAATTCCATTCATATACATAAGGCTATGTAAATGTTTTAACTAGATGGTTCATTTTGAGCATTAATCATATGCATCGCCAAATAGATGACAGTTGCTGTTCGGCTGGAATACCCATGCGATTGGGTAAACAACATGGTTTGTAAATGTTCCTGTTAATTATTTTTCGGGGATGTCAGCGCCCAGAAATAGTCTATATGTTGTAGATGTCTTAGTACAATGAATGACTTCTCATTCATAGCTATTTATATTTTTACTCATAAAATGGAAATACAGTACTGATTTCATAGGAAGGATACAGAATCATAAGCGAAATTAGAGGAATCGGCATAAGAAAAGGTAACAATTGTAACAATTAGTAACAAAGTTATGGCTATTACGATTTTCTTGGAACTGCTCAGTCATCGAAACTACGATACTTACGATTATCGAAATAAACAGACAAAACGTAATAAACAGAACATTTTCTCATACTTCCTGTCAATGGCGCCCATCTTTCGCTCATGAATATTTGGATTTGTTCGACCGTTCTCATTTATTCCTGCCACAAAGTGAAACCAGAAGTGCGGACGCCGTACAGACACCCAATGAAATGAAAATCTGTCAAATTGTCGGCGTGAATTTGAACTTTTAGAAGTATTCTTTTTATTACGGGAACCTCCTTAAAATGCATGATATGATATAAGGAGAACAATCAGAATAAACGTAAATTCAGGTGAGTTATGAAGAAAGCCGTATTTTGCAGAAACTACAGAAGCTTTTTACGTTCCTAATAGTCACAACAATGAGAAGAAATAAGAAAAAAACGTAAGAAATCGTAGCGTAATTCTCAAAATTTTTCTTCTGTATCCTCCCTATGATATCAGTACTGTATATCACGTCAAAATCGGTCAATTTCTTCTTCGTTTGTACAAGAGAGCTCTTGTTGACCATCCCCAACAATGCACCTGCTTGCACCTGCTGGGAACGCAGATATGGACATGTTGCATATCTCATTTTACTATTTCTGATACCTCAGAGTCGTTCATACATCTCTAAATTGTATGTATGACACAACTCTGACGTATGAGCACATTTGGGCTACTGCATCTATATCTAAAATTAGTCTTCAAAAACTGTTTGATTTTCACTATGAAAATATAAAAGATACATGTTTTACATTTTGAAATACCTTATGCTGGATTAAGCTAATTGATTATACATCTACTTTAATGAAAAGAAATAGCATTATCTAGCATAAAAGTTTATTTAGAAAGATTATTATCCTTTTTAGTTTTGAGTCACGATGCGCTCACCATGCAAGGGGACAATATATGCTTTTTCTATCATGATAATGCAGCAGAATGTACTGTTTATATTCAAAAGTTTAAAAATGGTTCGGCTTTAGTGTGCTGCCAAACCTCTCTAGACTGCCTTTGCGGCTGAGTGCTTGCATAATCTTACCTGCAACTTTTTTGTCGGGCCTGCAACTTTTCAGACTACTAGGCCCAATGGACCTGCAACTAATTTTGCTAAAGCGTGAACACTGCTGAATCAGAGGACACTTTGATGCTCAGATATGCGGGACTAATTTGTGCTCCAATAAGGGATGATGCTCATTTTGTCCCGCTCCGCAAAAGTGGAACAGTGTTCTCTTTTTTCTTGTCCCCCCTCCCCCCTAAAGTGGAAACATCAAATGTGTGACATAATCGAAGAATATCTACACAGTGTTTCGCGATATTTATTCAAATATTTCTTATGTATGCCATAAAATAATATTTATTATATATCAGCAATGTAAAACATAATATTAATTAATGTGTGAAATCTGCTGTGTATCTTTTTTTAATACCACATTTAAATAGTAAATAGTGGAATTCTGATATGGAAAGTTTTAGTGCGAGAGAAAAAATATTAGACCCACAAAAAAAGTGGAATATTCAAAACTTGACCGAACCCCCCCCCAGCCCATACTCCCCCCCCCCCCCCCACCCCCCCCCACCCCTCCCCTAAATATAACACTGTTCCACTTTTGCTGATCGTGACAAAATGTACATCATCCCTAAGGGCTAGAGTTATTTCTATATATTTTTACCATATTTTCTGTTACTGGAAATTACTCAAATTATGCGTAATTACTAGAAATTATTTACTGCACATCCGTATTTTTCGATCTCCATGAAATTTTCCTAACAAAAAACGTAAAGAAATTTGCGAAATTAAAGTTTAGATTCATTGAGTATTTCAGTATTTTCCATATTTTCTAAGGTTTACTGCTGTCTTTAGAGAATAAAATATAGAAATTCTAATGATTTTGGATATTTCATCTAATACTTGTATGCAAACTATAGGTATTTCTCTTCACGGATTATCAGTAATTTCTGGAAAATGACTGGTATGCAGGGAAAAGGGACTAATACCAATGGAATTTTCTACAATTTCTGTGGTCCTTACAGGTGGACAGTACTGCATATTATATTAAAGCTTGTAGCAACATTTTGAATACAATAGCATTATTACACAGATCATAACTTTTTTTCAGAAGTTAGTTTCTTTTTAACTCTACTCTTTCTATAATGCCAGTTAACCTTTTGAAATCATTCTATTTCAGAATGAAGTTCATTATCTTCTAGAAGATAAAGTTACCAGAAAATCACTAGGTAACTTTTTCAACATTATTAAAGTATCTTTTATTAGCAATAATGTTAACATTATTAGTATGATGTTCTTTTAATTCAATATATTAAAGAAAAAGTAAATTAACGAAAACAGAATACAATTTTTTTTTTGTCATGTTGAGCTTGGAGTTATGCTTTCCATGCGAGGCAAAAATTCCAAAGATATCTTAGTTTGAATTTGAAATCAAAATAGATGACTGATAGTTGACTGAATGCTGAAACATTAATGTGCTGACCGCAAGTTCATGGAGTAACATTTACTATCATAACTAAAAAATGGTACTGAATATCAAAATAAAAATTATAGGAATGATAAGCTATTATTTTTTTACCAGATCTACATTGCAATTTTTGTTATTCTGATTTGTTCACATGATAGTGAACACTTACATGAAAATGACATTTTTTCAGTTTTTGTGAGAGATAGTTGAACATATTGAACATTCCTTAACTTAGGGATTAGGTCCCATGATTAGAACAGCAATGTTTGTATTTTTATTTTGCACACACATTACTGCATCACTTAAAGATTATGCTCAGTGGCCAAACGAATATGCTTGTATAGAAGCAATATGATATGTTCTGTGTATTCTGAAAGTTTCATTTATAAACAGTATATTAAAGTATTTAGAGCATTTTAATTACTACGGAATAAGAGGCATTATAAACCCATCAAAACATGTGAACGCAACAAATATCAACGGAATGATTTTCGTCAGACGTAACTTGCACGGTGCACGTAAGAAGTCGCCTATCTCTCTCATGTTAAATGTCACGTCTGCCGTCCGAAATCCGCGGTACGCCTGGCAAAAATCATTTGATTATGCAACATCACATGACCTCGTGTTCTAGTTTGCAAGACAGCATCGTATTTTTAAAGGTGTGATAAATATTAAATGTGGAGAATATAAATATTTGTATTCTTACATTTGCAATGGAAAAGGCATTGTTCATTGATACTGGGCTTTTCAGAACAAATATTATTTTGGCTGAGCATTATCTTTAAGTGACTAGCCATGTGTATGCAAATTAAAATACTGCTGTGCTGATTGCTGTACCTAATCCCCAATTTATGTTTGTCTAAAATGTTTGACTGTCTCCCATAGACTGAAAAATGACATTTTGATGTAAGTATTTACCATTATGAAAACCAATTAGAATAATGAAAATAACAATGTACATCTAGCAAAAAAATAACGTTTCAGTCCTATGATTTTCATTTTGATAGCCATTGCCATTGTTTAGTTATGATTGAAAATGTTACCCATGAACTTTCTGTCAGCACATAATTCAAAATGGCAATCATGAATGATAACTAACTATGCAACAAAAACAAAGAATAATATGAAAACTTTCCAATATCAATCTACAACACATTTTTGCTAAGCATGTAGATGATTGAAATAAAAAAAAAACGATAAAAAAGTCCTAAAAGGTTATTTTGTAATCTTCAGAGTCCTTCATCCATAACTTCACCACCGCTTCCTTACCTCGCTACCTACGCTCACAGAAATTATCCAGAGTATCTCCGTCTGCCATTGAAACAGGAGCCATTGTAGATGTCACAACGTCTTCGTGGGACAGCATTGTTCTTAACGAAGAAAAGGTTTGAAATATTTGTTGCTATTTTATGGTTGATTGCAATTAGTAATTTGTGGATTATTTAGTCTTAAATGAATTGACATCTTTATCTGTATCCGTCTAAATTTATCTTGCCAAGTTAGAATGAAGAATGTGCTTGTACTTCAGGATGTTGTACTGCTCTACTTTACCGAGTACTGCGGGTTTTGTGCAGGTATTGCACATATCTACCTATCTCTTGCCAAGTACTTCCGATCTGCCAAAACCATTACTTTTGCCAGGTACTGATTTAACATCTTTTAATGGTCAATTACATTAACTTCGATTATGCTTATTCATCTATTTGTTATGACGCTTCAAATAACAAACATTAAAACTTGCTCGTCATCAAACTGCCCATTCAAAGTTGAACTGCTTTTGTTGTTCAATGAGTAGTGGCCAGGGTCAAGCGACCAGAGTAGATTTCAGAGCAGCTATGTCCATTATCGTATTTGCTTCATTACTGTAATTATTTTTTAGGATCAATGCTGACCAGAACGACCTGCCATGGCACTATACAGTGGATGCTTACCCAACAATCATCTTCTTTCCTGCATATCGGTGAGAGAGAAATTTATTTCTTCAATAATGTACCCAATTATTTCAGAGTATATTTCGAACAAATATCATTTAAAATCTATGATATATTGTAATTTAAATCTACTCCATGTTCTACTTTTGCTGCCTATCATCTAATGTGGTCTAAATCATTCTTATTACACATAAATGCCTGTTGGTCCAATTTTTTTGTATTTTTATTTATTCTTTTTACATGTTTCGATACCAAAGTATCCTTTTCAAAATAATAGTTAAAAAAAATGGAACTACTATTTTGAAAAGGATACTTTGGTATCGAAACTTTTAAAAAGATTAAGTAAAAATATAAAAAAATTGGACCAACAGGTATTTATTCAATACAAGAATGATTTAGACCACATTAGATGGTAGGCAGCAAAAATAGAACACGGAGTAGAATAAAATGCGACCATATGCTGCATACCGAATTTCAAGAATCTTATATGTTGTTATTTAAAGTATAAAACAGTACACTGATAATGAATGCCGCAGTCTGAGTAAATTTGACATATGAATGGCCTTCAAAAATAATTCTACTTTGCGCACTATATGATGTTAGCATATGTTCGGTATTCACAGCAAGCATGAGAGCGTGCCGTTCCCGGAGCACCTGCAACCGACACTTGCTCACCTGGTGCGCTTTGTGCTGCAATATGCAACACGCCCACTCAAAATCGAGACAGGTAGGCCAAGCTTGAGATTTAGCCTGATAGAACTCACTGTTGACAGGTACATTCGTGTTGGAGATAAATACAATCCCAAGTGTATGCCTGAGATTGAAATGCATAAGGTTAAGATCGAGACACGTGCATCGATCTATCTTGCTTTTGTGTTTCCACATGTAGGGCTCTTGATAAGTATCCTTCCAAAATATTGTTTGTTAGATACAACAGTGAAACCACAGTACCCCACTTATAATAACCAGCTATTATCACTCTCATCTCCATTGTACCCTGCAGGTATGAGTGTGTGCACAAGACGCTGTATCCGCACCAATATCCAGTCCACAGTGCGCACCATCCAGACTCTCCATGCAGAGATCTCTACACTGGAGTCCCGACTCCTGCGCTACGAGGAGCGTCTGGATCTGCTTCAAAAGCGTCACACGTTCTCTGAACACTACCGCCAGAAGACAGCTGCTCGCAACAAGAACAAGCAGCAAAAAAGAGATGATTCGTCGCAACAGAGTAGCGGACGAGATGGTGATGAACGTGTGGATTTGAGTGACTCTGGTGATGGTGGTAATGTTAATGCAAGCAATGCCGAGATGGACGAGGGTCAGCGAGGCTATACAGCCCTGGATCTGCTCTCAGACTATGTGCACCTGCTGCGCGGTCGTTTGCACACACTGCGGGTGCAGGCCTCAAGTGCAAAGCGGCTGTTTTTGGTGCTGCGCAGCTGCCGAGGGCCATACATTGAGATGCACAAACTGTCAGCCGTCGTGCGCGGATATGAATGGGCGCGGCAGAAGCTGCGAATGTTTGATAGTGCTGTCAGGAGTGGTAGTCGAGAGCTTATGGATGTGGATGATTTTCATGAGGATTTATTAGACATTTTCGATGAGGACGAGTTACTGGAGATTGTCAGTGATTATAATGCAATGATAGGGGATTGGTATGATGAGGAAGATGAGGAAGAGGATGAGGATTATGGGGAGGAGGTTTTTGAGGATGTACAGGTGTCTTCTGAAGAAGTAGTGATTGAGGATGATGAAGATGTTTTTCGTGGTGATACAGGTGAAAAAGTGGAAAAGGATGAGTTGTAACAAATGGTATGGATGAGTGTGTAGTATGCTGGTCACATGTCTTGTATGGTTGCTGTGAATTGAGAGATACTATTTAAAGCATCATAGCATATTAATCTGTATTAAGATTTTTCTGTGGTTTTGAAATCGTCATTCTTTAATCTGTAATCCCGGTTAATGGTGTTTTTCCTACTTTTGTCACAATTGTTTTATTGCTTACATGTAGTTTATTTGTTAATGCAATTTATAATCAGGTATCGATTTGATTTTTAAATCTGTGAGATTAAGTAATTTTCCTAGATTATTTATTTGCCATTGAAACTTTACTTTTGTAATTGTATTATACATGGTGCGAATGGTGTGTGATTTTTGATTTGAATGATTTGTTGATAAGCATTTTATAATGAATTAATACATGTGTAATTGTGAATTATTTGATTCCTGACATAGCTATCAATTTTGACTTCCAAATGTCATTTATTATTTTGAAAGTTAAATATACTGATTCTGGTAATAGTTGTGAAAGTCAGTGGCTAAAATATACTTCGTACTGGGCTTTTGCACACAACTCATAGCCATGCCTAGAACAGATGCTTCCATGCAAAAATATGTAACCATGACAACAGTAAATCTTTACACCCACTTTGACATATGCATGTTCTTCATGAAAACATTCAACTTATGATTTCCTGACAGACAAACCTAAAAAGCAACAACAGTAATACTTTGAAAAACACTACTAGTGCTAAGCACCTTTGCTGCCAAACACTATGAAAGGATAAGATTAAATTAGAAACCCGTAGATACGTATGTCTGATTAAATGCATAGATAATCGTACTAATGAGGCTACTGAGAGAAATGGCAGACTATACTACATGTATATGTTGTACTGCTACACCTGATAAAATTATGCAAAAGACTAGCTTATGACATTTATTGTGATAGAATTAAGTACCCTTTTAGTTTACCTCAAATTACGAATAAGTAATTTCTTGTAGACCGAAAGATAAGGTTTTGAGAGAATTCATAAATCCTGAATACAGTGAGGAACTAGTTAACGTGTGAGTGACTAAATGACTTAATGATTTTATAGTGGTCAAGTTTGCTTGTATGATGGTGTGCCTTAGAGAGACAATATAGTGGTAAAATGTAGATATTAGCTGATGTTCGTTGGTGTCTACTTCAAAACATGGTATTATAAGGTTGTTTTGTATGCAGGAGCCAGTAGAAATTCGAATTTTGTTTTAATTTTAAAATGTTATCGTTTTGAGATGGTTATTTGTGTGTGTGTAATAGGCTGTGTGCCAAATGATTTGTAGTCTTAAGATTCTCAATATTTTTTCCTAAAATTCATAGTCATGTCAATGCGTAGTTATTTCATTCCAAAGAATTTGTTTGATATGTTTTATTTTAGATTAGATAAGAAACGTAAACATGAGAATAGTCTATGCACTATAATCCTTAAAGTTTGCAAGCTAAAATTATTCACATTTTTGTACTCAAAGTAAAAAAAAATGCAATTAAATTTTCTAACACTTTACTTGGCTTCATAAATTAATGGCTTGCAAATGTTAAGGCATGTAGAGTATTTTGGTACACATGCACTCATCTGTTGTGAACCACTGTGATACATCATACAGCAGTCAGAAAAGAGCGGTGTTTTGTGCTAGAATGTGATATTTTTTTGGAACCCGGTATGTATTTTCTGTTTGTGGTGAATGTATGAACATCCAAGTCCTTTTCATTAACCAAATAATATGACACTCAAGTATTTTTTATAAATTTGACAACGAAATATAATTACGAGGTTGCAATTCTTAACTATAAATTTTTATGATAGCTGGCATAAAAATCTTGATTTTCATTTCATGCGTATGCAAATTTTACCCATAGAAATGTATTTCATTAGTGAGAAAAAAATCTGAAATATTGGATGTGAACATTTTCTGCAGCACAATAAATATCTGAATGCTCATAAGTCTAATGATATTTTATACATGATTTTGCACATAGTAAGGCGAGTTTTGCATTGTGATGTTTATGCGTTTGTGTTTTTGAAATAGAACACTGATTTGTGTATTAAAGTTGTTTTAAACTATGTGTTATGTGGACCAGATGTTGTATATGTATGTTATTTGCATATTGTTTTTGAACAATCATGATTTGAAGTGATGGGTTGTTATTTGCACACTGTAAGTGTTGTATTCATGTTAAAGGCTTACGTATTATTTAGTTTTAAAAATTTACAGCCTCATAGCGTTACAATATTCAGATTTTGGATTCATCTTACAAATAGATAATCGTGTAACTGCTCATACAGACCTTTGAAGTAAAGCATTGTATCTGCTTGGTAAATGTATCGGTAATGTAATTTCTTGTAATGAAAGAAAAAAATTAAATATGGGATGTTTTTTATATTGCCTTATTACCAATGTGCAATTAACCTGATAGGAGGGCAATATGATCCACTTCGCCAGGTCTGCTTTCATAAACCAGCTCATCCAAAAACAAATTTAGACACCTGACCTGGTTTATTCTATTGTCAATATATCAAATTGACAGGAACGCCTAGAAATCTGAAATTCATATTTATTTGAAAGTACAATGTCACAAAGGAGTAATTTATGCAGATTCACGTAGTTTGTGAAAAAATTTATCAACTTGCACAAACAGAATTAAGGGCAATCTCGACTGATGGCTCAGTGGATCACATCTTATTATTGTGGGCTTATGCAATTCATACATTGTATGTT
The DNA here is from genome assembly GCA_019095985.1 of Streblospio benedicti. Classification (NCBI taxonomy): domain Eukaryota; kingdom Metazoa; phylum Annelida; class Polychaeta; order Spionida; family Spionidae; genus Streblospio; species Streblospio benedicti. The sequence continues at coordinate 5,247,716 of CM032666.1, forward strand.
ATGTTGATTTCCATTATGCAGTATTTAAGATTTATCATCTGGTGCAGATGTGTATATAGTAACCGCATCAATATTTGCTAATACTTGTATATTTGAATGTTGCTCAATCGCTCCCAAGTGATGGTGCAAATTTTAGTGACAATTAATCCTTGCAGTGCAAGGGATTCAATAGCATGGCCACTTGTATAGTGGTAGGACTAAGATATATACTTGTGCCCATGTTCAAAAGTGCCATTAGAATGTTAACAGTACTGATTCTCTAAAACGACTGTAATTGTGTGTGTGCGTGAAAGGGATCAAACCAAGCCATTTAATGTTGTTGAGAACATACTGTATATTTCTTATGGTAAACATGAAATCAAATACATGTATTAATGAAAATCCGTGCACCTGAAATTTAAAACGTACATGTACAATTTAATTCCAAATTAAGTTCATAATTTTAAATAAACGTGATACATGTATGTTAGCATCTGTTTCATTCACCTGATTGAATTTATCGTAAAAAAACAGTCACAAAACATAGCTCATCAAAGGTAGAATGCTTTCACTTGATCTTTTACAAGATGTAAGAAGATACAAGTCCTTTACAAATCACTGAATTAGTTATCCTTGGAACCTTCATTTTGTGTTAGGTTTTCAGGAATGAAACACAATGTATTGCTTTTGTCCTAATGAATGCTCCACTCTAGATTATAAATCTATGGATATTTAAAGGTATATCTAATAGATTCATATGCTTAGAATTTATTGATATTTTGTAATGAAAATAAGTGATAAGTATGTCTTAGATTTTGGAAGTATTAGGATAATCAAAATAAGAAGTAGATATGTCTAACTTCAATAAGCTTATTCAGGTATACCATTCTTTCTAGTCATATTGGAAAAGCTTTTTTCATGCTTCTTGTGTAAAAAATATTAAAGGCGTACATGTAAAAGTTATAAATATATGACAGTTCATTCATAGTTGTGACATTAACACATTTTAGTGAAATATTTCGACAAATGTAAAAGAAATATTGGCCATGCAATTAATGTTAAGCAAATCTAATAAAAGTTTGTCAAAATATTTTATTGGTTTACTTTCATTATTTGTGAGACATATTTTAAAACTGGAAGACTATCCAAATGCCCATGCCATGGGCTTTTAAGTTTAAAATTAGTCCATTTAGGGGGTGACGTTTTGCATGAATGGGTGTTAACATTTGAATTTCAATGTTCTAGATATTGACGGTCATTTTGGGTGAGCCACAGTGTAAGAGCCTTTGCATGTTAAAGAGCTCTTGAATGATAGTCTATGGTATATTTTAATCATAACTATGCCACTGTATTTTATTACAGTTCATTAATGTTTTAATTAGGATAATTCTACCCTTGCTGTGCAAATTTATTTTAATTCATTGAGTATCTGTGTCTATCGTTTATCAGGATCCATAACTTATTGCATTTTTGCCTAAAACTTAGATGGACATGGTAAAGATCTGGTAGATTGGCACTAACCAAATACATTCGGCAAGAAGACTGCTGAAGCTATCTTCAAAGAGGAACAGTATTCGGCCCTTTATTCAGCAGATATTTATTGGTTGAACATGATCATCCACCCAAACGAATATGTAGTGCATATAACTAGGCTTACATTTGAGACACACCTTTGAAATGTTAATAATATTTACGTTTGCCATCACTTTACACATGTACACATATTAACATCACAAGAAGTTAGAATATTTTTGTTATGATAATAAATACATAAGGTACCCAGAGATGCCAAGTTAGAGGAGCTTGAAAGGGGGAGACATTATTTTTTGAGGTAGAGGCATTTGGCGCGGGGCGAAGCACGCCGTAGCCGCGCAATGCTAGGGGGGTCTGGGGGCATGCCCCTCCAGAAAATTTTGCAATTTTTAATGCCATTATGTGCATTTTAGGCCACTTTTTAGGTATTATTTGTTTGAATTTTAATTTATTTTAGGGAATCAGTAGAAAGGGGGAGATTAGAACACCTCAGGGGGAGAGGGGGAGAGAGGTCTCCAAAGGGGGATTCTCCCCCCCCGGGGGGGGCACTCAATACATTTCGCGGACGGGTGTGCTAGGGGAAAAAGACCCACCTTTTTCACCACAAATTTGCACTCAGTTTGGGTCTAGTTGTCATGTTGCACTCAGGTTGGGTTGGATTTTTATCAATATGCACTCAGGTTGGTATCAAATTTTCAAAATGACTGATTGATTTTAATATTACACTGCATCAAATGTCACAGTTCACAAATATGTACAATTTATCTATGGATATCCCTTTGATAAGCCAATGTGAAACATAATGCAACCACATGTGTGCCTCTTGCTTCTATTATCTAGGCATGTAAACATTCGGTTTGGGTACAAAATCATCCATCGAGCACTCAAATTGGGTTAGAATTTTGGGATTTAGCACTCAGGTTGGGTCAGATTTCTGAGCGCTCCCCTAGCACAACCTTATTTTTCTAGACTCAGTGCCCCGGGTCTCCCCCCCAATGCGGGAGACTTGGCAGGTCTGGGTACCGATCATAAATAATGATACCGGGGGGTCGTCCAAAAAGGTGGGGTGGTCGTCCAACTTTTCTGATTCCTTTTGGAGGGGGGGGGGGTCGCTGAACTTTTTTTTATCACACTACGGTATATATTTTTTCAAACATTTTCTTCGCTAAGGCTATCAAGACATCACAACGTCCCCGTCGAACATACAACGTCCCCTTTCAACAAGTCTTGTGACAGGTAATGGGAATAGACTGTTTGACTAGCACTAAAGCAAAACACTTCCGCAATGGGTGAGGTATGTAAAATAAAACTTTAATTTCTATATTGTGTATTGAGTAAAGTGTATATGAGATTTATTTCACCGAAAAACTAAGCCACTCCATATGTATTAAAGATGATGTACTTTATTAAAGCTTGATTTTCATGCATACGTGTCAATAATGCCTAAATCTACTTCATGAATCCTGGATGTGTAAAGTTTAGCAATCTGTCAGCTGTCTAAATGCATAGAGGTTGTTTACTTTTGTTGCTCCGGTGATTATGGCCCATGCCGTATTTTGATTCTCGAATGGATCACTTGTGAAAAGTTGCTTATTGATTAGCTTATCTCTGTGACGTCCTATGGTATGGTGGCCGGCGATTACGTAAAGCAGAAGTTCTCAGGAATGTGTGTGAATGAAACCTGATAGCCGAAAGTCACCAAAATCATTCTAACATGACTGAAAGACTCCAAAAACGATTGAAAGGCCCCAAAACTGACCAAAAGGCACTAGCTATGAATGTCCTCGTGGTGGAACGTTGGGCTCTTCTTGTTACCCTCATGGTGTGTCACTTATTCATGTTTTCTCTTTGTAGCTGTCTCTATGCAAACCAGTGGTAAATGCCTAAGTATGAATAATCATACAAGCTTTAAACTATTTCTGGTTCATTAATCGATGTTGCATTAAGTCAGGGTAACTTGATTCTATGGATGATGGAAGCGCCGATGCATTAAAACAACCCCCAATGAATAAATAATCTGTTATATTGCATGTTTTTTATATTCGCCGACGATTCAGCTAGAAGATCCATTTTATTATTAATTTGTTGGCCGATGGGCCGCCATGTTTGCTAGTAGTGATATCATATTACTAATATTACATTCGCTTTCGGTTTCTCAGCAGCCTAACCGGGACATTTGAACTACTATGCATGCATATTGACACAGAAACGTATATTTGTATATTATGTTCCTCTGAAAATAAGTAATTTTTTTTCTATTTTCTGGCAAGCATTTGTAATATATTGATTGAAAAACATTACTTATTGCCTATGTAATTGTGTAGTCAAGAACATCAGCCGATAAATGCAATGTACACTTTAATTGCGTAGTCGAGAACATCAGTCGACAAATGCAATGTACACTCAATTTGAAAACTGGAATCATAGCAAAACCAAGACAAAACGTAAACTCCTGAGCGATAATGAATGTAGATGTTCAACACATGAGAGGCATGAGTAGGATTTCTTAGTATATGTGATATGATAATTTCGTCACTATCCATTGGCGGGCTGGGGTAAGGCCATTTCAATCCATACACCTACCAGTCAAGGGATTATGTGGCTTTTCCCATGGCGCCAAAGCCCCTGGTATGAGTACCTGATGTCCTCTCCCTACTAATGGTGCTAAATGTGGGCCACATGCAACACTTATTAAGAAGCAGAACCCAACAGGCATGAGTGGACCCTGCTACCCTTCAAGAGGATCCAAGTCAAGTCTCAGGGCCAATTTATGAGGGGTAAGGACCAGAAGAATGGAGGAACATGGTGGGCTGATACAGTGGTCTGGTAGCTATGCCTGGATCTTTCGTATGACCAGGTGATCATTGAGCAACCCCATAGGCCCTAAGGGACTGGGGGTATGCACGGAATTTAACAGTGTTCTTCAACGTCCATGTAAACACCCTTTGACCCAATCCTATGAAATAATATTACATTGTAGATAAGAATAAACTAACAAAATTTTGTTATTAATTGAAATACACAGTTATTACACACACAGCTCAATTACAGTGAGGAATGATTATTCTTTTATTCCCCTCTTCCAAACTTTCTTTCAGATGTTTATTTATTCTCATTTTTCCTCCTTCCTTTCAGCTATAGACTGTGTGCTTTTTTTTATATTACTCTCACCCACCTCATGGAAAATTCTACAGCCAATTTTCTGATCTTCTATAGAATCAAGTTACCGTGGCCTTAATTTATTTTGTTGTTATTATGTTGTTTTGTTTTTATTTTGTTGTTTTGTTGAAGTATAACATTGTTACTATTTTTGTTAGCCTAATATTGTTTTATATGATTTACCAATCAATGATTATTCACAATTCTATGCTCTACATTTCGTAGAAGCACATACAGAATTTGATGCTAGCTGTGATCCCTGTCATTCCTACTTGTTTTCAAACAGACACCTTTGTAGTTTTGTGCTATTATTGGAGTAAAAATATGTGTTGGAATGACGGTGCTCCCATCTACTATGTACTAGATTCAATATGAGACAAAATAAGTATATTTCGTTGTTTTTTTGTTATAGGAAATGAAAAAGTACTTCTTCAACCTTATGAAGATGTAAGTATACACTTATATTTGTTTTTTGAATTGTGTAATTAAGGAAATATTTTTAATCCGCACTTCTAATTGTCTTAATTATTTGCTGCATGTGGGGACCAGTAACTTTATGGATTTTGACTATAGTATTCATAAAGGGCACAGTAGAATAGGGTGACAGTCAGACTGACAGTCAACAGATTTTATATTGAATTAGGGCATAGTGAGTTGAATTCATGGATGACGGCAGCGCTGATGTAACAAAACAAATCCAGATATATAAATAATCTTTTACAGAACGTTTTTATTTCATATTCATTGACTCTCCACTCAAAAAATGCATTTTTTTTTAATTAATCCATCGGGCGATGAGACGCCATATTTGCAATTGGTGACTTCATTGTTACTAATGACTCGCATTTTGATTTTGTTTTCCCAGTAAGTGCGCAGGATGATACTTGATCAATCATTCTCTGCAGTGGTTTGCTTTCACTTCATATGTAATAGACAGCCCGCTTTAACGAGGCTAGCTGTACATTGACAAATGCAATGTACACTTAATTTGAAAACTGAAATCGTAGCAAAATCAAGGCAAAATGTAGACAGCTGCGTGATAATGACCGCCAATGTTAATGCATGAGTGAGTTTTCTTTGTTGTGTAACAGAATTTTGTCATTCCAAATGTCCCCAGATGTAAATTATGACACCATTTGATGGGTCTAGTCACCATCCTTTGGCAGGTTGGGGTGAGGTTATTTCAGCCTATTCAAGGAATGGGATAACTGCCCCCTAGGTGCAGAGACACCTGTGTACCTGAGGTCTTCTCCAGACTAATTTTTTAATTAATTTTGTTGTGTGCAGATAGGCCACATCCACCACTCCCCAAGAAGCAAAACCCTAGAAGTATGAGTGGCTCTTGGCTAAAGCCTTTGAGAGGGTGCAAGTCAAGCCACAGAGCCACTTTTACGATGGGGCAGCACCAGGTGATTGAAGGACCATAGTGGGCTAATATAGAGGGAGTAACTTCCGGAGCTGGTGGTCATCGAGTGACCCAAGGGAGTGACTGTATACATGAAACTGACCACCCGGTGTCCTTTTCCTTTATCTTCCCCTCCCAAACGTTCCCTCGGATATTTATTTATTTTTATTTTCTCTCTTCCTGTTCACTGTAGACCGTGTGTTCCTTTTTTATTATTTTCACCCATCTAGCGGAAAATTTCACAGCCAATTTTTTCGTCATCTACAAAATCAACTCACCATGCCCTGATTCAATATAAAATCTGTTCACTGTAACCCCAGTCTACTGTGCCCTTTATGAAAGCCACAGTCAAAATCCGTAAAGTTACTGGTGCCTGCAGCCAAATAGAACAGTCCATTTGCATACTAAGTCCGAAAATTAAACTCTTGTAACACATTCATTAAAGATATCATAACTGGAGGTTCCCTAAATCACTTGACTTGTTTGAAAGTTATCTTAGGTTTAGTACATATCAAAGTGATGTAACGACCTTACTGTCATTGGGTGTTGACTGTACCCAAATAGGTATTCCTTATACATGAAAAGTATTCATTATTTAACTTGTTTCCAGGGTTGATGGGCTACACGCCATTATCATTACAGACCGTGATGGAGTTCCTGTCATTAAAGGTAACCTTTCACATTACATAAATGAGGTCAGTTGAAGTGAAATGTCTAAAATGGACTTTTTTTAATGGAGCAGGAGATTGTTGTAAATGATGGCCAAAATGACCATCTGTATTGATATCTATTGGACTTTCTGTGGTCAATGGAACATAACTTTGTTACTGCCAAATTTATGTAGGGTAAGCTGTTTTCTCTGAATCTAGTGTTTGACTTGTTCGTTGATTGCCTTCCCCAGTGAACACAGATGATGTCCCAGAGTTGGCGCTGCGAGCTCGCTTCCTGTCAGTGTCTGGCATGGCCATGGACCAGGCTGGAAAACTTGGACTCGGCAGCAACAAGACAGTTGTCTCCATGTATGGAAATTTCCAGGTATGTGACATCAGTTTGTTTCACAGTTGAATTCACAATGTATGCTTAGCATTTAGTGGAATGTGAACTTTTACAAGAAAAAATGTAAGATTAAATATTTCAACATGCAGCTGTCGACATGTGACATGTGTAAATCCATTACATCTGTGCTTATTACAGATTTCCACACGTTCACAGAAAACAAATTCCTTTTAATTCCTTTTTTTTCCTACGTCCCACATAACTAAGATGAGTGCTAGTCAATGAACTTCGTTATCGATAGATTTTAAATGATTTTTATATAATTGTTCACTGCTTTGTTTAAGGTGGTTAGCATCAGTGTGGTGCCTCTGATCGTCACGTTGATTGCTGCCTCCAGTACAAACACAGGTACATGCCCACCGCACACATAATGGTCACATCACTACAACTCAGTCTCACAGACAAGTCATCATATCTCTTTAGGGTCATAATAATAATAATAATCTATTTTTAAAGTAATACGATTTCTCTTCAGCAGAAGTCGCTTTCCCTTTTTCTTTTCTTTTTATCTAATATACTAGGGTTTTGGGTTCATCATTCTAGGCAAGCAAGTCATCATATCATTTGTTGCAATCATCTTCACTTGAGAAATTTATCATCTTACACTCTATGGTTATTGTCTCATTCGCAGGGCTCATACCCTTAACGGGTAGGTCTTAAACCTTACGCTTACTGGTTGGGCAGGTAGATTTTGATAGAATATTATATGTTTTGTGCATCGTAAGAATGCCGTCCATGTAAGTAATCTAATACATGCTTATTAAAGCTCAAGTGTACAGGTGTACTTATTTTTAATAGAACATATGAATTTTTACCATCTAACAAGTTAAGACCCTTCCTTTTTCACGTATTAAAAATTTAAGATCCCCGATCTGTAATGTTTTAAGACCCCTTGTGCTAAACACCATGGGGTCACCACCCATCCCTCATCCTTGCGGCACATATTATTAGGAAAGGTGGCTATCATAATTGTTTGTGAGTTTTTTCACAATCATTTAGTATGGACTTTCCGAAAGGAAAGTGAAATAATAAGAAAAGAAAAAAAAAGGGGGGAAAGATCGTACCCGATAAGGGTTTAATGTAAAAATAAGAGAAATCGTGAAGTGGTAGTATAAGATGGATTTTAATCGTTCCAAAAAATAGGTATAATTGCAATATTGACAATTATACAATGGTAGTAGAAGATGGATATACATTTGATCAAAACCTTAAGAACCGTTCCAATTTTTATTTTTTGCTGAGTTACTTTGTCATTTGTGTTTTAGATCACTGCCAATGCACAGGCATTCTTGTCACCAACCCATCTGTATATGTATATAAATATCATTATGTAGACTGTTTTTTTGCACACACAAAAAAGAAAAGAAAAAGAAAATATATAAATATCCATGTTAACTTGTAAGTTAGTCAGGTGATCCTAGACATTAAAACATTCACATATAATCAGTCATATATATAGATGTGTGTGATTTTGCTAGATAAAGATATACAGTGAAGTAACTATGTATGATTTCGATTATGCCCACAAATGAAATAACAATCAAAATTAATTTCATTTTGTTGATATTGTCAAAACAGTATCACTGAACTAAATAATCATTATACATAAAAAGGTAAATTAGTTTAATAGACTGTTAAAAAAAACCATTCTCCCCAGACAAACTGTCAAAACCTGTCGAACCTGTCTTATATGGACAACCTGTCTTATGTGGACACTTTTTACTTATCCTGAAGGTGTCCAGATAAGGCATGAGATAAGGTTCTAAAATTAGGTAGACCGTTGTGTACAATAGGCCATGCACCAGTGCCACCTATCACGTACAGTGTGCATCATGGTCAGCTGGAATCTCGTTTACAAACGTCACTGTGTTAAAGCGCTGAAAGTTAATAAATTAAAAATAAAACCACACATTACTTTACAGAGTTGTAATCTGTTGTATAGCCTCTAATGGAGATTACTCTGAATATGGCTGCAAGTGGTCTCAGTAGAGAAGTGACACAGAAATCAACCTTTAGTCAAACGTTTACTGATATTTTGACTAATATTTTATGATGATAAATTTAAGGTAATACACCATTGTTACACTAGATTTGTTGTCGTGCAATTTTATACTGGCTACAATTTCAAAACATATTCTCGAAGTGAGGCATCCATCTTGCTTTATGATGGCCTTAGTACATGTGCAACCTTCCTGTGCTTTATCTATTAGTGGTGGGGAATGCAAATAATCAGAGGACAATTGTTACATAAACTTCGGTATCCGGTGTATAATGGTTTGAACTGCTTATAGATACTCAAATGTGCTGGGACTAATTTTGTACTCCAATGAGTACTTTTCTAGTTATAAAATTATGTTTTTGGACAACATATGTTACCAAGCTTTATCAATAATTTTCTTTTTCTTTTTTAGGTATGCTTCTTGCCCTAGAAGACCAAATGGTACCAATATTGAAAGACATTCAGAGAGTGGTGGACATTGCCTAATTTATGAGCATATTTTCCCGCTATTTATACATGTAGTTACTTATTAAGGATAGTAGGTTTTAATGATAATGGATATTCAAAGTTTGACTCAACAACCATACATCATGTGTATATTCTCTTAGAACTGGATGATAAAGCTCTGACTCATTGCTCTGTTCAACTTGTGTTTTTTTCAATGCTTTTGGAAATTTGCAAATCTTGTTTTTCCCAATTGTCTAAATTTTGCTTGTTAAATTTCCGATTATCCATTATGATACCATGATGGGAATCAATAGTGTTTCATTGTGTCAAATATGTTTTTCCCTAATAAATACAGAAGTATTGATATATATGTAGACAATGAATACAGAAGTAAAATAGTTCAAATAGTGACCACCTACTCCTCCATGTACCCAAATCAAACTTAAAGAGCTTTGGAGATGCTGCCTTTTCTGTGACAGCACCAAAACTCCGAACAATCTTTCCATTTTTTTTAGAAGAAATAGTAATTCCTTTTTAGACAGAGTTTTTAATGTATATATATTTGTATGTTTTATAAGAAATTATCTACCAATAACTATATGTTTTATGTAATCTTAGGGAATAGCTAGTTTTAAAATTGTCAGTTATATTTTAAGTCATGTTCTTCTATTACTATTATTATTGTTAGCGCCTTAGATCATAAAGTTGATGGTGGCGCATTATAAATGTATTTTATTATTATTATTAGTGATTTATCACTGAAAGACTCTTGTAAAGTGTGTGTCAGTACTGGGTATGGTAGAAAAATGTTTGCATGATCAAAAACAAAACATTTTAAATTTATTCACATCATGGCTAGATTTTTAGGAAGTGAAACTGTTCAATGTAAAATTGTATATACTGAATCATGTGAATCTGAAGTGCTAGCTGTATAGGCATTATTGTGTGAATGGTTGCACATTGTAGAAATTAACCGGTCCTTTTTCCTTTATCTTCCCCTCCCAAAACGTTCCCTCGGATATTTATTTATTTTCTCTCTTCCTGTTCACTGTAGACCGTGGTGTTCCTTTTTATTATTTTCACCCATCTAGTGGAAAATTTCACAGCTAAATTTTTCGTCATCCAAAAATCAACTCACCATGCCCTGATTCAATATAAAATCTGTTCACTGTAACCCCAGTCTACTGTGCCCTTTATGAGAGCCACAGTCAAAAACCCGTAAAGTTACTGGTGCCTGCAGCCAAACAGAACAGTCCATTTGCATACTAAGTCGAAAATTAAACTTTTGTAACACATTCATTAAAGATATCATAACTGGAGGTTCCCTAGATCACTTGACTTGTTTGAAAGTTATCTTAGGTTTAGTACATATCAAAGTGATGTAACGACCTTACTGTCATTGGTATTGACTGTACCCAAATAGGTATTCCTTATACATGAAAAGTATTCATTATTTAACTTGTTTCCAGGGTTGATGGGCTACACGCCATTATCATTACAGACCGTGATGGAGTTCCTGTCATTAAAGGTAACCTTTCACATTACATAAATGAGGTCAGTTGAAGTGAAATGTCTAAAATGGACTTTTTTTAATGGAGCAGGAGATTGTTGTAAATGATGGCCAAAATGACCATCTGTATTGATATCTATTGGACTTTCTGTGGTCAATGGAACATAACTTTGTTACTGCCAAATTTATGTAGGGTAAGCTGTTTTCTCTGAATCTAGTGTTTGACTTGTTCGTTGATTGCCTTCCCCAGTGAACACAGATGATGTCCCAGAGTTGGCGCTGCGAGCTCGCTTCCTGTCAGTGTCTGGCATGGCCATGGACCAGGCTGGAAAACTTGGACTCGGCAGCAACAAGACAGTTGTCTCCATGTATGGAAATTTCCAGGTATGTGACATCAGTTTGTTTCACAGTTGAATTCACAATGTATGCTTAGCATTTAGTGGAATGTGAACTTTTACAAGAAAAATGTAAGATTAAATATTTCTCAACATGCAGCTGTCGACATGTGACATGTAAATCCATTACATCTGTGCTATTTATTACAGATTTCCACACGTTCACAGAAAACAAATTCCTTTAATTCCTTTTTTTCCTACGTCCCACATAGCTAAGATGAGTGCTAGTCAATGAACTTCGTTATCGATAGATTTTAAATGATTTTTATATAATTGTTCACTGCTTTGTTTAAGGTGGTTAGCATCAGTGTGGTGCCTCTGATCGTCACGTTGATTGCTGCCTCCAGTACAAACACAGGTACATGCCCACCGCACACATAATGGTCACATCACTACAACTCAGTCTCACAGCCAAGTCATCGTATTCTTTAGGGTCATAATAATAATAATCTATTTCTTAAAGTATACGATTTCTCTTCAGAAGAAGTCGCTTTTCCCTTTTCTTTTTTTTTATCTAATATGCCAGGGTTTGGGGTTCATCATTCTAGGCAAGCAAGTCATCATATCATTTGTGCCATCATCTTCACTTGAGAAATTTATCATCTTACGCTCTATGGTTATTGTCTCATTTGCAGGGCTCATACCCTTAACGGGTAGGTCTTAAACCTTACGTTTTACGCAGGTAGATTTTGATAGAATATTATATGTTTTGTGCATCGTAAGAATGCCGTCCATGTAAGTAATCTAATACATGCTTATTAAAGCTCAAGTGTACAGGTGTACTTGTTTTTTTAATAGAACATATGAATGTTTAACCTCTAACAAGTTAAGACCCCCTCCTTTTTTCACGTATTAAAATTTAAGATCCCCGATCTTTAATGTTTTAAGACCCCTTTGTGCTAAACACCATGGGGACCATACTTAATTCACCACCCATCCCTCATCCCGCGGGACATATTATTAGGAAGGGTGGCTATCATAGTTGTTTGTGAGTTTTTTCACAATCATTTAGTATGGACTTTCTGAAAGGAAAGTGAAATAATAAGAAAAAAGGAAAAAAAAGGGAAGTTTACTTCTTCCAAAGACAAATCGCACCGATATATAAGGGGTTTTAATGTAAAATAGGTAAAGTGAATGGTAAGTGGTAGTAGAAGTGTGCACAGTGTGCACCATGGTCTTCTGGAATCTCATTTACACCGTCACTGTGCTAAAGCGCCTGAAAGTTAATATTAAAATTAATTAAAAAATAAAACCACACATTACTTTTTTACAGAGTTGTAATCTGTTGTATAGCCTCTAATGGAATTACTCTGAATATGGCTGCAAGTGGTCTCAGTAGAGAAGTAAAACAGAAATCCAGCTTTAGTAAGACGTTCACTGATAATTGACCAATATTTTATAATGGCAAATTTAAGGTAATACACCATTGCCACACTAAATTTCTTGTTGTGCAATTTTATACTGGCTACAATTCCAAAACATATTCTTGAAGTGAGGCGTCCATTTTGCTTTATGAGGGCCTTAGTACATGTGCAACCTTCCTGTGCTTTTCTATTAGTGGTGGGGGAATGCAAATAATCAGAGGACAATTGTTACATAAACTTCGGTATCCGGTGTATAATGGTTTGAACTGCTTATAGATACTCAAATGTGCTGGGACTAATTTTGTACTCCAATGAGTACTTTTCTAGTTATAAAATTTTGTTTTTGGACAACATATGTTACCAAGCTTTATCAATAATTTTCTTTTTCTTTTTTAGGTATGCTTCTTGCCCTAGAAGACCAAATGGTACCAATATTGAAAGACATTCAGAGAGTGGTGGACATTGCCTAATTTATGAGCATATTTTCCCGCTATTTATACATGTAGTTACTTATTAAGGATAGTAGGTTTTAATGATAATGGATATTCAAAGTTTGACTCAACAACCATACATCATGTGTATATTCTCTTAGAACTGGATGATAAAGCTCTGACTCATTGCTCTGTTCAACTTGTGTTTTTTTCAATGCTTTTGGAAATTTGCAAATCTTGTTTTTCTCAATTGTCGTCTAAATTTTGCTAATTAAATTTCCGATTATCCATTATGATACCATGATGGGAATCAATAATGTTTCATTGTGTCAAATATGTTTTTCCCTAATAAATACAGAAGTATTGATATATATGTAGACAATGAATACAGAAGTAAAATAGTTCAAATAGTGACCACCTACTCCATGTACCCAAATCAAACTTAAAGAGCTTTGGAGATGCTGCCTTTTCTGT
>CM032666.1:5261567-5275796 GCA_019095985.1 Streblospio benedicti
TTCAAAGCCACAATGAACAATCCCCCCCCCCTTGTGACCTTTCTGATGGACTGGAGGACAAGGCAAGCTAATGGGACCATTCAGAACTAGTACACCATAAAACAGGAACATCATTGTGGACATTGTCAGCAAACCCACCGTTAGCAGAGTGATATATGGATGAACAAGTTAGTCCTCCAGACGAACCAGAAAACCAAAACGTTGATCCAGATCAACATCTCAGGACCCATCAACCATAGCAGAATGAGAATGGGTCTTAGTGGTTTAAATTTCCACAGAAAGAAATATAATTTTATTGATTATGATATGTGTGACCTATGCCATTTGGCTAAAGAGGACACAACGCATTTCTTTGTATATTGTCCCGCCCATGCATCTCAAAGACAGGAATTGCTTGATGGTCCTAGCAGAGAGATACCAATGGCTGTTCAAACCCATATAGAAAATTATCGTAACAATAGAAATATCAAATCCCTCATTAATATATTACTAAATGGAACAAAAAATAAGGAAATTGACAACATTATGTTTAAACATATTTTTGACTTTATCAACAATACTCAAAGATTTGTATGTATCCAAAAGGTGGCATCACCGAAGTGATAGACCCCTCCTGCCAACTTTCGTCACCTTTTGCTACCCCCCCCCCCCCCTCCCCACTGCCGGGTGATGTCATTTGTGAACGACCCCCAAGACCACGTAAACTGTGGCGTCAGCCATGAGCCTGCAATGTTAAGACAAGCACAAAACAAACCTTGAAGTCAAAATACTCATTTTGGGGGTAAGACTCCCCCTAGAGCAAGATCCCAGGGGGTCCACTTTTATACAAAGCTATAGTATCTGTTATTTTGTAGACACAAATAAAAAGTCCAACACAAATCACAGTTCACTTTGTTGATTTAAAATATTCAAATATAATTAATATAAAAAAATATAAGCATTCAATTTACAAATTTACACATTTACAAACATTAAAATTAATTGAACAACATATTAAATACAAATCCTAAAACACCAGCGCACTTTCCCACTGCTGCTTATTCCATGGTAGTCATTGTGGGTTTTCTTGTGACTTTTGTCACATCATGAGTTAGCCCAAATGTTTCCAACATCAATACACAAACTGGTTTCTCTCCTCAGTGGATCCTTAATTGCATATTCAACAAACTGTGTTTTCCAAACACAATACAGTTTTCACAGTCACATGCAATGTTTTTCTCCGTCTATTCCATCAAGTTACTGTTTTGAAATTTATCACTTTCCACATTCACTGTTCCCATAAAGAGTATCGCCACTGAGGCTTGAGACGTGACGTCATGTGATAATCGAGACTCGTCTTTGGGCTCAATGATTTCTTACGCACGTTACACAGTTAGTGTTTCTCATCGCTGGTGTGGTTTCTTATGTGGAGGGTCAAACTATCTTTTCGGCTAAAAAACATTCACTGCAATACTAGTTTTCCCCAGTGTGAATTCTCATGTGGCTCGTCAAGATGTTGTTTCGACTGAAACACTTCCCACATACATCGCACTTGTAAGGTTTCTCACCAGTATGACTTCTTATGTGTCTTTTCAAGTCACCCCCTTGTCTAAAACCCTTTTCACATACACAACACTTATAAGGTTTCTCGCCAGTGTGGATTAACATGTGTGTGGTAAAGGTTCCCCTTTGACTAAAACACTCACCACATTCACTGCAACTATATGGTTTCTCACCAGTGTGGATTCTCATGTGTGTTGTCAAGTGTCCACTTTGTCTGTAACTCTTCCCACATTCACTGCAATTATAAGGCTTCTCGCCAGTGTGTATTCTTAAATGTCTGGTCAATACCTTTTTTTCACCAAAACTCTTCCCACACGTACTACAACGATAAGGTTTATCTCCAGTGTGAATCCTGATGTGTGATAACAATTCACATTTAGGTTTTAGCATTTTCTCACACACAGGACACTGGTAATGTTTCACACCAGTCTGGATGGTAAGCTCCTTGTGTAAGCATGCGTCGGCATCGAACTCTTGATGTGCCACATCATGTGAGTCGTTTCCTGTGGATGTGTTGTCCATGTCGAAAATTATGTGTTTACTGCTAACTTCAAGTTCTCAATGCTATTGTAATCTATATTAAACATTATGAAATATGTGAAACAACAAGTTAATTCTTACACATGCTTTCCATGTTGAAGTTACTTTTTATAAAATCCAGTACTGACTTCTGCTCTTTCAAGATAGTACTCATACGTCCAACATGTCAACGTTTCTTGGAAAACGCAAATATCTGCTGACGTTGACTATGCAATTCGTGCGACGATATGCGACCCGCGAGTACAGTTTTACAGCGAGCAGCGAGTACATTAAGTAGTATTTAGCTAGCTGTCACAGCGACCAGCATGCAGCTTGGACTTTGCTGCGAGTATGTTAAAGTAGTATCTAGTTAGCAGTAACTTGCAAACAGCAAGCAGCAAGCGTGGAGCATAGGTAGATGGGGTATTATATTTACTGTATTTACCATACAAACACCAATCTCATTCATGTAGAGTTCTATACAAATAAATATTATGTTTGTAGAATAAACGTAGGATATATGTCCCCTTCTGAGGTCCCCATTATGTTTCCAAATTAAGAGAGTCTTTTTGATACGTGTGTATCTACAACCACCCTGCTGTGCATTGCCTGTACCTGTGCTGGCACACATGATATATTGAAGCCAACTCCCAAGCCAGCATGTCTATCTACATCAAAACGTTGATCCAGATCAACATCTCAATAATCCTATAACGGGAGCCCACAGTACGAAAAAAAGTCAAAATCACTTCTCCAGAGAAGTGATAACACCTTTTTGGCCAGAACCGGGAAGAAATGTGCCATTTTCTCCAGGTGGACACCATTTGTATTGGAGCATCGTGCTGTTGAAAAAGATGCTTCTGTTTTATGCTTCCATTGCTTCAGATTGTAATGGTAGCGGCGGCACCTACGGTTTCAACTGTCACAATACATCTTTTTACAAATCAAACATATGACCCCCCCCCCCACACACACACGCATTTGTAAATCAAACATATGACCCCCCCACGTGTTCGCAAATCAAACATATGACCCTCCCAGTATCGAAATATACGCCTGAAATATGAACTTCCGACCCCCCCACTTTAGTATATATAACTTACGACGCCCCCATGACGCCCCCATTTCCACATGCCCTGTGTATGTATTGGCATAGCATTGTACTGTCATATCTGCTGTACAAATTTGCAAAAACATTGAGCTATATGAATGAAACTATGAATGAATGAAACTAGTTTTTCCCCAGTTTATTAAATGCAATAAACAAAAAGTAATACAAACTGTATATATTTACTTGTCACGATATAAATGGACTGATCCTATTTAATTGAATTTAGGGAAAGCGATTTAATCTTCAATCTGTTATTTTGAAAAATAATAAAGAATTTATATTGCATTTTCCGAAAATAAAAGTTTTTTTAAAAGTGGTTTGTCGAAAGAAAATTAAACATAATATAATTCAATCTTGATAAAGGGTTTCATATTCCATTTCATAAGTTTCTTGTAGTGACTCAGATAATTGCTCTAATATAAGAGCCGATGAGGTATTATCAAAAACTCTAAATTCAATTAATAGCACCAGTCCTTTCATATCATGACATGTTAACTTTGATATATTTTTAAGCAGTACAAATTCTTGGGGAAGGCATACTTAAAGATTATTTTCCATCCAATCACTAAAATCCTCTTACAAAAGCATTTTGGCAAATATGAGCAATACAATTGCATGTGTTGAGTTGACATATGAAACTAGGTACAACATTACAAGTTATTTTATACAACCAAATGATTGATCACATACCAAAGAAAAAGATCAGGACATTCTACCAACATTTATTAAGAAATATTAACGCTTGCCATGGTCCCTTTCAGTAAATTTACAAAATTTGGACAATTGACCCCCCTCCCCCCAGGTAAAATTTCATGAATCAGAATATTTACCCCCCCCCCATATTCTATCATTTTAAACTTCTGACCCCCCACAACTTCCATTTTGAAACTTCTGACCCCCCACAACATTCAAATTCAAAATTCGGACCCCCCACAACATTCAAATTCAAACATCTGACCCCCCCAGTTTTTTTCGACCCCACCACGGCTTAAATAATGACTCGGCCCTTAAGCAAAGAGACCTTAGGATGTTGCAAATGCTAGAGAAAGCCCACAGACAGTCCCGAAAAGCTTGGCGATGGAGCACACAAACCGAAAAAAGAAACGTCAGCCCAGAACCGACCAAATGTGGCCCATTCGCTGCCGAACCAACCAAATCACTCCACATTTGAAGCCAGATCACGCACGTTCAACCCAGAAATGACAAATTGGGTGTCTTTTGGAGGATCTGGAGATAGGATCCGCCATGTGAAATGGGGGTCTTAACAAACGTAAAATTGTACAAAGACACACCACTTGTTAGCCATGCAGCCATGCGTAAATTTGGTCTAACTCTCTTTCACAGAACAAAGGTGTTATTGGCGACACCATTCGACGTTCTGTTCACTTTCTGTGAGAGATTAAGTCTAAAAAAATTGTTCTTAACAAAATATGCAATATTAATTTATCTTCGTTACACATGTACTTTGATACGATTATTTCTTGATTTTTGACTGGTAAAATGAACATTTAAACCACATGTGCAGATTAAAATCACAAATAAATATCATTTGCTGCGATCCTGCTTTTGGGCCTTCATGTTGGATAAGCAGTCGAGCTAAATTACAAAATGAGTGTAATGTTGTTTGTTTGAGAAATTTGTACATTAATAGAGACTCTACAGGGACCAATTACGGCTGTTTGTATAGCCACTAATGTGAGGAACACTATGATGTAAAACAACCGTCGGTAGTTGAAATGTAGTGGATAATTGGTTGTTTACCATGAGCTATATTTACTGAGCCTGAGAGCCAGAAACATATTATTTATAACTAATTATCAGTCCTTGTTCGTGACTAGTGCCAGTGGTTGAATACTCATCTGCTCAAATTTGTAATCTTTCTACGAACTTTTGAGCTTGTTTTAAGCATACATGACGAATAGGCGGCGGACTGACGAAGATTGGAAAGGATCGAAAGCTATCATGTATGCTTAAAACAAGCTCAAAAGTTAGTTGAAAAGTAGGTCTTATGGAAAATAACATTGCGCTGATTAAAATGTGGCTGTATTCACTTAATCACCCCTGTAATAAAGTATATACTAACAACATGCGCCTACATCAATATGGTTGTTAGTCATTGTTTCCTGGTAGAACCCCGCTGGATTTACGCTGTCACTTACATCATCATCGGTGGACGTGTGCAACTGCAGAAATTTGTGGCTGAAGGAGGTAGGTCTTATGGAAAATAATAGTACGCTGACTAAAAGGTGGCTGTATTCATTTAATCACCCTTGTAATAAAATAATTGTTACAATTACACTGAATGTTAATGCCGCCCCTGCAATGCATGGTCCATATGTAATAAAATAACACGTGAGTCTAAAATCGCTGATTTGTGTGTACCGTGAGAGCAAAATATAGTACTTTGTTTCCATTACAATATTTTATATATATCATTACTGTAATTGTGGCTAGTTGTCCGGTAAGATCCTTCCTAAAGTGACCAGCTAGGCGACAGCTGACGACGGGCGATCATACTTCAACTGTGATTGAGTTGTAGATGTAGATCACGTAGATATTAGATGCAAAGTAACTGGCATTAGACCTTGTCTAATCACATAATTATTAGACGAGATTTGATCTTTTTGGTTGTTGCTAAGTTTATAATTCGACGAGCAGCAGTATCACGTATGAGAGTCGATAGGGTCGATTATCTTTTTGATGACTATGCCCATGATTATTTTACAGTTTACATCAGACCAATAGCGCATATTTCTCTGTTCTCTTAGCTACATTTCGACAAATGAAGGCGCCTGTGTCGGCTGTGCTGGCGCCTCTGCCCACACGTCTGCGTCACTCCCACTTCCCAGGTCTTGAGCCGAAGACGTGCGTGAAAGTGTGCAGCAGGCAACGCACCTGCGTGGGCTTCTGGACACACACGTGAGTTTTTACCATGCATGGGTTACTATGTTTGGTTTTAAGTTGAATCATGATTTATGTGTGCACACTGTATAGAAATATCATGCGCAATACACATTTTTATCAAACTTGACCTCTGGCGGCCTCTGACCTCGTGATGTCATGCGCAATTGACGAAATCACTTATACAGTTCATTGAATATTAGAGATATGTGAGCCTGGCAAATAGAAATTTACAATACATGCTATATGGTAATGTTGGGAAAAAATGTACTGTAAAAATTATGTAAATTAATATGCTTGACTCTTATGAAACATGATTTCAATTACACTTTCTGACCCCACCCCCTTGATGTATTAACCTACAATTATATTACAGATTGCAGATTGCAGATTGATATATTCTGTTCGCTCTGTGACCACCCACCCTCCCCTGCTGCCTGCTGTAGGTCTGCCGGTGGCTGTGTGCTGATGGCCCCTGCCCCTGGTCCCGCCCCAGCCGTCCCTGACGCCGCGGCCGCTGTGTGGCGCTACCACGGCGCCACCGAGAACTGATAGGAAGACGTTAGGACAAAATGATGAAGAGTAAACACAGAAGAATAAAGTATCAGACTCCATGAATAAATTCTCAGCAGTAACTGAGAACTTCATTGTTGAATCGTTGCCCCGTTGCTGTCATGGGAAAATAGTTATATTCATTTTTAATCTTCTTTCTCCAGCGTATATACATCACTAACTCGTATTACTTCAAAGCGGGACTCAAACTCATATGACTACAAGATTGTTAGATCAGAATAATACCATCAACCGGTGCATGGAGCTTTGGCTATTGAAGCATTTTAATGAACAGACAATAGATGAAATAGATTAGTGACTGCGAAGGTTATAAATGAATCCACAGCAGCTAATGAGAACATTGAATAATCAGCTTATTGCAATTTTAATGCTTTGTGTAGTATGTGTGTTGTAACTTAGAACATAAGGTAACATATGTATTTTTTCTAAATGAATGAGAAAATATGATTACCCATCTAAACCATTTAATACCAAATTGTCTTGTTATACATCATAATAATCCATTTCAAAGGTAAAATAAAATCTCCATTCGTGTGGCGCTTACCCATGTATTATTTGTACAATGGATACCATGGGGGTGGGGCACTGGGGGTTACGTGGGTTGGGTACCTTTTTGTTCTAAAATGTAGCCAAACATAATGTGGCATGTAATAAATTAAACCACGGCTCTATAGTCAGCAATGATTGTTAGGGTTTCTATATTTATGCGTGTGTATATGTTCATGTACATAACTATGTGTCATTGTCATTGTATCTATTTATTCATTTAGAGTTTTGATTTGTAACTGACGAGGGTTCTATTGAATTGAAAACAATAATATTATTACACACTTTCATAGATTCGAATAAACAGTTGAATAACCCAAACCAGCATATTTGACAATTGAATACATAAAACAAATATGATACACAGTGTTGTATACCATATAACAGTATATTCATTCTATCATCCCAATGTATGCGTAGTATAGTAAGACCCTCTATATAGATTAGTCATTTTACAGAACCATGTTTTTAAGGGGACTGTGAACTCTTTAAGGGAAAAATATTCTATTTTCAGCTTTTTAATATTTATTATACTGTAAAGTGTGAAGAACAACATGTTTTGAAATGAACCTTTTATCTTCAATAGTTTTCCCATTACAACCCATTTCGTGAAGACAAACCCGGAGTGAAAAACAATGACTCATTCTTTGCAGGCTTATAAGGTTATATGGGCTAAAAATTCAATTTTTACATTTTCAATGTTTTGTATGCTATAAATGATAAAGAACAACATCTTTTTAAAATTAACCTTTTATCATCAATAGTTTTTCTTATATGATATATTTTATAGGCAGCGACTACAATCAAAGTATATTGATTGGCCATGTTTAAAGCCCATTTTCTCAAACTAAGTTTGCATAGTGGATTAATTTTTCTTTTTATATTTCTCTCTAACCGTGAAATCAAATTTTCACAAACCTGTATATATTTGAAGATATATGCATTCTGAAGAAAACCTTACTAGGTATTTTGATTTTTTTATTTCGTTGATGAATTATGAACGTTTTTTAATTGATTTGCCAGAAAATTCGGAAAACAAGTGGTTTTAAAACTTGAAATGCATGCAAAATGAAAAGTAGGAAAAATATAAAAAAAATTGAGGCAATGTTTTCTAGATAAATATACAAATTTTGTAACTGAATAGTGATTTCGGTCATGTTGATGTTTTACTATCAGTTATATGCTTCACAGACAAAGTTGTAAATTTTTCACTAATTGCTTTATAAAAAAAAATTGTTCTTCAATCTTTACAATTCAAAACATGTTGTGTCATTAGAGTAGATAATTATCTACAAAATAAGGTGTAATTTGTAAGAATTGAAGCAATAATGAGTGAGAAAATCAAAGTTTAATAAAATCGTAAGAAAAGAGTTCACAGTCCCCTTAACTGGTTTACCTGGTGTTGTTTTTGTGAACAACTCCGTGATTAATGCGGCATCATCATTCTTCGCAATACAAACTATTCAGGGATGATAGCTTAATGCCTTACTGTCAATTTCTGTTTCTACGGCGAATTCTTCTGAGAACAGAAAATTAATGGCCAGAAAGCTGTCATGGCGGTATGAAGAAAACTAGCATCTAGTGAACCTATACTATCGTCGTGGACATTGATCACAGTCGACGTACCTGTCTGGTTACACTATGTAAAGTAGCGAACAGAACACTCAGTTTTAAAAAAAAACACATAATTTCAATAGTAGATCACGAGATCAAGGAAACTGCATATAAGGGGAAAGTGAATGAAATCGCACATGTTGAATGGATACAGAAGATGGACCTTCCACACCGATACTAAGAAAATATTAGTAGGTATGTAATATTTACATACCTACTAATAATGTGAAACCCAAAGATACGAACCGTAGTACAAACCAGAAGATTGTGTAATACCCTTTCTCCCACTTCCAGTGTTATTTATGAATGGAGTAGCGGCGGTGGATTTCTTTATCTCCCACTCTTCCCAGACCAGCTAATTTGCATAAATTTACTACGACGTATACATCACGTAGTCCGTAAAATAACTCAGTTAAAGTGGGAGAAACAGGGTATTGCATAATGTTTGAATGTGAGATAAGAAAATGTCTCACCTCGTGGACTTGTCACAGCTTGAGTGAGCGCAGCGACCTCAAGCTGTGATAACTCCACTCAGTGAGATATTTTCTTATCTCCCATTCAAACCCATGCAATACCCTATTAGTATGTCTTTCTTTTGTGAATGGAACGGCAGCAAAGGCTCAGAGAATCGTTGGTAAATAGGATGTGAACAGCTATAAAAAACGTACAATACTTTCTAGTCTTACTTGGTGAAGCCGAATGACAAGCGGTCATCTACCTACTGGAATGTAGTGACTGTAGTGCTGCTAGATTGTCGGTGAGACAGCGATAGTACCTAACACCAGGTTCAAAGAACATAATGATGGTAAACACCTCAAATTCTGCAATTTGGCATTCGTAACCCCCATGGGACAATATTTGGCAATGGGAACAACTTGATTCCTTTTGCATATCACCTAAGGATAACAAAAATGAAGTAAAAACGCTCCAGATGGCCCTTGTGACCCAAATCTGCCAACCCGTCTACTTGGTCATGTAAACTAAAAATCGGCCGTCAGTAGCACCGTTGACGAGCTTTGAAGTGTTTGAGACAACAGCAACTCGTCTGCAAAGATCTGCAAAGCCAGGTAAAAAGTTTAAGGCTGGCGAATTATTCCTTAGTTTCACCGCCGGCCGAGCCGACATCGCACCAAATCGCCCGAGAACTGGCCTACTTTCCATTGGGGGCGGGGGTGAAAATTGCCTCACACTTACCTTGTTACCTTGTGTTGTGATGTTCCCACGTAGTACGCGGCACCCCAGGTTTTGCTGCTGGGTGGCAGCTGGCTGGCTTGTTTGACATAGCCAGAAAGCATGACATTGACATACACATGTATGCAGATGATACGCAGCTGTACTGCTCTTTCAAACCTGAAGATTTCAGTGAGGCAGTTCACAAAATGGAGATGTGTCTGGAAGAGATGAGGAACTGGATGGTCAGAAACTGCCTGAAATTAAACGATGAGAAAAACAGAATTTCTCGTAATTGGTGCACCACTGTATGTATCAAGAATCCAAGAACCTTGTACCATCAAAATTGGGAATACCAACATAACAGCCACTGAAACAGCAAAAAACATTGGTGCCATATTCGATACTCACCTTACTCTTATACCACATGTCAACAACATAGCTAAATCCTGCTATGCTCAGTTGCGCATGCTGGGACAAATAAGATATAACCTGACGGAGGATGCTGCAGTAAGTCTTGTGCATGCGTACATCACATCAAGATTAGACAATGGCAATGCCCTGCTCTTTGGACTATCAGAAAAACATGTACATAAACTGCAATTGATCCAGAACACTGCAGCCAGAATTGTGAGTCGTGCATCAAGATACGACAGAATAACACCAATATTGAAGAGACTACACTGGTTGCCAATAAAGTTTCGAATTGACTATAAGATCTGTCTACTCACATTCAAATGCATTCAGCACCAAGCACCAAAATATCTTCAGGACCTATTGCATTGTCACATACCTTCCAGACATCTACGATCAAGTGATCAAAACCTACTGGAGCGTAAATACCCTAATCTCGAAACATACGGGGGTCGAGCATTCAGTGTAGTGGCTCCAAGACTATGGAATGGACTCCCAAATGAATTAAGAACATGTGACGACTTGGAGGAGTTCAAAAAGCTCCTGAAAACCCACATGTTTCTGAAAGCATTTGGAAGCTAAAATACTCATATTCTGATCAGACTTTATTGTTAATACTGTTACTCCTGTATCCTCTTATGATTTTCATATGACTGAATGTATAATTTGTTAGGTCAAATGTTTACGCCTTTCCAAGTGCTTTATTTATATTTAAAGATCTTATCTTAGCTACAATCTTATCTTATCAGAAACCACTGTTTTTTAATGTTGTCATCTGACAGCACTTATAATTCACTGTTATGCCTTTTCAGGTGTTATATACATTGTATTAAATTAAATAAGCTTCTGCTTTTTATCTGAAGTCATTGTTTTAATTAAGCTATTTACAGTACTTAAGAGTTCTGTTCTATTTTATAGCTCTTTTTAATGTCTTGTCAACTTTTAAAGCTGTGATGTAATATGTTCCATTTGAACTAATAATGTATTTTTTATTATGTATTTCTATTCACATTGTTAAGTATCAAGAGCGTGAATTTACGAATGTGATACTCTAAAAATAAACTATTATTATTATTATTATTATTATTATTATTATTATTATTATTATTATTATTATTATTATTATTATTATTATTATTATTATTATTATTATTATTATTATTATTATTATTATTATTATTATTATTATTATTATTATTATTATTATTATTATTATTATTATTATTATTATTATTATTATTATTATTATTATTATTATTATTATTATTATTATTATTATTATTATTATTATTATTATGGAGTTCCTCCTCTGTGCATTAAGCCTTCCTCCCCTCAATTGAGTACGTCCCTGTCAGAAGCTTGGCTTTTACTACAGCTCGGTTGATCTCCCTAACATTGGAGCCTGCTGAGGTCCATACATGGTGGGTTCTTCGTGCTGAACAAGAGGCGAGGTTAATGTACCTTGTACTAGCATGTTTGGAACATTCTTCCTTGAGAGCTTCCGTGTGAAAGACATGGATTGCACGCTTGACCTCTCTTTTCCAGCCATCTTTAGATGGAGTGTTCAGTAACAGGTCATGAGCAGAGGGCAGACCGTACATGTGTGTCAGCATCCGAACACCAGATGTCCAGGAGTTGCTGGACAGATCCTTGAGGGCCAGCTGTCTTCTGATAATTCGGTACTCTGCTGAAGAGGTATCGCGGAGGAGTCTTGCCTCAAACCTAGCCACTCTCGCCTGGTAGGTTATGAGGCAATTTTCAGGTGAGAAGAGACGAGAGGCTGTGCGATTAGTGACAAGTGCTCCAAAAGACTGACTGAGCGCCTGGAATTTGTTATTCTTTTAATGTCTTTATTTAGTTGGTTTTGGAATTCGTTTTTGGTTTTCTCGAATTTTATATTTTGAACATACAAACGCTTGTTTCGTGGTTACCCCAACACTCATCAGAGCCAAACTGCTAACATTGCCAATCCCTGATATAACACATTACAGCATACTAAAATTAAACTTATGAATACTCGGTTAAAAATTACATGGTTTCAAAAATATGTTACAAATTTTATATTGGTGATTTATCAGTTAAAACCGTGTCCTAATATTGTACTTTAAATTGTTTGTTCGTATTGTGAGGTCCATATCGTTCTGCTTATTTATTATTGCTATTTTAAGTTCATAATGCACTATTTGAGAGGAGGAATTTCTTTTTGTGTCTGCACTCAGAGGCAAGTTGCAATCTTCAAAGGTACTTTGTTCTTGGACAGGCTTTCTTTAATCTGTTTGGATGGGTTCTTCTGATATGTTTTGGCAAGTTTCGGACCCACAGGAAGCAACAAGAACAAGGACTATAATCCTTCAATATGAAAGGGCCATCTCCAGATGGGGCACGGGGAATAAGCAGGAATGCCTTTTTTGTCCATTTTAACTTGTAAATTATGGTAGTGATTGCCCTTATCATGAAGAGCTGATGTAATTTTACTTCTTTCAATCTCCTCATCATTCAACATCATCTCGTCTTCCTTGATCTCCTGTAGTGTAATAATTTCACTTTTATCGCTGTGTTCGTTTAGCATATGGTCAATGTACTTGGTCACAAGATCCCCACAGTAGTAACAAGCTACTAGGGTCTTGCAAACCCTGTCAGACTTTTTTGTCTGTCCCCACTTTCCTTTGTTCGTTTTTCTGTCTTTTGGAAGAAAAACTTGGGCATGTCACTAGAGGGTGTGAAGCTGTCTGGGTTGTCCTCCATTGATGTGCCCTGAAAATATGTCTAAAATTCAAACTCATGTTACAGCCATTTTGAATATAACTAGTCAGTGTGCACACATCTCTTCCTATGGTTGGTGTATTAAGCAGAGTGTGTTTTCAAGAGGTAAGAGAGTGTACATGTACATAGCAACCTAAAATCTAACATCTAATTTCTGGTACTTTCTCATCAAATTCGATTATGTTCCTGTTCAACCCAATCCTAAAAAGAAGCTGAGTCCATTAACACATGTGTTGTAGCATACACCTGGCCTGCAAACTTTTTGGCTGTAGGGAAACCCTTGTATTTGAGCTTTGGCTGTTGTCGCAGCAACTACTGGGGGTGGGAGATGAGCTGCTTGCTGCTGATTGTTGCTAGTGCTGCTGAGCCCTTCACCTGCTGACATCAAGAAATGCATTCACAATATTGTGTACGAATGTTTGGTAATGTTAACTGTGTCAGCCATGGCAACTTTCACAGCATGTTAACTCTATGCCAATGATGGTAATATGCCATATCTATTTCTAAAATGTGCAAATAATATGATGAAACCAAAATGATAGTGACGACAGACACTTTCATGCGTTCCCTTCATTTCCATTAAACAGGCTTCCTTCCAGCTACTTACACGGCATTATAGTCCAATCAATTTCGACCAAAATCGATCAGTTAACGATAAAAGCATGAAACATGGTATGTTGATTCCTGAGTACCTATTCTTCATTTCCAGAGGGGGTGCCAAAAAATCGGACCTCTATCATAGCAACTTTTGCTAGGGAACCGATTACACATAGTAAGCACAAACTAACAGGCTTTATATTCATTTGTATGATCCAATTTTGATTTCTAATGATTAAGATATAGCATTTGAATATTAATGAGGTGTAACTATTGTCATTCTTCCTGAGCAACCGTTGCTAGGGAGCAGAAAACCCATAGCAACCACCATCTAACAGCGTTCATTTTCATTTATATCATCAAAGTTTGATGTGACTAAAATATATAACATTTGAAGATTATTAAGATTTCTTTATTGTTACTGTTCCCTAGCAACAGCTGCTAGGCAACAGAAAACCCATAGCAAACAATGAATAACA
>CM032666.1:5290020-5335861 GCA_019095985.1 Streblospio benedicti
CTAAATATATGCCTCTGTTTCTGAACATTTTGTGTTTAAAATTAATTGGGGCTATTTTTTGTAAATGAATGATGTAAAAATCATGATTATGAGAATTTTTTCCCTAATTGATGAAAATATATTAGGCTTCCCTCTTAAGTCTATAGGCGATCAATGAGATTGTTTTTTTTACCTATATCTCCTATCAGTTTCAATTGTGTAACTTGCTTTTTTATTATGTCTTTTACTTGAATAATTAAAACAGTGTTAGTAATGTCTTTGTTCTTGTGGATGTGCATTATTAATGTAATTAATTCACTTACCAAGAAGATGCCCAATAAGCAAGTGTGATACAAGTATAATGGCAATAAGATCAAAATTGATCCTTGAAGAGAATAATTGCACATATGTGAATAAATATGTATTTTCTTTACATGCCAGTAGTTTGTTTCTACATGTAGCATTATAATTAATAAAATAATATTACAAAGTATGTGTGTTCTTTGCTGGAAAGTGAGTAAAGTAAGAATTTGACTAAAAAACAACATTGATAATTGACGCACGTGTTAAATCAATTAACTCGTGTGTAAAGTCTCTTACCGCGTGAGTAAATCAGAATTATAACTCACAAACGCGCTAAAATAGCACAGACGTGTGAAGTCAAATAGCACGCGAGATAACCCATACCTTTATGACACAAAATCTGGGCCATATGAAAATCTTTACCATATGAAAACTAAAACTTATCCTTGTAATCAATACATGAAATAAGTTAAAATGTCTGATATGTAGCCTATAAAATTGATATGATTTTTCTTGTAACTGTTATTAGTTGTAAGAATTTGTATGCATATAAGAATTCACTCAACGTTTACCGTTTCGTCTTGTACAGTAAAAGATGTTATTTTTTGCTTTGGTCTTGCACCTATACAGATGCCACTTTGGTGAGTATTTTGGTATAACATTTAAACTACCAGTATCTACTGATTGTAGATTGTCATATTCAAAACGGATTAGAAGAAATGTTATTGAGAATGCAGAGTCTATGGTTTCATATTTGTACAGAAAGTATCCACTAGTGTTCAGTCAGCAAGATTTAAAGCTCAACAATACTATCTACAATGAGAAGAATGGTAGGTCAAACAGTCAGCAGGTCAACAGTGAATTATTATTGATAGAAACAAAATTGTTCTGCTATTTATAATAGCCGTATGGGATAATGTTCCTTCTTTCTTTGATCTAGGTCAGATCGGTTTCATCGACTGGGATATGTGCTGTCATGTTCCTGCGCCAATCGATCTTGCCCAATTTGTTGCGACTACGTTTGGTAAACACCCTATTTCACATGGACGATAGTAGCTCAGATGCTCAAGAAGACGCCATAAGCTCAGTGTAATTTCCATGACGCTATGGAAGCATGGAACAGAAGTATTTATTCCATCAGTTTGGTTGTGGCCAATGCTGCACAATTCTGCACGATTACTGTCGTGTACCTAGAGGAAATGACAAGCGTCTGCCTGATTCTGGCCCAAAAATTTTTATCACTTCTTTGAAGAAGTGATTTTTATTTCCATTTTTGTCATGTGGGCTCCCGTTATGGATTATTAAGTTGTTGATTTGGACCATCTTCTTGCTTTTCTGGGTCGTCTGCAAGGTAAACTTGATCATTCCAAGGCCTTTCTTCTTAAAGCTGGCCCTGCTGGCGATGTTCATTAAGATGCTCCCGTGTTATGGCTTGCTGTTTCTCAACGGTCATTTAAACCTACCATGGACCATCTGGAGCTAACATTGATTCATTGTCTATGTGAAATTGGGGGGTACATGTACATACATACGTAATAATAACACCAGGCAAAGGGTGGGGGTGAATAAATGTATAGTGAAATCAAACTTTGAAAAATACATAATTTGCAGAAATCATTTAGTATAAAATTTATATAAAATACACGTATGTATTTTTCAGGCCTATGGGATACTTTTGAGATAGACAAAGACCTGTTTGAGTCCATGCTAGACAGAGTTGTAAGAGCTTACTTAGAAGAGAGAAATGCTGGTGTGGAAGTCTCTGATGAAGTTAAGAATGAGTGGTTCACGGATACTCTTACTTATTGTAAGGTGAGATGCTAGTATTTCACCAAATCTATTTCCAGATTCTAATGAATTAGGGTGAACATAAAACATTCATATACATGCACCACAACTGCATCTTATAGAAACTGTTTGTTGTAAACTTAAATGTAACTATGCTTATCAATTAATGACAATGTATGCAAACATGAACTTTTTAATTAAATAACATCATACAGAACTAAATCAAATTACTCACTATAAAATTCATTTGAAGTGTGTATCATATAAACATAAATTCAATTCATTTCAACAACTACAATATTTAGAAATAAAAGAATTACGTCCAAAGAGCTGCCTTGTTCACGGATCAAGGCTATCATAACCAACAGCCTCGCACTTAGGAATTCCCGGTGGTGTGGTCCCTCCCCCCTCAGCCTCTTCCGCTCAGCAAGGGCAGACAGGCTTAAGGCAGGTCAAAAACGTCCGTACGAGTCCTGTTGAGATTAGCCTTAATTCCTAACCTTGATGTGCATTCCTTCAACTATTTTTCTGTGGATGTCTCTATTTTCTATATCTATGATCTTCACAATGTCTAGTAAAGAACTGTCTGTGGTGTTATGTCCACTTTTGGTTTAATGAATATTTTGTATTTCAGGTTTATTTTCCGGTTCATGTTTTGTTATTAGCAGCTGCTATCTCATTGGATGGCTTGGTGACGATGTTGCCAATCACAAAAAGGTCTACAAGTATTTTGAGCAATTCATATTTATGCCTATATCATCAATTTTGATTGTCATCATTTCCAAGCGTATATGTCAAATTTTGATGATATATAGCTTGCACGCACACGTTTGCGCTGCAGTATATATAAAATTAGCCATGTTATAAAATGGAAGTCTCTATTTCAGAGCCATCACGCTTTCCGAAATGTATAATGATGTGGAAGAAACATCTGGCGAAACAGCTTAGCACCTATAAGACTATGTTCTTGATAGAGATACTAGAAAATCCTAAGGCCTAAACATCATGATAAAATTTGTCAAAATACTTCATATCTTCAGCACAGATGCATGTTTATATTTTAGGCCCCTTTTATCTTGAGCTTGATTGGATTTTACATGAATTGAGTATAAATTGTGTCGGATTTTTACAATAGCATGAGGAGTAATTGCTATATGTATATGCATGATTTATTCACTAATAGTCTTTTTGTCCATTTCTGAAAATATAATTTTTTGCGGGCGAAATCTGGCATATTATGTTTCTAGGTCTCATTGTATAGGTTTTTACATAAGAAAAAAGATTGGGTAACTCTCGGTAGAAGAGGTCGAAAAGAGGTCAAAATCGACATTTTCAAAATGGCCGCCATTCAAGCCAAAATCATAAAATCAGCCAGTGCTCACTAACTATAGTTGGTAGAACTATCATTTTGGTGTCTAGGATAGGGTTTTGGGGTCAAGCAATCCATTTTGATATCAAAATTAATGTGGAATGGATACCTCATTTATTATTCAAATGGCCGCCATTTCTGATGAAAACCTACATATCTCGGTCAGTTTAGTTCATAGCACTATCATTTTGGTGTCTACAATATGGTTTTGAGGGTTAAGCAGTCCATTGATAGCATCAAAACTATTGTAAAATGAATACAACCTAATTAATTACTCCATATAGATACTATTTGGCGGACAAAAATAAGGAAACTATAGATGATAGAATGTACAACGTTTTATTTTGGTGTTTAGTGTTAAGGTTTTTAATAATTGAACCTTTGAAACTATTACAAATGCATGTACAAATGTGTAAATCAGTCACAATCACAAAAGAATAAACTAATATTTCAACATAATTGCAAACATTAATTCATCAGCATTAACACAAATATTTTCATAGACAAAAATGACTTCTCAAACCACTTAAAACCATACCTAATTGCCAATGAAAAATGTTAGTACCACTTTGTTGTTCTACATCTTCTGCATTGCAACAATCATCATTGCATTCACAGATGACCATGCATGGGCGTCCCTGTTTGCGGCAGCGACACTTCTTTGTGCTACATGGCAAGATCGCTTTGCATGAACTCTTAACAATGTCCAAGACCTGAGGTGGCACATAGGGCTGGGACATCCATGAGATAGTAATATCGTTTCCATTCACAATCCATCCATTGCCATGTGGGGATGGGCATTCATCTCCCTCATCAATGCCCTCTTCCACACAGCAGTTTGATAATTTGCCCGTTTGATATGAAGAACCACGCTATCATGGCATGGTGGTAGCCGTCACATCTGTGGTCTGACGGTTCCATTTTGCACAGTGTACTTGATTGTTGTTGGTAAATTGTCCAAAATTGTAAAAGCTGGCAAACTGATCTTTCTACTTCTTTCAATGTTTGATTATCTGGCTCAAATCTATCTCCCAACCTCTTCATTGCTGTACAAAATTCCTCATTCTCCATCAGCTTCCACGCAGCTTTTTTGCCATGTCCAGCAAACTTACTTGTGGAATCACATCCAGATAATGCATGCATACCTAGTAGCCCATCACAAACACTTTCACCCAATCTGTTAGTGATGCTTAAGACATCAATGTATGCCCAAACTTTGTTCTTTTGTGTTCTAAACAGTAGTGGCAGATAATGCCTAGAAGAGAATGCTGTAGGGAGCACAAGGACGTCGTATCTGGGGATCGAAGCAAGATAGGTGCATGACTCTCTAGACTTGCATGCTTTTTGCATGGAGAAGAAGCCTTCTATGTAAGGCTTAAGATTGGTGTACACATGGTCTCTTCGTCTCTTTGCAGCATCACAAAATTTAATCCAAGCTTCTTCTGTGAACTTTTTCTCTTTTCCTGGTGTAGAACTGTACCCATGACACAGACACGTATCCCAGTTAACTTTTTCCATGGTCTGAAATACAATGCTAGATCCAGGTAAGGTGCCATTGATTGAGTATTATCATTATTAAGGCCATCATAATGCTTTAAAATTGTAAAAACCAATGTATCAAAAGAAAATATGATTACTACATACTGCATTGTTTAAATGACAAGAGTGGATATTTTTCTTCCAGAATTCAAATGGTTGCAAATACTAATATCCATGTACAGTAGTTTAAAATCCGAGCTGATATCAAATAAAAACTTGTCAATACAAATTGATTTCCATTGATTTGGACTATTAATCTAATTCTATAAATTCACTCAAAAGATGTACTTCAAACTTTGTATTCACTAAAGAATACAAATTACAGCTATATATTGATACAATCTTATATATTATAGCTTTTACTGAAACGAAAGTCAGTGTTGCTTGTAAAGGCAATTTGGAAAGATCTCACGGTCTCCCGTCCATGATTCAGACCGGTCATATGTCATAGGCGGTTGCTCTACCGACTGAGCTAATCTTCCCTGACGAAGGACACACACTTCAACTTCGCCTATATGCTGCGTTGCGCAACCACACTGTCTGACACCTGTCGCTATATTTAGCTTCACCATCGTGTCAGCCTCAATCAGACAAGCATCCTACCGACTTTGTTTGTTGATATGCTGTGATCAATGCAGGATGCATTGTGTCTCTGAAGCACTTTCTTTACATTAGTTCACATTGTCAATACTAAAAAAAATGTACAAAATGTACCCATTTAGATGTATATGTTTACTACAGACATACATCATGTAATCATGGCAATAATAAATGGATTGATGTGACCAAAACACCATGCTCTTTTCAACGGTGCTATCAGAGAGAAGTGAACTGAGGGTTAGGCTAAACTTGCATGACTTTGTCCATCAATTGGTATTGTTGAGAAACCAACGAGGTAATCATTTTACAATAGTTTTGATGTTGCAAATGGATTGCTCAACCCTCAAAACCATATTGTAGACACCAAAATGATAGTGCTATGTACTAAAATGACCGAGATATGTATGATTTTGTCATAGAAATGGCGGCCATATTGAATAATTAATGAGGTATCCATTCCACATTAATTTTGATATCAAAAATGGATTGCTTGACCCCAAAAACCCTATCCTAGACACCAAAATGATAGTTCTACCTTCTACAGTTAGTGAGCACTGGCTGATTTTATGATTTTGAAATCGAAATGGCGGCCATTTTGAAAAATGTCGATTTTGACCTCTTTCGGACACTTCTACCGAGGGTTACCCTGGCTAATCTTTTTCTTTTTGTAAATACCTATAAAATGAGACCAAGAAACATAATATGCCAGATTTCGCCACGAACTTTTTTTTAAGCCTCCTATGGAAAATGGACAAAAAGACTCTCTTCAGTGTGACGTGGTACCACGTATTGACGTAACCCCAAGATGGGCGGGGTTGCGTAAGAGAGGCAATCTATGAGAGACTTCATCAACCTTTCTTAACCCATATTCTACCAGCGATTTCATTGGCTTGACAGAAAAAACACGTCCACAAATAAAGCCTATTTGACAATTTTAGATTCCAGGCAATAACTTTTCTAGGCTAGCCATTGTTCTTCACAATTTCTCAAAGATCACCCCAGTACCTCTCTTTTTAGATCAATAAATGGGAAGTAGAGTGTAAAAGGTTATTATATGAGTGTGTGTCAGATATCAGATAATATCTCACCAAGTGTGGTTTGTTAACAGCACGAGAGAGGCGCATCAAGTGCTGTTAACAAATCACAATGAGGTGAGATTTTTTATCTGATATCTGACACTACAAGTATAATGACCTTTTTCTCCCACGTATGACTGAAATTAAACAATAAATCATTTCCACGGCATTGTCTGTTAGTCAAATCATGTAGCCTTTCACTCCCTCATTTGCATATCCCCTTCCATTAATCAGCAAATAGTTCCTATGATTCCTCATCACAGAACGAGTTGATTATCTGAGGGGGGTTAGGTCGTATGTCTTTGGCAGAACTAGTTATTTTCAACTTTGTGGAACAAACATTGTTTTTTGCCGTTTTACACCATAACTTTATTGTGCTTCACTAGCAGTAAAATGTTTATTTTGAAAATATTCAGAAGTAAAATATTCATTCTAAAAAACTACCTACCCCTCTCAGATGGCTGGACGAGTTGATTATCTGAGAGGGGGCCAGGTTGTTTGGCTTTGGCTAAAACATTTATTTTCAATTTTTTGGTGCAAACATTATTTAATTCTGTTTTACATCACAACTTTATTCTATTTCACTAGCAGTAAAATATCTGTTTTTTAAAGTTTTTTAAAGTTTCAGAAGTAGAATATGTATTTAAAAATATAACCTACCCCTCTCTTTTACTATCAAGAAATATTGAAAACATATCATTGACAGTACACGTATTACCATATCAAACAATTTTTAAAAATGTTCTTGAAGTTATTGGTTTGATTATATTATGAATAAATCACAATTATAATGATTTCAAAAGCTATAGTGAACACCAACCTACTTGGCATGTTATGTTTTTGTATAGCAGTCGGTAAAACAATGACAGTATGTGCGTAAATATAGTCCGTCTGTAATAAAATTATGCAAACTGTTGAAAACATTGTGTAGTAATACTTCTTACTTGCTGGGCTTTGATTGGCTAAAAAAAGGAGCATACTTGTTACATATCACAGAATATGCTACGGCGTTTTCATTCATAAATTCTGTTCAAAGTGGGATAATTTTATTTTCTGTCATATTTACCGCTCTTGCAACTGACAGAGGATGTCTAATGTCTATGGCCAGGGGAGTAGCCAGACTTTTTAAAAAGGTAGCACAAATTGCACCATGAGGAACAAAGCGCGGGCAGCGCAACATTCGCAACATGTGTCGCGTTTATATGACATCATCATTAATTTCCCTCTTATCATTATTAAATTGTTGATAGAATTTTTTTATGATATGCACATTATCCTAATATATAAGGCACTAGGAATATGTTGAGACATTTTTCGGCTCATTTTATTTTTAGTGTACTATAGTGTTCTCATGCAAGCATCTTAAAACAAAAACTCACCTAACCTCATCACTGAATTATTACATGTTACTTACATGTAATTGCTGTCAAAACATTGGTTAATGTGTAGAGCAACTTCAAGGCCACCACCTTCTTTAGTTAATATAATCATTATTAGAACTTCAACTGTTCCAAGTGTGAGAACAACATTCTAATTAGCAGCATAGTAACCAATAACTTGCAGCTTACTTACAGAGAGACTGGTCAAAACCTTGGTTAGACCATCTTCAAAGCAACTTCAAAGCAATCTATTGACCTGACTGAGGTAATTATCTATAAGGCCAGTCTTAAGTGTTAGCTTGCGCCTGGGTTACACAATCATTACACAATGGGGGTAATAAGCTCTAATTGTTTGAAGTAACACACCATTTAAACACAATCACAAAGTGACCTTTTTCCAATTTTAGAAAAATGAATGTATTGCTACAAAAAGGTAGGTCCAAAAAAAATTATGGTGGCTTTTCAAAAAGGTACGTACGTGCGTAAAGTGCGTATACTTATGCTACCTCCCTGTCTATGGCATCTATTGTGCCTCTGCCTGGTATAAAGCCATACTGCATCTTATTAATATTGACCAACCCCTGTAAGAACCTTGCAGCAACTGTCTCCAGTATCATCTTGGCCTGGTCTTAATATTAATAAATAATCCACGTAAATTTCCCTTATCCAACGCACCTCATTTTCCATTTTATAAGTTTACAATAAAACTTTCATCCTATTCAGATGGTATGCGGCCTTCTACAACTATGTTGTTGAGCAGTTATGTAAGGAAGGTAACATGTGTTGGAATTTCAGGCTTCAGCATTTCAGCATTAACATGGTGTCATTTCTGTCAGTTTTGTATAGAAAATGGTGGGCAGTTTGAATTTATTGTTTTTAGATTAATATGGTAATCTTAATACAAGACCATGTCTCGAAGTCCTAAAACGTCACAAAGTGGTCAGAGTGAACCCCAGGAAAGACTTCAGACTACACACTACTCTATTTAGAACACTTCAGACAGAACACCGAATAGTTTTTTTTTAAAATATAGGGAGTTCTCATGAGACAGATAAGAATATGACTCAATACAGAGGTTCTACTGCGCACTAAAATGTTGATTGCACGTATTTACAGTTTCTTTACTTTGACTAATATAGTATTTGATTTGATTTGATACCGTCGCAACCTGAGCAGGCCGGGGCTAGGCGTTATGCTTTTCCCCTACCTTCCAGGATACACGAGCTGCCCCCCAGGCAACGAGGTACCTGGGTACCTAAGCCCACCTCTCCACTGCATGCTGCTGTGAGCCGAGTCGATCTATAAAGCATCGCTCACCAAAAACCTGTGAGCGACCCATAAGCATCGCCGATAAGACAGTGCGAGGGGACCGTGGAATGGGCCCGGGCACCGTTAGAGGTCCCAGTACACCATTCAGTCCCCAGGCTACCCCGCAGAGTCAGCACCGAGAGAACGGATGGGACATAGTGGGCTGTAATGCAGTGTTTTTTTCACCAACCGGAGGGTAGCATGACAAGGTGGTCGTTAACGACCCAGCAAGATGTGCTACCAGGGATATGTGTTAAGGGGGGATAGGACAGGGCTAGCCCAAGAACCCCCACGGGTTCATTGGGTACTACAGAGTAAGGATGTGAGTATAGTGAAGAAGTTTGTTTTACTGGCAAGGATTTCACTGTATAAAGCTGAAATCTTTGACCCTACAGAGGGAGCGTGTAAGACGAATGAAGAAGAGAGCCATCGGTCTGGAGGGCATGAATCTGCAGTCCAGACCCTATAGAAAGAAGTTTGTAATGCAGGAAAAGTATGTGCTAATCTATGGGCCACTTAATGGTCACATAGATCAAGGTCGTAGCCGGTGCAACGATGAAGAAAGCTACGAAAGGGCAGTGAGTAGGGGGGGCCCCTAGTACCCCCCAGTTGTTATGTGGGGAGAAATGGTGTTAGGGAAGAATATAGAGACCAAGCCATGGAGTGCACATCAATATGAGCTGAAAAGGTACTGCTTTTTGTGGGTTAGCTTTTTCAAGAAAGTGTTCGTGATCTTCAGCGCTTCCACCATCCTTCCACTTTCGAGGCTCGCCCCGCTGCAGTTGGCCATTCACCGTGGTTTGAAGAGCAGTGTAAATCTGGCCGACTGAGAAATTACCATCCGCCTTCACAAAGCCGCAAAAGCCTGCCAGGCCGTGGGTGACGAAATATCCATCCGCCATAGCCAGAGTAGCCTGAAAACAAGAGACACTACTATACATTAGTGTCCCCTTGACCTGCGCATGCGCATATCATGATCTGTCGTTTCCGGGTATCGGCAATGATGCAGGTCTCTCTCGTGTATTACAAAATGTTCTAGGTGCTGCTCGTACCATAATAAATAATAATACAAGTTTAAATAAAGTCAATAGGGTACGAAATATTTATTAAATACAAATTTTCGCTCCATCAGAGCTTCATCAGGTATAGATAAACAAACAATTAAGTACGTCATACGTGTGTTGGTGGAATCCTTGCATTGGGCACTATGTATTCGATAAGGTAGATAAGGAGGCTATCAATTATTATGGCCCAAAGAATATTGGGGGGGATGAGATTAGTACCAATTTTCAGTGCAACACCTTTAAGTGCAACTTTGAGCAATCAATGGAGTTGTAATTAAGTAGACCAGCATATAAATAAAAATGTAGATCTATACATTTCAAGTGAAAAATATGATAAAATAACTTGTCCATTCAGGCTGAAACTTTAAGTCAACAACTACGGTTAGTGTCATAAGAATTATTAAGTTAGTTTATATCATTATTTGTGTGTGAGTATGTTTACTATATGTATATATCTAAAGTTATTGTGATGTACCTTATCTGGAAGGTTTGAGATGCATTGCACGTACGTACAACGTAAAATATGCATACGTACAACGCCCGGGGTACAACGTAACAAACGCTTTGATCACGTGTCACAACGCAACCCTTAGTTACCATTACTCACTGCTGATGTTGCGTTTTTTTATCACTTGGTGAATAGAAAAAAGACTAGAATTATCACTTGGTGAATATAAACAATAATAGAAATAATAGAAGTAAGAGAAAAAAACATGGCTTCAAGTGAAGAACGAGTCATGCTTAGTCAACTCCAGCGACTAGAACAGGAAAATTGCTCATTAAAGAAAAAATTGCAAGAATTGGAGCTCGAACGTAAGTCAAACAAAAGTTTTATTAGAGAACTGATTCTACAAAGAAGGAGATACGAAGATAAGATCAGAGAAATGGAAGAAGAGTGTTATGACACTGCTGATCTTGTTGTGAATATTATTGATGACATTATCGAAGGATGCTAACCTGCCCAATGTAGGAGTCTGCCACCAATTCCATCCATTGGACAATTTGCTAAGAACTCACAAGAATTAATTGCATTATATTATGATTGTAAATTTTATTAATTAATCAATTAGATTAAGCAGATGTATTTAATTGAAATCACAATAATTATTTATATTATGTTATGATCATAAATTTTATTAATAATCAATTAGATTTAACAAATGTATTAAGATAATTCACTAGAATTATTGATGTTATATTATGATTGTGAATTTTATTAATTGATTAATGAGATTAAGCAAATGTATTAAAAAAATCACGAGAATTATTTATATTATATTATGATTGTAAATTTTATTAACTAATCAATTAGTTTAAACAAATGTATTAAAATAATTCACGAGAATTATTTATATTATTTTATGATTGTAAATTTTTATTAATTAATCAAGGTAGTGCAAAGAACTATTTATATTTATGGGCAAAGCCATCACTCATTAATTAGACAGTGCATATTGTAGGATTTGACCACGAGATTGGAGTGTCAATCATGAAATTGAGCATGCTGACGTCTAATTGACACGAACGCAGTGAGTGTCAATCAGACGTCAGCATGCTCAATTTCACGATTGACACTCCAATCTCGTGGTCAAATACCATTCTATCTTGACACTATACGAGTGTATGATTCGTTATTATTTTAAAATAAATCATATCATAACATTCTCATTGCCATTTTGACCATGCGACGTCAGCGCATACTTAGCAGCGTGCATATCTTCCCTTGGCAATGTGCATATCATATGATTGACACGCCTGCTCAACCAATCAGCGTGGGTTATTGGTGGCGATTTTAGCATGGAATGATAGAATAGCCCTTTGACTCCTATATATACAGATGACACCATCCCAATTATGACTGTAATCCAACCTATTTTCGACATGTATCCAACACAATTTCAACCTGGATCCCATACGATTTCAACCTGAATTCTGGTAAGCTACACCATGTGACTCAGGATCATGTTTACAAAACCAACCTAAATCCAACATTGGTTTCAATGTTGGATTCAACATTGAAACAATGTTGATGTGCCTGCTGGGAAACAACGGGATTTTTTCCCCAAATTTTGTTTCATTCATATCTTGAAAAGTACTGACTCAATAATTTTTAAAAAAACAGTTTTGGAAAGTGCTATTAAAGGGCTTTCAAATTATGCGTCACACGATCTGAAACTCGTAAAAATGGTTTGGATCCGACATTGTTAGTTGCATTTTTAGTTTGCAAATATTCTTTTTGTGTGTAGCTCAAATATTATTTGTTTAAAAATATAATCAGAAACATTTTTGAAAAGGGCTCATTGGGAGCTTTCAAGTGAGCTATCATTTGTCAAGCAACTCTTAGATATAAAAAACGAACGGCACGAGTGACACCCAACCGACTATTATAGGAAATCATCCTATCCATCAACCGTAACACTCTGGAATAGCCTACCAATGGAAGTCGCCACTGCATCAACTCTGGAGGCTTTTAAGGCTAGCCTTGCCACAGCCCCTTTCTAATCTTTAACTCTATCCTTGTTTTTAACCTGCACTACTAACAATTGCTTTTATCTTTATTCTCCTCACTATCGGCCCATCCCCACCCTTACTAACGCTATTTTCTTTCCTCTTCGCGCACACACACCATCTAGGAGGTTGTAAATCATCAACTCTGATGCTAACCTCAACAAACCATACACAGATACAGATACAGATACAAGCTGCAGTTTTTTTGTTTCCTTTAAACTTTGAAAAGTAATGGCCCAATATTGAAAAACAAAACAAAAAGAAAACAGTTTTGGAATGTGCGATTTAAGGGCTTTCCAATGATGTATCACACAATTTGAAACTTGAAAAAATGATTTGGGTCTGACATTGTCAGCTGCTGTTTTTACTTCGCAAATATCATTTTCGCACGTAGCTCAAATATATTTGCTCCAAAAATTATCCAAAACCATATTTGAAAACGTCTTATTGAGAGCTTTCAATTGATCTTTCACTCGAGCAGAAACTAAAGAATAGAAAGGTTATATGAGAATGCATATGTTTTCAAACTTCATGTACAGTCTACTTCCATTGTAGTCAATATTAAACACGTACCTGGATTAGTGCTTCGAATCAGTAATTCTGAGGTGTTTCTAGTATTTAAGTATATTATTATTCATACTAGATATATGGAATATATACTAAAATGTATTATTGACAGTGAAAGTGATAATTTCTGGACAGCCTGTAGATCTGCCATTATTAGTGATGGCTCAAAACTATCTAAATTTCAGATATTGTGGTTGCTTAAATTTTTTTGGACAAAAGGCAATTACATAGGACTAATTTGACAGATTTGATGTTGTGCCAATGTATTTTTAGTGACAATTAAAGAACACCTATTTTAAGAATCTTAAATGCGTCATTATAGCTATGCAACCATTTCAATATTGACTATAAAATTAAAATGAAGAAAACAGCAGTCACATAAACAGATTAATTCACATTTTAATTTTTCAATATTACTATTTAAACAAGGTTATCTGAGTAAAACTAATGATGGATTATCATTTTAAAAATTCTACTTCACATAATGACATTGCCAAACCAAATAATAATAATAATATGTCAAAAAAGCGGCAAGTATCAAATATAAATAGTTTAACTATTTGCAAAATCATATTCCTTTGGCCTTTTTAGTCTGCATTTCGATGATACACTCAGCAAAAAAAATTACGTTTTTGACTGATACAAATTTTTGATAATCAATGTCAGCCATATTGGATTCATTGATATTTGGTGGCCATGGTAACATTCATTTTCAGACAATCGCACTAATTGACAATTACAACCTGAATTTTCATGTACTATATGTTAAAATAGGGTAAAACTGAGCATTCTCATGACTAGTATGATTTTGCACTGGTGGAAGACGGCCATCTCGGATTTATTGACCACTGGTTCCCATGACTACATTCATTTTAGAAAATTGTAATCTTGTTCTTTTAATTTAAAACCTACACTGTGATGTATGATACATTACCATAGGGTAAAACTTAAGCATTTTCATGACTCGTATAGTCTTTTCATCGGTGGGAGGTGGCCATCTTGGATTTTTTTATATTGAATTAGTTCGGAAATATTGCAACCATCATTTTTATTGAAGTATAGGTCAAGACAATTGAAAAGATGTAACTACGTTGTCACATGTTAACATTGACATATTCTGTCAATATGTCTGACATCATCATTAGGCTCTGATGAAGAACAACTGTCAACTCAATTAAAAAATATGTAGCTGATAAGTTTGAATGAAAAAAAATATAGCCTAAGGTAAATGCTATTGATTATAGCTATTGACACCCAATGATTTTTAATGCATGTAAACTTGTAGAAGTGCCTCGTCAGTGATATAATGCTGGTAATGATCAAGGCAAAAACTCTTCAAACATTTTCAAACACAAAGGACATTGATAAGCAACACAATTGCTACCATGAGATTATTTTGTATTTATATTATATTTATACACACACAGTAACACCAGATATCTTTCTGGTACCTACCTAGTACCTAGTGCCAGTAGTGGGTTCCGTGTCAACCCGGACTTTGGATGTCATGGTCTGCCACTTCTTTCTACATTGAGCTGCCTTCACAGCTTCTCCATACCGGACACCTAGCCACTCTAAGATGTCAGTGGTCCATTGTCTCCTCGGTCTTCCCTTTTGTCGGGCACCTTCCTCTCTTCCCTCCAGTAGATGTCGTTGTAGACCATCATTCCAAATTACATGGCCAAAGAAGGTACATTTACGCTTCTTGATGGTTTGCAGCAGGGTTCTCTTTTCTTGCACTCTTCTCAGGACCTCTTCATTAGTGATGTAATCTTGATACGAAATGCGGAGCATTTTCCGAAATAGTCACATTTCAAAGGCATTGATTCGTTTCTCTACTTCTTTATTTATGGTCCAGGTCTCTGCTGCATAGAGTAATGTGGACAACACATAGCATCTCACTAGTCTCTTTCTTGTTTCTAACCTCAGCTTTCTTCTTGCCAGAACATCTCTCATTTTTATGAAGCTGGACCTTGCTATCTCTATACGCCTTTTCACTTCTACTTCACATCTTCCATCTTCAGTAATTTGTTGGCCTAGATATTTGAATTTTGCTCCCTGCTCCACCTCTTCACCATTCACAGTGATCTTGACACACTTCTTTTCTGTCCCTCTTTTTACCAGCATTACTTTTGTCTTTTACACATTCATCCTCAGACCGTACTCAGCACTTGTCTCGACCGCTGCATCTACATGTACTATCTTCTGTAGATCATCCTCTGTTTCAGCCATCAGTGCCATGTCATCTGCAAATCTCAAATTGTTTATGTTTTTCCCACCAATATTTATTCCTTTCAGGTACTCCACCCTTTTGAAAATCATCTCTGCATACAGATTGAATAATTTTGACGACAGTATGCATCCTTGTCTCACGTCTCTTTTGATTTCAAATTCCTCTGAGTTTGCGTCTTCCAATCTTACTGATGCAATTTAGTTCCAGTACAGGTTTTTGATCCATCTGATATCTTTACCGTCCATCTTTCTGGTATTCTTGAATAATCATCATGTTGACATCTTAAAATGTCCTATACCTTCTGGTGTAAATGTTCTAGTTGGTTATCTTTAACATAATACATATTTGCTGTTCCACTATTCAAACTCAAGGCTACGAAACCTAGCACTTAGGCAAGGGCCATGAATGCTTTTGTTTTCGTTCTTATCAATACCCAGCATATCAAGGGCATTTTCTATAATCACTGCATAAACATGTTCTTATCAGACGGTCAAATCATAAAATCAAAATGGAGCAGACAAAACTCTTACAGGGATTTTTTATTAACTCGGGAAAATGATGACATATTGAGTAAAGACTAATCAAAGGCATGTGTTTCAAAATATCTAGATTTTGCAACAATAGATCTGCGTGCAAGTATGGTTGATTGT
Organism: Streblospio benedicti; assembly: GCA_019095985.1. Classification (NCBI taxonomy): domain Eukaryota; kingdom Metazoa; phylum Annelida; class Polychaeta; order Spionida; family Spionidae; genus Streblospio; species Streblospio benedicti. The sequence goes on from CM032666.1 coordinate 5,306,384, forward strand.
ATGCAAACAGATCATGCACAACCAGTCCACTGCATTGTGTTTCACTGTAAATAGGTTTGAAAAAAGTAGAGCAGTTACTTAGATTGGTATAAGAAAGATATACATGCATATCATAGGTACAGCTAGTTATTGAATCAATAACATAGCATTGAATAATGGAGTTAAGTCAACTAGTAGTGCCAGTTAGTACCAACATCGATGAAGTAAGAGAAAACCTCTACGAAATTTTGGAGCTGATTCATCCAGCATGGAAACAGAAAGATATTGAATTTGAGGTATTGATATGCTTATACTATGTAATTTGGTAGAGAGAAAAAATGGGGAAAGATGATGGGAAAGAGGGAGAGAGACAAAGAATTTAAAGTTAAATGCCAGGGATTGAAAATGCATTTACGTGGACAGTATCAATTAAGGGGCCAAGTAACCTTATAAGGGAAAAATGATATTTTTTCAGCTTTCTAATGTTTCTCATACTGTAAACAACGGAAAACAACCTACAAGTATTTTGAATTGAAGCTTTTATCATCATTAGTTTTCGTATAATGATATATTTTGTGGACACTATCCAGTAGGATTAAATAATGACTCAAACTTTGCTGCACTCTAAGGTATTTTGGGATAAATGATCAATGTTCAATTTTTATGTTTTATCATACCATAAGCAATGAACAACAACATAGTTTAAAAATGAACCTTTTATCATCAATAGTTTATGATGCATTTCCTATTATGATACATTTTATGGAAATCAACTAGTAGTAATATAGTGATGTTCAATGTTTAAAGGCCATTAGGCCAATATATCAAAAGTGTGTAGTTACATATAATGAACTAACTGAAAATAATGGTGAGAACTACAATAATTCTGTCAGAAATCATAATGTAAATTGGATTGTCACCTTTTTAGTATCTTCCTGCTGGCTACCTCAACATCATTTGGCTATGTTCTGAGCGAACTCGGCCCTCTAATGAGCGCACCATTGTGCGGGTGAACCGTGGCACACCCTGGAGCCACCATTTGTGTGGCGATCGTGACTACATGTACAGAGTGATGCAGGAGCTGGGTAGACGGGGAGTCATTCCACCTGTCTATGGCAGGTAGAGTTTAAACATTGAAGTGTTATATTACAATTATGTGTATAGCAGGTAATATAGCCAAGAACGTCGTTTCTAATAGGCATGAAAGGCAAATTGAGCTGGTTCAACTCAATTGTGCTCTGGAAAACAAATTTGAGTAGAATATAAACTCATCTGCTTTATAGTCAACACTATCATAGATGGGTTACAATAGATAATTCATATGGGAGATTTATTTTTTTTCTATTTTATTTTATTTATTTATTTGCCATATGTAGAAAAGATATTAATAATATAAAATTCAGGTAATTTACAATAATCATAAAAACAAAAACATTTAAAATCATATATAAGTAGTAATATAAATGGCTGGGGAGGAAAGAAGTGGATTACTTATCAAGTTCCTCCCCATGTGTATAATACTTTTATGACTATAAAATTATTATAGCATTTGCTTCACAAAATGTTTTTCTGAAGTAGAAATGCGTGCTGAATCCATTTTTGGTGGTTGGCAAGCTGAATTTTCACTTTGAAGGGCTCAAAATGTGGTTTTTCAAAATGGCCGCCAACGAACACTAAAATTCGTGTATATAATGATATAATTATTATATCATAATAATAATGACTCAAAATTTTTGTCTAATCCTACTAAATTTAGTGGATACAAAGAATATGCATTTGCACATTAAATTTAACATCAAATGTCAGCCATCTTGTTTCCAAGATGGCCGCCACATATTAGGGGTATAGTCATAAAAATAATAGCGGTCATGCGTGTTTTTGTTTGTAAACAAACTTCTTTCTAAGGGTACCACGTAGATCTTATAACCAGTATGGGAAACTTCTCCAAAATAGGTACTAGACACCAGGGCTGGCCAGTTGAAAAACTTACAGGCCCTAGTGAAATCTTACCAGCCCTGCCAACGGCACTCAATATATAAGGGGGTCCGGTGGGATTCCACCCCAGAAATCTTTTGACGTATATTTAAAAAAGGAACCATTTGGCAGACTTTGAGATTATATTTGATATTATGGCAAAAGTATGTTGAAATATGGGGTCATAAAGGTACCAGACAACCGGGCAGGTAAGTCTGAAGACCTGCAGGCCCAATAGTAAACTTGCCAGCCTAGGGCCACCGGGCAGGCAGCCACTTCCCATGCTGTTATAACAGTCGGTTTTCTAGCCGTGGGAGATAGCTGAGAACACTATGGCATTTGTAAAGTACATATTCTGACAGGGCATGTGATTTAACATTAAACAAACTCTTTTTGGCATGTTTTGAAGAAGCAGTTGAATGTGTATGAAATTAATACGTCTGAGGCGTCCTATGACACGTGGAGGTTCATTTTGGCACTTCTTGAGGCTACCTTGATATTGCAACTTTTCACGACAAATCTATTTAAGTCATCCACACACACAAAGTTGTCAATGTTGTTATATGTGGTGGCCATAGCTGTGGGTTATCATGAACATATGTGCTAGTTGGGTCTGAAAACCTTTATCTCTGCTTCACATCACGCATTTCACTGCAGATAACACAAATGCCAGCATGGCAAAGAAGAACTTCTCAAGACCTAAAAGTAGGTGAAATCAAACCCTCAATCAGGCCAATCTTTGCATCTGAAGTGATGGAAGCCCCGGTGACTACGAATTTCATTTCCTGTAAAGTGGAACCAGCAATCAGAGTGGTAGAACCAGAATGGTTTGAAGCGAAAGACACACCTGCAGTGCATTGAAAGCTATAAATGCCAAAGATTTTGCATTTATCATCACACATCAACAGGGTAAACATGGATGGATACAGTTCAACGATTGACCACCCACAGACCACAGTTGGATACATGCCTAAAAATCAAGCACCAGCCCACAGATTAGTTAAATTTAACTAATCTGTGACCAGCCCATGAAATGGTCTGTAATGGACACACAGTTATTCACAGATGCATGTACATACCAACAGAGTTGGGACAAGAGTACACTGTAATTACTGTAGATCAAGCACTGTTTTGCAAAATCATGGAACTGAGGTGGTCTATTCCGGAATATGGAGAAAAAACTTGTGATGAGGTTAGGAGGTTTACAAATATCCATGAATTCTTTGAAGGTCATAGGGCAGCACATGAAATGCTCTGGTCTTGTGGAGGTCTGGGTTGAAAGTGGTATTTTTGGTCCAGACTCTGCTGATAATGTGATGACAGGGAAGTCATACAGTAGGGGTATGATAGTCCAGAAATTGACATTCCTGGCAATGTGGAAAATGCTATACCCACAATTCTGCACATTATTGGAATCAGATGACATGTGCAGTGATCTTGCACAAGTGCTCAACGACAATGATGTCATTCCAGACCTTGTAGACCAGCTGATGGACCCACTATTTCAAAGGGCCAAAGATGCCTTCGCAGACACCAAAGATGAAGACATCAACTTCCAGTACTGGTGGAAATGCCTGGAAATGGTCATGATTCTGATCTTCTTTACAAGTTCACTAAGAGATGGGGACTGGGATTTGCACCTCAATGCATTCCTAAAAAATGGTGCCCTTCTCCCACAACAATGATCACGTCAACTGTACAAAATGGGGAACAGTGTGTGTAGCAGAGATAAAGAATCTGCTAGTAGTTGTTGTGGAGGAGTTCAGACAAGGGAACTTTGTGGTGAAGCATTCAGGAAGGAAGTTTAACCAAGTAGGTCAAGACAAGACCCTAGAATTACTGAATGGAACTGAGGAAAAGGGTGTTGGCATAGGAGGAATCACCAAATCAGCATCAGCTCTAAGTAGATGGGCACTTTCCTACAATCTCAGATCACACAGTTACCATAAGTATGTATTGTCCAACTGGGGAGAATGCTATGTACAATGAGTACAGACCTTGCCGCATACAGAGATATATCAAGAATTAGGGTTTAGTTCAAGAAACCTTTACATGATTCAAAGTCTTCTGTACTAGCTCTGCCGACAGTTTGCAGAACATTGCAGCAAAGGACCTGGCTACCCCTGAAAAAATAGGTTGATTTAGATCATTTTCTGGAACATGAGTTGATGCCTGTGCCTGTAGCAATAGCAGAAATGAATGGATCTCTCAAAACAGGACACAAAATTGTACTTCTTAAGACACTTACTGAGGGCATCATTTGTTCAAAGTCAATCACAGTGAGAGGCAACAGCTGTCTGATTGTAGATGGGCAGGCACAAGTAGGTAAATCTGATTGGAAAGCCAGCAAGAGCTTCTACATTCGGACAAATGGCTGACATATTTATGCAATCAGTATTCAAGGCTGGTCGACATTGTGAGAGAATGGACATAGTATTTGATAGATACTTTTACATATTTATAAAGCCTGGAACACGTGCACATAGTACATGAAAAAGCTTCCCAATTAGGAGGGTGGGGCAGGACCAGCATGTGCCACTTCTAGCTAAGTGGTCCGATTTCATAGCTGTCCCCAATAACAAAGCAGACTTCACCTGACTTTCTTCAAAGGAGCTCATTCAGCAAGCACATACAGATAAGCTGGTCATCACAGCAGGGGGGGGGGTGTCCAAAATGCTATTGAAGTGCAAGCATCAAGATCTGACGAAGAAAGCAAATCATGAGGAGGGAGATCCACGCTTTGCACTTCATGTTATTCATTGCCATGCTGACTCCATAATTATTGCTGCAAGAGATACTAATGTTGTTATGCTTATGTTAGCACACACACATCAAAAATCAATGCCTTGAGAATCTGGATGAGAGCAGGAAGTGCCAGGAATAGGAAATACATTTCCTAAGATTAAAGACTTGTCTAATCCGCCAGCTGGAGGAGAAAACAAACTACTTGAATTTCATGGATTGACTTGGTATGACTTGACATCTTACATCTCAGAGCATACAAAGAAGACTGCATTAAACTTTCTCCAAAGGCACCATTAGCTGTTGGATTGACTTGACGAGTCACATGCTAGAGCAGCCATGGCAGAAGAGTTCATCTGCAGACTATAGAAGTCCAAACGAAATATTTCCTGTGCTGACAGAGCCAGGAGTGCATTTTTGCAAAAGCGAGTGGACAAGAGGCCTTACCTCAAAGTAGTATTTAACTTCCAACTCAAACAGGCATACTACAAGACATTCTTCTAGAAGCAGGCTCAGCAAATTCTTCCAAATCTTGAATGCTATGGATGGAAAATCAAGGATGGAAAACTTGTCCCGGTGATATTGGAAAAAAGTACCTGTACCAGAAGAATGCATTGAGCTTATATCTTCTTCAGACTAGGTCGTTGCAAGAGCAAAAAGGCTGAACTCATATGTACTACGGCATGCAAGTGTTTTGACAACCAGGACGTAGTTCTATGCATAAACCCGAACAGTTGATAAACTCCTATTGGAAGGATTTGTGTCTCATTGTAACTCATACATATATGTGTTTATACATGTACCGTGATATTTTGTGAGTGTTTTGCATGTTTTAATTTGTCTCCAACCTTATAGGATAAGCATCAGTTATTACAATATTGTAATTATTCATTACACTAATTTTCAAAATAAATTGTTTCACACATATGTTTGTCAATAGAGACAGTAAAGCTTCCTATATAATCCTTAATAACATTTGATATTTTACATAGGACTATGTACTATTTTGGTGGCCATATGCATCTTCAAATGAAGATGGCTGAACTTGAAAATAGCTCAAATATGCAGAATTATTGTACATTTTACCCAATGATCTAGGTTTATACTCCAATTTCAAATTATTATGTGCATCAGAACCCATATTTCCCATATATCATGGATTTTAGTGTTCGGCGGCGGCCATTTTGAAAAAGTGCATTTTGAGCCCTTCAAAGTGAAAATTCAGCTTGCCAACCACCAAAAATGGATTTAGCACATATTTTTACTTCAGAAACACATAGTTGGCAACTTTTAGTCTGAAATGCCTCAGGGAAATATCACATATTCCAGTAAATGGAAAAAAATCTCCCCATCATAGGAAAATCCTTATTAACATTTGATATTTCACATAGGACTATGTACTATTTTGGTGGCCATATTTTGCTGCACTCTAAGGTATTTTGGGATAAATGATCAATGTTCAATTTTTTTATGTTTATCATACAATTAAGCAATGAACAACAACATAGTTTAAAATGAACCTTTTTTATCATAATAGTTTATGATGCATTTCCTATTATGATACATTTTATGGAAATCAACTAGTAGTAATATAGTGATGTTCATGTTTAAAGGCCATTAGGCCAATATATCAAAAAGTGTGTAGTTACATATAATGAACTAACTGAAAATAATGGTGAGAACTACAATAATTCTGTCAGAAATCATAATGTAAATTGATTGTCACCTTTTTTTAGTATCTTCCTGCTGGCTACCTCAACATCATTTGGCGCTATGTTCTGGCGCACTCGGCCCCTCTAATGAGCGCACCATTGTGCGGGTGAACCGTGGCACACCTGGAGCCACCATTGGCGATCGTGACTACATGTACAGAGTGATGCAGGAGCTGGGTAGACGGGGAGTCATTCCACCTGTCTATGGCAGGTAGAGAGTTTAAACATTGAAGTGTTATATTACAATTATGTGGTATAGCAGGTAATATAGCCAGAGCGTCGTTTTCTAATAAAAGGCAAATTAGGCTGGTTCAACTCAATTGTGCTCTGGAAAACAAATTTGAGTAGAATATAAACTCATCTGCTTTATAGTCAACACTATCATAGATGGGTTACAATAGATAATTCATATGGGAGATTTATTTTTTTTCTATTTTATTTTATTTATTTATTTGCCATATGTAGAAAAGATATTAATAATATAAAATTCAGGTAATTTACAATAATCATAAAAACAAAAACATTTAAAATCATATATAAGTAGTAATATAAATGGCTGGGGAGGAAAGAAGTGGATTACTTATCAAGTTCCTCCCCATGTGTATAATACTTTTATGGCTATAAAATTATGATAGCATTTGCTTCACAAAATGATTAAAACAGTAATAGAAACAACAAGTCACAGTAGGCCTATGACTTGTGTAAAATACAAACTGAAGAAAGTGACATTTTGATTAATTATGAATTATATTTTCCTATACAATAATCCTTAAATAGTTTTCTATAAGTGAAATAAGTTTCAGCTATTTTAACATCAGTAGGTAATGTTTTCCATAACATATAACTCTGAAATCCCTTTTGTTTTGTGTATTATAAGAATGAACATCAGTACCTTTATATAGGTTTGTCCAAGATAGATTTGGCAAATCACCTATTGTTATTTTAAATACAGTAGAACAGATCTTGAATTTATAGATATCTTCTAATTTTAGAATTTTATGCTTCTTGAATAATGGAGATGTATGTTCTCTCCTTCTTATTCCACAGATCATTCTTATTATTTTCTTCTGCAGTACAATCACTTTGTTTAAGATATTAGCATTAGCTGTTCCCCAGACTACAATACCATACTGAATATAAGAATATACAAATGAATAATACAATTGAATTAAAGAGTTTGTGTCCATTACATTCCTAGCTTTTGCTATTAAATAAAAACTTTTACTAATTTTATTACAGACATGATCTATTTGGTATTTCCAAGATATTAATTAAATGTATTGTCAACAATGATACCAAGAAATTTAGTTTTAGCTACCTCATTGATAAGAGTTCCATTAATACAAATATCCATAGAGTTGGTAGTATATTTTTTTTGTTTACTGTGAAATATACAATATAATTTGTTTTCTTTACATTAAGAGAGAGTCTGTTTGCACAAAACCAGATATATAGTTTTTTTAGTTCCTTGTTTACAATATTATTGAGATCTTTCAAGTCAGTACCTTTTATAAAAATATTAGTGTCATCAGCAAAGAGCAAGTAAAACATCTTATCTGAGTCATTGTTTAAATCATTAATGTACAAAATAAATAAAATTGGTCCAAGAATTGACCCTTGTGGCACACCACATGTTACAGTTTTTGGAGATGACAGATCATTATTAAAAAGTGTATATTGCTTTCAATCAGACAGGTAACTTTCAAACCAGTCATTGGCTATGCCTCTAACACCATAGTTGTTCAATTTGTCTAACAAAATACGATGGTTAACGGTATCAAAAGCTTTTGCAAGATCTATAAATATACCTAAGCCAAATTCCTTATTCTCAAAACAATTTACAATTTTATCAAACATAGACATTAATGCAATATCAGTAGAGTATTTTTCACGGAATGCACATTGATATTTGTACAGCAAATTATTTCTTTCAATAAAGTCAATTAATTGATAATACATTAATCTTTCAAATAATTTTGAGAATGCAGTAAGTAAAGATATAGGCCTATAGTTATTGATAAAACTTGCATTGGGATAGGATCATATTACTTGTACCTAGTGCTGTTCTAGTATACCATACACTTTCATTGGGTTTCTTCTGATAGTATGTATAGACCGATTTTATGATAAATCCAACAATTTACACTTACAACTTCAATATGACATCAGAAGGAGGGGTTGCACAATGTGATTGCAATTGGGGGATATGGGATGTGATTGCAAGATGTACCAGTACGTCTTAAAACAGGTATCATGAACATTGCTGCTGATTATCATTCCAGGTTTCAAAATGGCATGATGTATGGCTATACAGAGGGCAGAAATCTCACCCACGAAGATATAAAAGATGACAAAATATTCAGGTAACAGTTTTTAGAGGTGCCTAATAGGTAACTTTCAGAACTACGTGAGCGGAAGACTTACAAAATCTTTGCATTTTGGGATGAATATGGAAAGAGAGGTGAAATACCTTATATGTCATGCATTTAGCTATTTAATTGTTCAACATTCTTATTAAAATACTATGCTTAGAAAAGCATTTTGCATGCAAAGAATGAGTGTGGGGAACATCGCTACTCAAATTCTTTCGCTTATTAATACAAGTGACAAATATGTAATTGAGTGACAAGACTAACTAAAACATTGTATTAAATATCATGTAAATCATACAACTGTGTGAGGCATGTGTTTATATGAAAAGATAATATTTTCCATGATACACTACAATGAGAGCTTGTACATTAAAGCGATTCGGTGTATTTTTAGGTAGTTGATATTGGAACAAATTATACTGTTTGGTTTAAGGAGGTTTGTGTCATGGTCAGATTACCGAATTCCTGCAGGCACGTTCCTACAGCACCCACATCAGAGCTAGTCTCCCCTCGACCAGGCCATGAAGTAACCTTTGTTAAGTAATATATGATATGTATCCATCTAGACAATTCATCAAGAGGTTACACGAGGTCCACTCCATGCAGATGCCTGTCAGGGATCCTGATTTTCCGATCAATGAACACAGCATTATAAACATGGTGAAGCGTATGGCCAACAAGATAAGTGATGAGCATGAAAACCCAGACATAGATGCGATGTAAGTCTGCATAGCCAAAGCATAACTCTGGCATTATTTTCATCCTTTATCAGTAGTCATACTTGTACATTGTAGTTTGCTATTACAGATCCAAGTAAATTACTTGGCGTTTTTGATCAAAATACTGTAGTATATTACATATATGATTAATGTTATAATATCAAAACAGTTATTACTTGCAAGAGCTTGGGTAGTCGATGGAATGGTCAATCCATGTAGGAATTTAATCAGCATAAAATTTATACTATGACTTTTTTCTGTAGAAACTAATCTGTGTTGATGATATATCAGCTTTATATCACACTACCAGCTTCCTTTGTCTGTAGAGAATCTCGTGGTTGCAGGTTCTCCTATGCAAAACAGATCAGATCAAAAGCGATTGAGAATGCAGAGTCTGTGACTTCATACATGTACAAAAAGTATCCACTGGTGTTCAGTCAGCAAGATGTAAAACTCGACAACACTATTTACAATGAGAAGAATGGTAAGTTAATCTCAACAGAATATACTGTACTGGTATTTGTTAAATAGTGGCATGGAATAATTTTCTTTCTATCATCAATATAGGTCAAATCAGTTTCATCGACTGGGATATGTGCTGCCATGTTCCTGCGCCAGTCGATCTTGCCATCTTTTTTTCAATTAACTTTGGTAGGTATCTGTTTCTGTATATCATTCTGCAAACACTGGATTGGATATCACATAGAAGTCAAGCGATGTCACACTATTTGTGAACTGAGAGGTCCATGTCAGGGTGAATGCACCCTGTCGTCGATGGGGTAGGGGGCATGACAGCCTCAGCTGGGAGCTGATTCCACTGAGGAATTGTTCTTGGAAAAAATGAATATCTCTAGTCTTCTGTATTGGTTTGGATATGCTGAAATTTATATTGATGGTTTGAGCGTGTACAAATGTCAGATGTCAGTAAGATATTGTTGGTGGGTGTGGCTACTAAACCATGAACTGTTTAAACATAATTTTCAGTCTTAGATCATGCCTTCTATCCTTGAGGGATATCCAGCCCAGGGCTCTCAGCATCTCTGACATGCTGCTTGTCCTTAAGCGGTTGTTTGTTACAAAGTGTGCAGCACGTCAATGCACTGCCTTTGGTGTCTTTCTCCCATTAAATGTCTTACTCCCATTTTAAATTATACACATGTAACATAAACTTAAAGGTGCTGTGGTCGTCGTTCATGCCTGCATGACAATTAAAATAGCACAAAATGCAAAGGCGAATGAATTACCATATTGTGTAATCCTATATAAGAAAAATATATTTACAGCAACATTCTCCTATGAAATTGGTTTTTAAAGTGTGTACCTGGGTGTATTCTTCAGTGGTTTGTGATGCTATTGAGATAAACAAGGACCTATTTGAATCCATGCTAGACAGGGCCGTAAGTGCTTACTTAGAAGAGAGAAATGCTGGTGTGCAAGTCTCTGATGAAGTTAAGAATGAGTGGTTCACGGATACTCTTACTTATTGTAAGGTGAGATGAAAATGTTTTATCAAATACATTGTCCAACAGCTCAATTAAAAGGGGTCACTTCAAAACATTAATAAACATGCAATGAAACAAAACCTTTTGGAAATTGTTTGCTGGAACTGAATCGATGGAAAACAATCAATTAGCATATATGTTTAAACATGTCTCATATGAACAAGGGTCTATTTGTACACGTACACACATTGATATTCATGTAATATGAAAATTGTATTTTTCCTCACTCAAGGGCACTAAAAAGCTTTATATTATTGTTCTTATATTTCTTTTTAGTGCTAGTACTTGTCAAAATAAAATAAAACAAATATATCAAAATTTAGTCTAAACTGAGAATTTAATTTCAAACGTTTAAAATTATCTTAAAATTGAAAATAAATTCTCAGTTTAGCGTAATGTTGCCTTCCAGGTACACATATTGTAATAATATTGTGTTATAAAAATCTGTTAGAATCAAAAAATGAGAAGAAAATAGAACAAATACTAACTTTTCACTCCTTTACTTTGAAAGCCTTAAAATGTCGTTAAACCTATTTGAATCAAACTAAAGTCATTTATATTATTTATTATCAGTGTAATTGTTTTATATATGATCCAATAAGGCAAGGAGATAATGAATACATGCAAGAATTTATTTTTCAGATTTTGTTTCCTTTTCTGGTTTTGAGTTGTGTAGCAGCTATGTCATTGGATGGCTTGGTGACGATGTTGCCATTTGCAAAAAGGTTTATTTTGAAGAATTCATGTTTATGCAGATAATTTTTGTCTGTCATCATTTCCAATTGTGAATGTCGATATGTGATGACATCATAAGGTTTATGCTTTGATATGTAAACTTACCAATGTTTTAAAATAAAAGTTTACATTTCAGAGCGATAATTCTTCATGAAATGTATGATGATATAGAAGAAACATTTGGCAATACAGTCTAGCACTTAAAGAAGTTTATATGAGTCTTGATGAAAAATAGAAGGAAATCCTCTGGTGTGAAGAGTTTGGAAAATTTACTTCAAAATACTCTATATGTTCAACAAAAGATGCATGTGCAATAATATGCCTTGAACTTGAAGGGAGAAAATACATTGAGAATGTTTGAAATATTGATGAGTACCTGACCATGGTATATGTAAATGTCTGAGTTTATACTCTACTATCCACGAGTACTGCTCATAGTGACTTGAATATAAATAGACATATGCCATACTATTGTTAATCAAAGTAATCATATCATATAAAATGTATTTTGTATGGATAAAATTACATTCCATGCATGAGAAATGTTTACAATAAATATATACTATTTGTTTATTTATTGCGTGATAAATTTAAGCAGTCATTTAGTTGAGCAGAGACTTGAGTAAAAAATTTAACGATTTTGAGATATGTAATGTTATAATATTGATAAAATGCATTAACACTGTTAATAAAGCACTTCGATCTATGGGTTACTGTACATGTATATCATATGAAGTATCATAGATTATGATAGAGTAAAATTTAATCAAAACTTACATAGTTTCCCCTCCTAAAAAGAAGAATTACAAATTCTTCAAACCAAGTATAATTGCCGCCTTATTTCTTTAAATATTTCCTCCGGGGGCGGTGTTTCTTACTATGTGTCGGATAGTACAGGTATGCCATTTCTATGGGTCACCTTTTCAGACATCACAGTTTGTAATTTTTAAATCAAATGTATAGATGTTGTTAGTGTAAGTTTCATTTTGTTTGATACTAATATCATTTTTTTTTAAATATTTTGTTGATAAAATGTTAGTAGTATGTACCATAAATCTTCTATTAACGGCTGGATGGCTATTGGCATACTTCTACTGTCGAGGGGGTCTTATTATTATTATTAGAAGTGGGCATTCAATGGAGGTAGGCAGTTAATAACGTAGACAAGACATAGCTTTTCAAAGGATGACTGACTTTTAGGAGCTTTATACACAATGCAGTCTCGTTGGTAATGCATTATGAAATCGAAACATACTCACACATTGATCATTAAATACTTTTATTAGAACTAGAGGGGGGCATTTAATAGAGGTAGGCTGCTATTAGAGGTAGGCCATTATTAGAAAATTTACGGTAGTTTCATTATTTAATAGATGTAAGAAAGGGACACTTTTTCATCGTCAAGGTATATGATACATGGATCACTTTTTTATGGCAAATTGGTATATTGATGGGTACCGTTTTGACTTTCAAAATGGCACACCCGTACCCATTTTTGAAAAGAGACCCCCCCCTGAGATTATTTCATAGCACACTTGACGAAAAGGGTGGGCGTACTTGAGGGATTTCATGAAAAACCCTACGAAAATGAAGTATTTTGGTGGGAAACTGGGGGGGGAGGGGGAGGGGGGGGGGGCTGCGACTCCCTGGATCTGCCTATGACAATAAAGAAAAAGTATGGATAAAAGTTGAAAGACATGCAAAAGTGTGACCCATCTGTTATGGCTGTGCACTCATCATGACGATATTTAATTTTTGCAATGCTTTTACTTCCACAATAATCCGTACGTTTATACCACGGCTAGATACACTAGATGGACACTAAAGGCAGTGAAAATATAAAGCTGTGAAACCGAAAATGCATTACCCCCCCCATTTTATTTGGCCCGGAATTTGGAAGAATCCGGGCGGATTCAGCATTTTTATTTCCTCCCCGGAGTATGTTGATTCCGTCCTCCTATGTACCCGGCATTTGATAATCTTTGTTTGTAAACATTACCGAGAAACGGAGCCCAAAGGCTCCATCGCCGGAGTAAAAATATAACGGTCACATGCAACCGGAGGCTGTAACGGAGCTTCGCCAAACCGGTTCAACCAGTCTAACTACGGTGCCGTCATGAAATAATACAGCGCCGTCATGAAAATCCTCTGGCCAGAATGTGCGAGATAGGCCAAATAACATGGCGCCCGGCGTAAAACGACTCCATCATGCTGCTACCATCGTAAAACAGCCTCCGGCCGGTTTATAAACCGGCTCCGGCCGGTTTGTGTGCCGGCCGCTATATAACGGCCGGATTGGCGGCAACCAGCAAAAACTTTTGTTTATTTTCATATCAGAATTATTAGATTTTGCATACATATTTACATAATTTTGTCATTAATTCAACTTCGGTTTCAAGATGTGCAACATATTTAAATTACTTATAAGATACAATCCAAATCACAATATTTTTGTTCATAAAATGAACATCATTTACAAAAACATATCACAGGTTTTCACAAATACAGAATGTCAAACACACTTCAGCATTTAGTCCACAACAGTGCGAAGAACTTTATCAAACAACTTGCTGTTCAACTTGAGAGGCTTGTTCAGTTTCCATTTCTTCATCAGCTGGAACATCATTTTGCTCATCTGGAAGATGTACTTGCATACATGCTCTTATGCGCTCTTCTTGCCAAGGCACCGCACCTGCGGGGAAGTTGAAGTATGCCACTAAAGTCTGCCACTGTATCTTTACAACCTCCACTTCCCTCACACCTTGATGCCTGCCATCCAGAGGTTGAAGATTGGCGTTCTGTCGCCAGGAACCGGGAATAAGGTTGTAATCTTCATCTTCAGCATCTAAGTGTAGATTATGATACCCACTTGCTAAACACAAACATTTCTGTCAAGCCTAGTCAGTGGGTATATATACAGCTTAAAACCATACAGATGTAGGTAGATCCTCATCTATCCCCGTCCTGGAGCACGGGAGCTCCAGGAGGCGTGCACAAACTGCCGTCCCGAACATCCGTGACGGTACGGAGACATTTCTGACGGATCAACGCCAAATGGATTGAAAACTCTCAGGCCGGCACTGATCATAGCGACGCCGTCCTCATAATTTACTCCGTACGGCGTAAAAACCACCCTGGCCAGATTGTACCTCATCAAAAATCATTATAAAATGCAAGTCCGGCCGTACCCGCTGTCCGTAGTCTAATAGTCCGGCCATAGTGTCGAACGATCGTAATGTAAGAAAACCAGCACAAATTGGACTTTCAATCACTACGGCCGGAGCCCATCCGGAGCGAAAGTACGCCGCCCGTAGAGCAAAAAATGCCGGGCTCGCGTGTATGATCCGGAAATCAATCCAAAGGTTTTTGCTACGGGCTGGAGCTGGAACGGAGCCAAATGGAGCCAAAATGGAGCCAAAACGGAGCATTTATTCTGGCCCGGAGCCTCATCCGGAGGGTATTAACGCCGATCGATATTTCGCTTGGGATTAACGCCGATCGATATTTCGCTTTCCAGCCGCCATACAAAAAATGACTTCCTTTGAGTGATTTTTGCAGCCTCCGATTTCAATTCCGGAACCTGAAATTAAAGCCGTAATGGTCCATCGGACTTTGCCATTTTCGGGCCGGATGTTCGGTAATAAAATGGGGGTGAACCTGGGGGGGGGGTTAGGCTCTGATAGAGAATGACTGTAGTATCATTAGAAAATGTATAATGCCAAGGAGTTTGAATGCAAACAAATGTAGTCCAGAATGAATGCAATAGATTTTATCTATTGGGATATAATGATATTCTTTAATGCGTGTAAACTTGTATTAAGTGCCTTGTATCAGTGATAAAACACTCTTCAAACATTTTCAAACACAAAGCAAGTTGATCAGCAATATAACCACTATTGCTACCAAGAGATGATAACGTATTTAAGTTTATTTCTAGACACTCAGTAACACCACATATTTTCCCGCTATTCTTGAATAATCATTATGTGGACATCTTAAAATTTCCTATATAACTTGTGGTTTAAATGTTCTGGTTGGTTATCTGTAGCATAATACATCCTTGCTATTCCACCATTCAAACTCAAGGCTATGAAACCTAGCACTAACAGGCAAGGGCCATGAATGCTTTTGTTTTCGTTATTATTAATACTTGTATAAACAAGCAGTGAAACAAAACCTTTGGGGAATCGTTTGCTGGATCTCAATTGATGGAAAACGATAAATTAGAATATATGTTTAATCATGTGTCAAATGAACAAGCATCAATTTGTAATTGACATCTGCACATACACACATTGATATTCATGTAAAATGTCAATATTCATGTAAAATGAATATGTATTTCTCCTGACTTAATGTGACGAGAAAACTTTATTTAGGCTTTTACTAAAGCACAAGTCTCTCTTTAACAATGGCACTAATTTTCAAAAATTGGATCTTGTTTGGTAAACAATAAACTCATTTTTAGACTTCAAATCATTTGAACAAACTAGACTCATGTTATTTTATAAGCATAAATTTCATAATATTTTCACTTTATGTTACTGCTAGTTGGTGTTAATAAAGTGTATTACAGTTGAACAACTATTGATAATAAGATATACATTAAAAAATTTGTTGCTCGAAATGCTATTTTATGCACCATTAAGGGGGTCATAAAGAGCAAATTTCACGATTTTACGTGTGCGCCATACGATTCATAAGTAACATTGCAATCATTTAAAATATACACCAATACACCAATGAATTGCATATAATTATTTAGAAAACCTTGCCTCAAATTCGTATACCTTACACAGGTTTCAATTTTATAAAACAGCTTCATCTCGGCATTAGAGGACACTCTTTTGAAGCTATAGGGCTATTTCACATAGCCTCTGTTGGTAGTCAAACTCTGGGCCACTACCACTATGGCACCTATCATCCTTATCCCATTGGTGTTATCTCATAATTTTAGAACAATTATTACAATAGAGATACTAAGAAAATAAAGAAAAAATATACACATGTACCGATCAAAGGTTTATAGTCGGAAAACCTTCCCCCCAAAAATTTTGAAATCTGTCAGATAGATTGTTTTACACTGGTTTCAAATTTATGTAACAGCCATAACTCATAACTTCAGAAGAATTATTACAAAAGAGTGAATAAGTAATTGATGAAAATATTTTTAAAAATCGCTATTAAGTTATTCTTATCTTTAAATATATAAAAATGTAGAGATTCTAATCTATCCTTAAAGTGAGAATTGGTACAAAACATTCAAGGATTACAGATTTTTTTTCTGAGATGTGACTCTATATGTTCCATGTCACTATATGTTAACTAGTTTGTGTCCATAAAATGTGTACGACTAAGAAAATATTGGTGATAAAATGTTCATTTAAAAATGTTATTTATTATTTAGAGTAGATGCAACAAATTAAAGTACATATCACCAATAATTTTGTGTTACAACGAAACATCTTCACAAAAGTTTTAAAATATATAAATGTTATGTAGGTTGACTTAGAAAAAAAATTGTTGTAATTCCTTAATGTCTTCTTTACAAGATCTGGACTTTTCAACTTCTATAATTACAATTATTTACTACGGGGCCGGTCATTTACAATTTGCTGGGGTGGGGGTGGGGGTCAGGCAGATTTTGAAAGATCCGAGAAGGAAAGTCCAACCCCCCCCAATGTATTACAAAATGAAAGTCTGACCCCCCCCCCAGTAATTGAGAAATGAAAAGTATGACCCCCCCCCCCAATCCTTTCAAGTGAAAGTCATTGAAGTTCATATTTTTTCAAGATCATGGAAGTCATTGAATTTTGAAAAGAGTCATTGAAAAAATGAAATTAGTAAAATATCGTTGATTTTTGGTTAAACTGGTAATTTGAATACTGTTTGACTAGAAAAAAAAATCTGTTATATTTGGCACCTTGATATCTTCCAAGGTTTCATTTTTGTGCGTTTTGCGAGAAACCCACACACAACATAATATGGTAACATTTCTATTTCCGTAGTTGTGTGCAAAAGAAGAATAGAACTCAATTATTTACATACTATTGTCATCTTTGACTGAATGATCTTTACATAGGCCCTATTGAGATGAAACAAGGTATCTACATTGTACCTGTGGAAAAATTTCTTGGAAAAATTAAAATTTGAAACAAAGTCTTTAAAAGTCATTGAATTTTCCTGGGATTCATAAATATGAATTTTGAAATGACTGTAACTCTATTTCAGATTCTCATTCAGATTGAGAGTCTGAGATTCTACCATGTCTACCACTTCCCATTTTTAATCATTATCATACTCTTTTTTATAATACTTCAAATATTCCCCCTGCAGGTAGTCTGCCATATACTGTAAAACTAGAATATTTCGAGGCTATCAAATTTTGCGATTTTCTTCTGTAAATTATTTTGTGACTATTTAATTTTATGATTTTGGTCCATGCTGCAGCTACTTTACATAGCTATTAATGTTTGCTAACTATTTAAGTTTGCGTTTTTGCACCTACCCACGAAATGCGCAAATTAAATTGTACGCAAACATTTCTAGTTTTACAGTAGTCCATTATCAAACATTTAGATTTGTGTTTGATTATAGTTGTCTCAAAGGCACAAAATAGTGCTGGAATATCAATTTATGTTATTACTTCAAATTATGTATGTCAAAGCATTACTTGTACAGTGGCGTAGCTAGGATTGCACAAATTCAGAGGCATAATTTGTTGAACGAAGAGGTCCACAGCTTTTCTAGCGGGGGGGGGGGGCATCCTCTCTCAAGAAAATTTTGGAATTTAGACCCTTTTTCATAGCGTCTGAGACTATTTCAAACAGAAAAATAACCTTAAAACCCATATATGTCATAGCTCAATTTTATTCAGGGTTTGACCGATGAACAATCCCTCCAATGTATTGGAGGCAGTTGCTCATATGTAGCTATATGGCCCTGTTGTAGCAAAATCATGTGAGACTTTATGTCTGATCATGATCTTTAGTAATGCTGGTATAATAAACAAAGTAGAAATAAGTATGAGATACTTGGATTGAATAGCACTTAAATTTGTCTATTAACATTTGTCAATAAAATCTTTCTTTGTTTTGCAAGTTTCATGCGACTACGCTTGCGCTTCTTTCTATTTCCCTCAAAACGAAAAGTATGACCCCCTCAATGGTCTTCCCCCCCCCCTCCTCTGACTTCAATTTTGAAAGTATGACCCCCCCCCTCCCCCCAAATATCTGCCTGACCCCCCCCAGCAAATGGTAAATGACTGGGCCCTAAACAATTTTAGCAGTACTTTGTTACTTGTATGAAGCATCCTGACAAAAGCATTCAAAAATATATATTTGATGTCTGCTGCCTTCCACTTAAACATATTGTAATAATCCTGTGTTTTAAAAATCCATTAGAATCAAAAGATGTGAAGAAAATAGAAAAAATACTAACTTTTCACTTCTTTATTGTGAAAGCCCTATATGTTATTAAACCTACTTGAATCCACCTAAGATTTGATGATTTGTCATTCATTATGTGTGTGATTGTTCATCTATAATCCAATAAGACAAAGGGATAATGAATACATATTTTGTCTTTCAGATTTTGTTTCCTGTTATTATTTTGAATTGTGCAGCTGCTATGTCATTGGATGGCTTGGTGACAATTGTGCCACTTGTAATGAGGTCTACATGTATTTTGAAGAATTTATGTTTATGTAGATAACTTAGGTGGTCGTATACGGTAATAACAATATTATAGGTACTCTGATGAAATACTTGTCTGAAACCAAACATCAAATGTCGCTCGATTTCACTAAAAGTCTCGGCATTATATTTACCTCAAAATGGCTCACTTCATATTTATCTATTTTTACAAAAATATTTGAAAGCTCTCTGATAATTCGCTCCCTAACTTTTAAAATACAGATGAAGTAAAGTTACGCCATTGACTTATACAATAAAAACTTGCACAATAAGCTTTAAACAGTTTTCACACTTAATTTCATTACTGCAACATTCAAACACAAGATTACCAAACCTAATATCTATTATGCAAGGGCCATGAATGCTTTAATTTTCGTTCTTTATCAATACCCAGTGTACGAAGAGCATTTTCTATAACCATTGCATAAACATCTTCTTATCAAACAGTCAAATCATATAATCAAAGTGGAGCAGACAGACCTTTTACAAGTATTTTTTATTGACTTGGGAAACTGATAACATAAAGATGAAGCAAAGCCATGTGTGCTTTTCTCGTACCACGTTCTGTAACAATTGATTCTGCGTGCAAGTATGGTTAATTGTATGCAGACTGATTATGCGCAACCAGAGTCCACTGCATTGTGCTTCACTGTAGATAGAATTGAAAAAGGCAAAGTAGTTTTTAAATTGGTACTAGAAAGACATACATGCATATAGATACTGCTTGCTATTGACTCTACAACATAGCATTGCATAATGGAGTTAAGTGAACTAGTAGTGCCAGCTAGTACCAACATCGATGAAGTAAGAGAAAACCTCTATGAAATTTTGGCACTGATTCATCCAACATGGAAACAGAAAGATATTGAGTTTAAGGTATTGATATGAAATACAATTTATTTTGATAGAAAGTGAGAAAGTGGAGAAAGATGAAGGGAGATGGAAAGGGAGAGAGTGAGAGACTTCAAAGTTAACCGTCAGAGCTTAACAATGGTTTCATGTGGACAGTATCAACGAATCTTCAGAATCATATCAAAAATACCATTTTAGATAAAACAAAAAAGAAAAGACTACAATAAAGAGAATGGTGTGAATTATAATTTTCTAGAATAATTCTGTCAAAAATCACATTGTAAATTGAAGTCTCGCCTTTTCAGTATCTTCCGGCTGGATACCTCAACATCATTTGGCTATGTTCTGAGCGAACTCGGCCCTCTAATGAGCACACCATTGTGCGGGTGAACCGTGGCACACCCTGGAGCCACCATTTGTGTGGCGATCGTGACTACATGTACAGAGTCATGCAGGAGCTGGGTAGACGGGGAGTCATTCCACCTGTCTATGGCAGGTATACATTCAGAAACTTAAGTTGTATTTTACAATTATGTGTATAGCAGGTTATACAGCCAAGAAGGTCGTATTTAAGAGTGAAAAACAAATTCAGCTGGCTCAATTGTGTTTTGGATAGCTGATTAGGGTTACAATAGATAATTCATTTTGGAGATAAAACTTATAATGGGATAGGATCGGGTTACTTATACCTGTTGATGTATGTCTTAAAACAGGTATATTATTGAATCTTGCCAATGATTATCATTCCAGGTTTAACAATGGCATGATATATGGCTATACAGAGGGCAGAAATCTCACCCTTGAAGATATAAGAGATGAAGCAAAATTTAGGTAACAGTTTTTGAGGTGCCTAATATATAACTGTCAGAACTACTTGAGAGGAAGATTTGTGATGAATATAGACAAAAAAGATGGAATACATTTAGGTCGTGCATTTTAGTTACTTAATTGTCCGACATTAGTAATAATGGTATCCATATCGCCTTCTCCCCCTCCCCAGGCATGAAGTAACCTTTCTTAAAGTAATATATGTATCCATCTAGACAATTCATCAAGAGGTTACACGAGGTCCACTCCATGCAGATGCCTGTCAGGGATCCTGATTTTCCGATCAATGAACACAGCATTATAAACATGGTGAAGCGTTTGGCCAACAAGATACTTGATGAGCATGAAAACCCAGACGTAGATGCCATGTAAGTCTGCATAACCAAAGCATAACACTGGCATTATTTTCATCCTTTATCAATATTAATACTTGCATGTAGTTTGCTACTACAGATGAAAATGCCTTACTTGGTGCTTTTGACCAAAACACTGTAACATGATTCATCTAGTGTATGTTTAATATTATAATATCAAAACAGTTATCACTTGCAAGAGCTTAGCTAGTTGGGAAGCTCAATACATTTAAGAATTCACTAAGGTTTCATACCATGTTTTTACTTTAGTAACTGATCTCTGCTTTCATCCTACTCAAATTAACACACCACTTTCATTGGCATTTTGTCAAAATGATTATTTGATATGATTGATAATTATCAGCTTTACTTCACACTACCAGCTTCCCTTGTCTGTAGAGTATCTCGTGATTGCAGATTCTCCTATGCAAAACGAATCAAAACAAAAGCGATTGAGAATGCAGAGTCTGTGACTTCATACATGTACAAAAAGTATCCACTGGTGTTCAGCCAGCAAGATGTAAAACTCGACAACATTATTTACAATGAGAAGAATGGTATGTCAATCTCAACAGAATATACTGTAAAACTAGGATATTTTGCGGCTAACAAATTCATAAATAATTTCACGGCATTTTAAGTTCGTAGTAATATACCACACCTGGATAACTGAGTACGGTTCCTATACTAACCCTTCTCACAATGGCACCTCAGGTAAGTGATATTTTTGGCTCAAATACAAAACATTCTAAATGATGAGAACGGTTACTACTTCTCGTTTCCATCAACACTGGGAATTGAGTTGCTATCCACATAATTGTTCTACACACAGACAAAAATAAAAATAAATATGATTATCAGTGATGTTTCAAATAGCACAATATTGCCAACAAAATAACATACCTTGGGTCGAGTTGATGTACAGTACACAAAGCGCCTAATCTACATAGTCATTGCTTAGCATTCTTGCTGTACAGCTATTCAGTATTCAAGCCCAAAAACAGTACATATGAACTACTCCGCATCCACCTATTACCGATGTTACTAACTACAACTTTCTCAATAAAACATGAAAGTCATTCAGAATAATTATGAGGAAATGTCATAACTAAACAGACAGGTAGATTTCCTGAAGGGAACCTGAATTGAAATAGAATGTCCTAACCTCCATAACTTAACTTAACTAGTTGTAGTTATCATTCATATTTAGACAACAATTTGTGGGTCTCAAAATATTAGGAAAAGTATGCAACATGTTATTTTGTAAATGCTGCACAATGCAGGGTTGAGAACCCCACATTTTGAATAGAATTTGGGATGAAAAAGTGATTTTTAAAATTGAACTAAATGGTAATTACCGTTCTCAATTTCTGCAAAAAGTAGCAGCCATACTCCCAAATTTGCCTAATTTACAGATCAGTTACCGTAACCACCACCACCATCACTACCACCCCCTCACATTTTGGGCATTGAAATCTGCCCCCTCCCCTTCATTTTAGAGCGAGTGCAACATAGCACTTTTGAATTTGATAAAAAACTACTGGCACATGAAAATATAAATTGTATCACAACTAATGTTCACATACAAATGTCTCTTCAGTATAACCATGTAATTTCACCAGTTGTACATCATGTCAGCATTTTATTTTTTATGTAATACACATTCTGACCTTGATGTTAATATACGGTAGGCTGAACAGTGATATGGTCATCATCACGATGAACATTATCAGTTTCATCGGATCTATTATCTGATTCTTGTTTCTTCATCAGTATCAGCATCATTGGGAACAACCAGGACAACACTTTTTTCATTACTTAATTCATCATTTGCATCATATAACAGTATTGTTGAAAGAATAAAACTGTATCAAAGATATTTGGTTTTATAGTTTAGTTTGTTTGCTACTGTATTTCACTTATAAAAAACTATTTAAGGATTATTGTACAGGGAAATATAATTTATAATTAATCAAAATGTTACTCTATTCAATCTGTATCGTAGTTATAGGCCTACTGTGACTTGTTGTTTCTGTAACTTTTTAATCATTCTGTGATACAAATACTACTGTGATTTTATAGTTATATAAGTATTCTACACATGGGGAGGAACTTGATAAGTAATCCACTTCCTTCCTCCCCAGCCATTTACATTACTACTTATGTGTTTTTAAATATTTTGTGTTTTTATGAATAAATAAAATAAATAAATAAAATCAGAATATTTTGTGGCTATTAAATTTTGCGATTTTGGTCCATCCTGCACCTACTTTACATAGACTGTTTGCTGACTATTTAAGTTTGCGTTGTCAGTTTTTGCACCAAGTGACCTACCCACAAAATTTGCAAATTAAATTGTGCACAAAAATTTCTAGTTTTACAGTATTTGTTTGCAAGTAATGCTAAAACATATTTTTTTTATTTTTTTTATTTTAAAATTTTATTTGAACAATTAATTCAAATCATCAAATGCATTAACAATAATCTTAAATCACATTTACACAAAATATTACTGGTCTTTAATTTACAGCAGCAATAGCGTTTAACAATGTAAATGCATTTCTAAGCAAAAATTGAACAAATCAACAGCATGTAAATTCATAGCGTGGGGATTCAGATCATAGAAACCTATTCACAGAATGCTACTAATATTGTACTGTACAGATCTGTTAGTATCTAAAAATGACTTGATATCACAAAAATCACCAGTATTTTTCGATATTTGCTTTGTAATGGAAAATCATAACCATCTCTACAAAAATGAAGCCTTAATAAATACAACACATATCTGTTATCTATATCTACACACATGTAAATATACAGTACAAAAAGATCTTAACATTAGATTTTAAAATTCTATTTAAACAATTAATTCAAATCATCAAATGCATTAACAATAATCTTGAATCAAATTTCCACAAAATATTACTGGTCTTTAATTTACAGCAGCAATAGCGTTTAACAATATAAATGCATTTCCAAGCAAAAATTGAACAAATCAACAGCATGTAAATTCATAGCGTGGGGATTCAGATCATAGAAACCTATTCACAGAATGCTACTAATATTGTACTGTACAGATCTGTTAGTATCTAAAAATGACTTGATATCACAAAAATAACCAGTATTTTTCGATATTTGTTTTGTAATGGAAAATCATAACCATCTCTACAAAAATGAAGCCTTAATAAATACAACACATACCTGTTATCTATATCTACACACATGTAAATGTACAGTACAAAAAGATCTTAACATTAGATTTTAAAATTCTATTTGAACAATTAATTCAAATCATCAAATGCATTTTAGCAATAATCTTGAAACACATTTCCACAAAATATTACTGGTCTTAAATTTAGAGCAAAAATAGCATTTAACAACATAAATGCACTTTCAAGCAAAAATTGAACAAATCAACGGCATGACTTCTGTAAGTTCATAGAGTGGGGATTCAGATCATAGAAACTTATTTACAGAAAAAACTTGTACGTTACAGATCTGTTAGTATTCAAAAACGACTTAATATCACAAAAATAACCAGTATTTTTTTATACTTGCTTTGAAATGGAAAATTATAACCACCTCTACAAAGATAAAGCCTTAATAAATACAACACATATCTGTTATCTATATGTAGACACATGTACATGTACAGTAGAAATAGATCTTAACATTAGATTTTAAAATTTTATTTGAACGATTAATTCAAATCATCAAATGCATTAACAATAATCTTAAATCACATTTTCACAAAATAATACTGGTCTTAAATTTTACAGCAAAAATAGCATTTAACAACATAAAATGCACTTTCAAGCAAAAATTGAACAAGTCAACAGCATGACTTCTGTAAGTTCATAGAGTGGAGATTCAGATCATAGAAACTTATTTACAGAAAAACTTGTACTTTACAGAACTGTTAGTATTTAAAAACGACTTAATATCACAAAAATAACCAGTATTTTTCAATATTTGCTTTGAATTGGAAAATTATAACCACCTCTACAAAGATAAAGCTTTAATAAAAAAATAACCAGTATTTTTCGATATTTGCTTTGAATTGGAAAATTATAACCACCTCTACAAAGATAAAGCCTTAATAAATACAACACATATCTGTTATTTATCTCTACTCACATGTACATGTACAATACATATAGATCTTAACATATAAATGGTTTGAAACACTCCATCCACCACAGTTCTTCTCAACTCATGTCCTAAATGTTATCCAAATGCAATGATCTGAAGAATTTTCCACTTTTTTACTTCCTGGTTTCAGATCTACTTCCTGCAACATCCACCTTTTACAACTTCAGGTCCAGCATCTGACAAAGCTGCAACTCCTGGTAGAACTTTGCCTTCGAGCAGCTCCAAACTTGCACCACCTCCAGTGCTTACATGGCTCACTTTGTCTTCTGTGTTGAACTTGGCACAGCATGTTGCAGTATCTCCACCTCCAATAATTGAAGTTGCGCCTTTCAATGTTGCCAAGACGACCGCATCCATCATGCCCTTGGTACCTAGAGCAAAATTTGGGAATTCAAAAACACCTGGTGGTCCATTCCATACAATGGTTTTAGCTCTTTCAATGACTTCACGAAATTTTGCAACAGATTGGGGTCCTACATCCAACCCCATACTTCCATCTGGGATTCCGTCAGCAACAGTTGCGGCCCCCACAGTTGCAGTTTCAGCAAAGGTGTCTCCAGTAATGAAATCTACAGGTAGGTGGATTTGTACTTTATTCTTTGTTGCTTTATCCATCAAGCTTTGAACAATTTTCGAGCCCTCTTCATCAAAGAGCGAATTTCCAATGGCCATGCCATTCAACACTTTCAAAAAGGTAAAAGCCATGCCCCCACCAATGATCATTTCATTGACTTTGTCAAGCAAGTTTTCAATAAGTTGAATCTTGTCTGCTACTTTTGCACCACCTAGAATGGCCAAGAAAGGTTTCACAGGCTTGTCAAGAGCCTTGGCAAAATATTCAAGTTCTTTCTTCATCAGAAAGCCTGAAGCCTTTAGGGGAAGGTCACATCCGACCATTGAACTATGAGCTCTGTGAGCTGTACCAAAGGCATCATTGACGTACACATCACCAAGCTTTGACAAGGATGCTCTAAATTCCTTTACCTTTTCTGGATCAGCCTTCACTTTGTTGCCGTCTTCATCGACCCCCTTCCCTTCTTCTTCAACATGGTAGCGGAGATTTTCCAGCAAAATGACACTCCCAGGTTGGGGATTGGCACAAGCTGCTTCAACTTCGGGCCCAACACAGTCTTTCAGAAACTGCACATCCTTTCCCAGTAACTTTTTAAGCTCAGCAACAACCGGTTCTAAAGTAAATTTTGCATTTGGCAATCCGTCTGGCCGGCCGAGATGACTCATCAAAACTACGGACTTTGCACCTTTTTCAAGTGCATTTTTGATGGTTGGAAGGGCACCAACGATTCTCTGGTTATTTGTTATCACCCCATCTTTCAAAGGAACATTAAAATCAACCCTAATGAGTACGCGTTTATCCTTAACATTAACTTTGTCGATGCTCAACTTGTTCAACGCCATTTTTTCTTGATCGCGTGAAGGTCATCCAAACGACTTTGCCGGCTTTTGAATATTGAATTGAATTGCATCGCATACAGAATTTTGAACTTTCGTCCTTTTACACTTAACATGATTCGCAATATTAGTAAAATATAATTCGGTTGATATGTATGCCGAATAATATATTCATAAAGAAGCAATACTACATAAATATTAAATGTCAATCAACACTAAAGACCATACCGAATGTTTTAATAACCTTTAAATATTTGGTCACAACGCACTCATAGGGTAGTAGTAGATGGTGCTAAATTAGCCTCGTTCAACCAGACTCTGTATTTTATACACCAAATGCAAAATTTTTACATCAGACAAGTGGTTACACTGTTCATATCTTTAAAAACATAGGATAAAAAGAAAGAATAAAAAAAATATAATTTTATATACTTTTAGCAGGTGTCCCAACTTTTGGGACACCTGCTAAAATGTCCCATCACCAGGCAACGGGGACGTAAGGTGTCATAACGTAAAAAAGACGTAACTACGTAGGAAAGTGCGAGCGCGGGACGTACGGACCATCAGGGGGCGGGGAGTTAATTGACCAGCTCAACGGTGACAATGCTACAATTGTTCCACCCCGCACCTCTAACTAACTTTTGCCCACATATTTATATTAACCAGTCCGGATGTTTTGATAACACTAAACCTCGTAGAATAGCAAATCGAATCTTATATTTGCAGACCATATTTTGCCCTTATCACGTTTTACAGCTTTCAGAGGATCATTTGGTTCTTGCGTTTTTTATGGTAGCCAGTCTGTCTGTCAATGATTTGGAGATTGCTCAAGTGCATATCTAGACAGTTTAAGTCATGAATGCTTTGCTTGTTCACACTATGATGACTGCAGATGACTGATTGATTCACAGAAATGTTAAAAAAAGTTTGGGGGGTGGGGGGGGGGGCATCTCTGGGGAATGAAGTTCAACGCCACTAAGCGTCACATAATGACTAAGTATTACCAAACGTGCATCGCCACTCACCAAATTCTACCAGCTCGATGGTACAGTGCTTAGCCACGTCTCTGGTACTTATTTGGGCATCCTGATCCAGAACATGCATGGGTGCAATTCCACTTTGTCAATTCCAATTCCAGTTCCACGTTTCCTTAGTTTCAGTCCAATTCCAATTTAACAGCCCTAATTAACATTAAAATTAAAATTCCTCTGACTTCAATTCCAATTCCATATTAGTACTAGTAGGTGTGATGTCTTAAATGTAAGGTTTAGAATATTTATAAGAGATTTGAATATCTATGATAACATATAAACCAACCGTAAAATATATTAAACATGAAAGAAGGTTTCAAAATGATTTTAACGATCATTTGCGTCCGTTCATATTCCATAAATACAGGGCAGATTTCATGTTTTGAACTATTTTATAGAGTTCTTAACAAATTTTTAAACAATTATCTTTTACATGTGTGGTTACGTACATTATGATAAAAAAGTAATATATTAAAAACTTGTGATTATCAATTACAATATCCATCAAATATAATCATAGAGAAATCTTTTCACTAGCAGTTTTTCAAAAGTTAGAATTTCAGCTTTCCATGCAATGGTCAATATTTCCAGTTGACTGTCCCTTTATGAAAAGTAATTAACATATATGGCTAACTGACCACTTGGCATTACTTGCATTGAAAACAAAAGACTTAATCAGTCCCAATTCAATTTAATTTTTTAATTGACGTTTGTCTGACCAACTTCAAGAATATAGAAACAGTTATAAGCAAAAGGTTTATCACCTTTAGTATTTGTTGAGGAATTTGGTTCTTAGTAGTGTTTACAAATTTCTATTGTCCTTCTTCTAACCTGTGCAAGAGATGTCACTTTAGACGAAGTTGATTAACAAAGGTAGCAAACACCACCGGTCAGTACTTTACTTCAATAACAACATCAAAGGCTCTGTATTGATTTGATGTTAGGAGTATGCTACTAGGCCCACTCTCTAAGAGACTCTTTTTCTTTAAAATGGTGGTACTTCTGGGTTTATCTTGAAAAAGTGGTTCTTCTGTATGCTAGTACCACTTGCATCGCATTTTGAAAAGGCACGAATAAAAAAATAGATATTCATTATATTATGACGTTTTACATCATTCTATTAAAATAGATTATTACGTACAATAATACAAAATATTATTCACAAAAACAAAAAAAAAAAAAAAAACAAAAAAAAACACGACTTCTCGTAGAAAGTATACTAATTTAAATACAATATGCTACAATCGCTTCAGTCTCTTGCAGCATAAAGACACCTCATATAGGTCTAAGTTTCTGTGGATATCGATGATCGATAGTCTGTTTTCCCAATATGTCACAATGAAACACACCTTTACATGTAATCTAGTTATTGATAAGCTTATTTTAGGACTTTGTTCAGTGAACTCCTCCCAAACGTGAC
>CM032666.1:5335961-5375967 GCA_019095985.1 Streblospio benedicti
CAGAAATTCAGATTTTCATTAGGTTTTTTTTTCAATTTTTGCAATGATTTTACTTTTAGGGATGAAGACTTTATTTTCTGACATTTATCAATGTCATTCTTATTTTTAATTATACAAAAGGTTAAATCTTTCACTGAAAGAATTCTTGCAATTAAATATTAATTAATGAATGAATTAATTAATTAATTTTCTCTTTCACCAATATAGGTCAGATCAGTTTCATCGACTGGGATATGTGCTGCCATGTTCCTGCGCCAGTCGATCTTGCCGCCTTTGTTTCAATTCATTTCGGTATGTAACATACCCCCCATTTAAAATGATAACATACCCTAAAAGGTGCTGTTTTTGTGAATGGTATTTGAAATAGCACAAAAGACAAAAGAGAAGTAAGAAATATATTGTGTAATTCAACATTGAAAAAATGTGTCGAATGAAAGAGTTGTTCCGCGGCTGTTCCTCGCTGCTAGGATTCCCGTGGGTTACAGGTGCTCATTGCCTTCACCTCCTCGTCAGCTCCATACGCTCGTACTTGGCCACGTCACGTCTACGGGGATAAGACCACCGGGATGTGGCGCCCTCGTTTGCTTTGAGGGTAAGTGGGGAATCCACCAAGCCCGCCGGAGATTCTCTCAATCGTTCCCATCTGTGTGCTAGTATGTAGGTGTTATCAGACCCGTGAAAGGTAGTTTTGTAAGTATTGTTTACAACTAACACATCTTTTTATTGTTCCAACTTTATTTCTCTTCAGTATGGTTAATAACCGCAATCTAGGTAGTTATGATATGTAGGTATTAAACCTTTAATATGTTAAACTTATTCTTTTCTGTAGTGCACAATGACACTTACAAATTGACAACACTCTTGTTGCTCCGTCAGCTTCTCAGTTGCAAGTATGTGTAATTAAGAGATTGTTGGTAAGCGTCTCAGAGAGTCTGCTGCCAATTGTGTTTGTGTGGCAAGCTTATTTATAGTGACCATGTTCTATTCTTGGCGACATGTTACTAAGTTCAGAACTTTATTACTGGTATTCCCCAGCGAGCTCCAAATACTCTTGGCTGCCGTCATCATGAGGCATCTCTGGGCTGCAGACACTGACCTTGACTCATGGCCTTGGACTTTGTCCAAAACCACTACGCTGGTGGGCGATTCCAGCTATCTGGTCATTTGAGGAGAAGTGTACCGTGACAAATCCATTTGCAGGAATATTTTCATATAGAATGGGTACGTAATGTGTGTACCTGTATGTTCTTTTCAGTGGTTTGTGATGCTATTGAGATAGACAAAGACCTGTTTGCTTCTATGCTAGACAGGGCCGTAAGTGCTTACTTAGAAGAGAGAAATGCTGGTGTGCAAGTCTCTGAGGAAGTTAAGAATGAGTGGTTCACGGATACTCTTGCTTATTGTAAGGTGAGATGCTAGTATTTTATCAACTTCAATATCCTAACGCAATTAAAAGGGGTCACTTCAAAACATTAATAAACATGCAGCGAAACAAAAAACTTGGGGGATTGTTTGCTATAACTCAATCGATGGAAAACAATAAATAAGAATAAATGACCACTTCTTAAATGGACATGGGTCAATTTCTAATTGACATCTGCATGTACATACATTGATATTCATTAAGTGTACAAAATTGTATTTTTCCTGACTTAAGTTGTATTGTTTTGAATCTCGTGGACTATGAGTATATAAATGCATTGATAACATTGTGTTTACAAAGTGCTTACAAAATGTTGGTAACAGGTTCAATAGGTTCAATTGGTGGTAAATTGTTGGTTTAGAAGATGTTTACAAACTAGTTTACAAGCAATGGAAACTATCATTCCCCGTTTACAAGTGTAGTACACCTGTTTTTAATGACATATATAATAAGTGCACTGCATTTTGAAACAGTACAATTTGTGTGCCCTTGGTGCTCATGGTTGATTTCCATGCAAGGGGATGATTAACATTATTTTAAGCTTTTACTATACTTTGATTTTCTCTCTTATTAATACTTCAATTTTAACAAAGTACACTTTGTTCTGTGGGAAATGATCTTATCTAATGATATAATGAAAGATACAGATTAAGTAACAATTTTTGTTATGAAGCAATTAGTGAACATTTTACAACTTTGTGTGTGCCATTTAACTGAGCGAAAAAAACATAGGAATGATCAAAAAAACACTATCCAATAACAAAATTCATATAATTATCTTGCCTCCTCGCTTTTTAAGCTCTGGCCACGGGCCTGGTTGGTGTCTATAAAATGAAGCATATTTGTAAAAATGTATACTGTTGATGATAAAAGGTTTATTTAAAACTATGTTGCTCTTTATTATCTATAGTATGATAAACAGTAAAAATCTTCCATTTATTGCAGCTGCACACGCTTCACTCACCGTTCATGTCTGGCGGTGGGTGTTAAGCAAATTTATCTCAAACGTGTTGCACACTGCTACACGGAACCTACACGTTAAATAGTTACAGGCCAGGTAAGTGAAAACTGGTGTGAGCGATGAGCACCATGTGCAAGTGTTGTATGCTCACCGAGGAGATGAGAAATCAATATACACTGTGGTGAGAAAACGATGCCAGTAGCATGGTGTGGATGTAATGTTGCTAGAGCACGACAGAACTGTAATAACCATATCAACATTTACATTTAAAAACTAGATCAAAAGTGCTCAGAGAGCACAGCGTCACTAGAGCAACATTGACCTATGGCAGGGTATGAAACTCATCAAAATTTGGTTACGGACCACAGGGCCGGCAACTATAAAAAGTAACCAGCCCTGGCAAAAGGTGTACGGCCCTTCATTATGTTCATATTTAGAACTCCCAAAAAGTAGCCTACCCACTGGGCCGTGAACTTTTAAAACCATCCGGCCCAGGCCAAAATCAGCCGGCACCGGGCTGCCGGGTAGGCTGTATTACATACCCTGTCTATGGGCAATAAAGGTGTTTGCTTTGCAATAAAAGCAGAAGAAAAAGTCTTACTTGATGCGTGACTCATCCTACATCTATGTTCTTGGCACTGGACTGCAGGCTCTTTCTAAACATGGCTAAAGTAAATCTCTATTCCCCATGAGTCAATAAATATGGTAACGCTGTGCTCTCTGAGCACTTTTATTCCAATATAACCACTATGTCAATTCGATGGTCATGTTTCGAACAGTATTGAAACTATAGTGGAAAAATAGAAAGAAAAATAATCAAAAGGGCTCTCTGAAAGGTAAACTCTAATTGGCAAAGTGCCACAATTGAATACAGTTATATATGTTCAATAGGCATGTAAGCATTGTACAAAGTTTGAATGCTTTCCCACAAGCATCAACAAAACTATTGCAGAAAATGTTGAAAAGTGACCCAATATGGCACTATGGAAAGCACACTTTAATTGACAAAGTGCCCAAAATCGAATCACTTCGGTGTCGCGTCATACCAAATAGTTGTGTAAAGTTTGAACAAAATAGGGTGAAGCGTAAAAGCTGGGGCTTGTCCTGAGACAAACATACATACATACATACATAGTTACAAAAGAACGAAACACAAGGCTTTCACTTCAGCTGCTGAAGCGACGCAAAAATCATCTGGTATCAAAAACAATGAAATGTGTGTGTATAGATCACACATGGCTTTGAGTATTTGATTGACAAAAACATAGCCGACGCTTCCTACAATGAAGTCAGTGTTTTTCATGGGGCCGAAGAAATGGTTCATTAGCACAATCTCAGTGTTCCGTGGCTCGGTGACTGCGAAGGCATCAACTACAGCAATGTCAGGCAGATGCAGAGGCAGATGCCTCGCCAAGTACGCATTCGCCGCCTGTATAACTGCACTGTTCCTCTTACTGTACACATACTGGCTAGGGTACGCCACCTATTTTACCCAAACCATCCTTGGACGCGTTTTCTTGTATTTGTATTTCTTCTGAAGGTATTTGATGAGCGATGAACTATCCTTGATAAAATGATCCAATGAGTGGCGAAGGATATCCCAGTCACCGGTCATGAAGACAACCACATTTCTGGAGTTGCCCTTTACCTTCTTCATTCTCCTTCCAAGAAGGGCAACAAAGTCAGCACTAACATACTTAAGTTTTCCACGAGAAAGATTGTTCCTTTTGTTGAATCCTGTTATGTTGCCAAATAATCTCAGTTCTAAGTAGTTGTACAATAATCTGGAGTGCAATGCACCAATAATATAGATGGAATCAAAGGACTGTTGGAGACATTGCTCTTCTTGCTTTGTACACAATACAACCTTTTCTGGTTTTCCATCTGTCCCATACCACAACCAAGATCCATCTTCAGGCTTCTGTCTCCAGCCAGCTACGTGGTTTCCATAACAACAGTTGTTTTAACAAAATTCCTTCACTACCGACACAGCTGTGTTCTTGGCTACTGCCAGGGGTCCGAATGCTAAAAAATCATGGAAAAGATGAGCAAGGCTTAAAGGTATAGCAGCCATGCAAGCACGGGCAGACAATGGCGTATGTGCCGTTGAAATGGTCCTCAGAGTGGCAAAGTGCTAGCTGGCCAGTGTCTTTGACCTTCATTGTGATACGGAAAGAGCTGCCTCCTGTTGAAAGCAAGCTGCCATTTTGAAACTCGGATAACAAGTATCTAGTGCACTTACCGCACGCAGCTCTTGCACTAAGCTGTAGCTTGTGTGAAATCGGATACTCTCTTTTCAGTGCTAACTTAGCACAAGCATATTTTTTAATTCTATCATTCCGTGCAAAAATCACCGCCAATAACCCACGCTGATTGGTCAATCAGCGTGCTCAATTTTGCGATGGAAAACACGCTTCAAGAAAAAACACGGCGCTAGTCTAAACTCCTCACAATATCAATACAGCCGCTGACGACGCAAGACATGTTCCTTGTAGCGGAGAGCAACAGTTTAGACTAACGCCGTAGTAGTGGTCTCCGCGCGCTCAAAACAAAAGAAATTGACTGGCAATGCAATGAGAATGTTATAATATGATTTATTTTAAAATAAAATGGATTTTAGTCATGATAGAATGGTGACGTCTGATTTACCCTCACTTTGTTCGGGTAAATCAGACGTCAGCATGCTCAATTTTGCGATTGACACGACAATCGAGTGGTCAATTCCTACAATGCACCACTGAAACGCTTTCTACGACAGAATAAGCTTATGTCTGAGGGCTTAGACGTCCAGCCGTGTTGTTCCTTACGAAGTATGTTGATGATTAGCTCCTGCAGTTCTGTTGAGTTCTCATTTGTATAGTTTGTCGTGAGCCATCCGTAGCCATTTACAGGCGGTGAACTGTTTTTCAAGTCGTCTGGCAGAGGAAGTTGCACGAGAAGCTCCTTATTGAGGTGTTGTGATTGGACAGACGTACTCCTCTTTCTTCTACAAACTTTGCCCGACGACATATTTTGTATTCTTACAAACCTGTAAATTACCAATCTCTTGTACCAATATCTCATTCTGCCATTTAAAACTAATCTGATGCAATATTAACTTTTTTCTAGAGTCCGAAGTTGCTCTTTCAATATAGAAATCTAAGTTGTGATTAAACGTAGTATTTCAGCAATCAATTTCTATGAAAATATAAAAGAGCATAATGTGCTAAAAAAGAAAATTAATTCAATCAAAATTATGTCTTGACATTTGAGCATACCATTGCATGGACACATTTAGCCACTGGCTGAGAACAGAAATCGCTAATTAAATATGCACATATTTATACACTACTTTTCTTATCCTATTCTAATACTAGCAGATTCAGGTTTTCAAAAACGGATGGGATCAGCCGCTGGCTTTCATGGGTTTAATATTATTCCTGTTTGGCATTTCCCCTCATCGTTGGTTTTTCTTCGGCGGAGTGTAGGGGGTAGGGGAGGGAGCTTTTTATTACATTCCACTTCCCTTTCCCCCATCAAACATGTATCAGCTCTTGTGTCTATGATCAGTCAGTAGCCGTGTAGATTAGTACGTACAAGCAGAGAAGAAATCACAATGCCCTCTCTATCAGGGCAGTGCCGTCTGCAGTGTACTGTTTACTAGAGTCTATCTCTGTCTACTATTCACGTATTATAGGCGGTTTTTGTAAAGAGGGAAAGGGGGGTGGGGGTCATTTTTTTTCGCTCACGGTATTTGTCCAATGAATACCTTTTTCATAAGAGGTTTTCCTGTAAAGTTCCAACCAAACCCATAGTGGGCACACAATTTCTACTGAGCCATGAAGTTTAACCAGAAATTGGAATAATCGTCAGAAACACTTAAACCGACAGGTGTTTCCATCTTTGTCGGGGTAACTCCCGAGCAAGACGGAGTTTTCTTCCCAGTTTGCGTTCATTCTCGATTCTGATTGGTTAAGAGCCGTAGGAGATCAGGATATCTCCCTACTTTGTGAACGATAAACACGATCAAGTTAGATAAGTCTGTTAAACTTACACTTGTGGTGTCTTAGCCTGATGTCGTTCGCTATCGCTCACTCGACCAGGCTTAAACACCACTCGTGCAAGCTAGTGTTATCTCAACACTAAAACAGACCATTACCCTTATAATCCACACTGGTTTTACACCGGCGATAGTGTAGAATGGCATTCAAGCTTTCTATAGTCTAGTTGCCAGCAACCGAATGAAAAGTCACACTAAAAAGGCAATCTAAACTACTGATTGATGCTTGAATGTGCTTTGAATCTTTGAACTCCAACGAGTGGAATACCCTTCTAAAGTTTGAATGTGCGCTGTACCTCATCATTATCATGTAGTCTTGGCATAAGGTGCTTATATTAGTCATTACTAGTACAAAATCAGTGCATTTTCGACACCACTATAGATTTGTTATTACTGTGGAAATAAGATTGAAAATAAATGGATTTGCAAACCACAGGAATATAATACCATTGGTAGTTTTTTGCACAAGGGTGTCACACACCGTAATATTTATGTAGTCCGTGCCATTTTATTAAATACCAGCAAGCTTTTAGAAATGATGAGGAATTCAATTTGTATCTGATTCCTCTCGCAAAATTAAATTTGTATTGAGACACGCAGTTCAGCCTGTATATTGCGACTGCATAAAACGTGGGATTTTAGAGTAATTTGATCTAATGAATATTAGAGGTGCCTACCATAGGAAATAAGCTGGAACATGTTCGATCCTAAATGAGAGCAAATATAAATGCAACTTAAAAATACAAAAGTCAAATGGTATGCTTTCATGCCCATTTTTGCTAACTATCTAGAATTCGTATGATGAAATAAACTAGGGTGTGATATAAAGTCTACCCGACGGCCCTGTGCCTGCTGATTTTTAGCCTGGCTGGTTCAAAAGTTCCCGGCCCGATGAGCGATATGAGCGATATAGCCACGCTAAAACTTAACCTTTTGCAAGGGCTCATTACTTAGCCTCGTTGGCGCGGTCCTGTGGTCCGGGGGGTGGGGGTGGGGGGGATAATTCTCATGTGTTTTATATGCTGAGTAACTAATATTAAAGCATTTATGGTGCAGCAAGCTGGACAGTATAAACACAGATCATTGGATTTAAATTCATTACTGAGTGGCATCTACTAAATGTTCTCAGTTAGATAGTATTGTGAATTTAAGCATAAATTTGAACTGTATGAATTATTGTACATCTATTTGTGAATCAGTGTTCACGTGTATGCAGGGAAACATTTCAAGATAGGAAACTAAATGTTGTAAAAGTCACACTTGCTGCAATATTTGGAGAAGATTCCTCCTTGGATTTCTTTCGTAGTATCATGGCAAATATTTTCAACCTGTCAGGTCCCACTGTCTGTTTCAAGCTGATCCTACACAGGAAAACAGGATGTGACGTCAGACTCTGCAGCATATTTTGGTCCACCAAAAGGGCAAAATCCCGCCAAATGACATATGTGGTTGCGTTTATGATATCACATGCAAAAAAGAAAAGAAAATGTGTGTGTGTGTGCGTATATATTAGAGAATCGGGTAGGAAATAAGATGAGCACGCATCGGAAGGATGTTGGGGAACATGGAAATATGGGAGTGCGCATCACAACTACTCGTTTGTGTTCAGCTGCCCATATCCGCCATCACAGATCATATGGCTAACCTGAACCACATACCTGGCTTCCACAACACAAAGGCAATCACTCGTGAGTGAGAAATAGTAGCAATAACAACTAGACAATGAATCCATACATAGGTGCATATGGTATGAAGTGCATAAGAAAACCTGGAGATCCATTAAGTGTGCGCACCCCTTTAAAGAATCTGGATCTGCTAGTGAACTTAATATGCTCATCATGTCACTATAATGCTGGTAATCCTGCATTTAGAACTCATCTTATACTATATGGACGTCAACAAAGTGAGGTCATGAAAATGAATGTCTCAGAATATGCATATCTGGAAGTTATATCTGAAGATTGCCAACATTTTTACTGCAGGACGCTCTGCCTTGTAATATTAATACACATATAAATGTTCGTTCGGGGAAACAATTTGCGATGTCCCCATGACAATATGTTTCCTTAATGTTTGTTAGTGCAGAGAAAATGAATTGTTAAACTTGATGGCCAACATCATGCAATAGCAAAGGACCGTTTTATAATGATGAGGCATACATAACAGGACATACATAAAACAAGACAGATAAATGTTTAAGATTATGTTACTTTGTAGTAAATAAAATTTGCATAGCTAAAGAACATCCCGTTATAGTGTACCTTTTTATGTAGCTCTCACTAAAATATAAAAATAGAATACACAACAAAATAAAAGAATGGCTTGCCAAATGAAGCAGCATTATGCAAAGAGCTGACAAGAATATAAAATGGGTACATTTGGATGTAATGTTCTTTAGTTGCGTTAGGTTGTTTCTTATGATTCGATCTGCTGATATAAAACAGATGTAATGGATTGCGATGAAACACATAACATAGTAAATCATGGCATGTTACGACACGAGTACGGTAATAGTCTGACTTGTACAGTACTGTGAAAGGTTTACAAGTTTATGATGCAATTCTGTTTTTTACACCCACTCGCATGAATGAATAAACGTCCAGCTCGATTTCGGTTACACCAGAATATCTCGGGATTCTCATCAGAAAAGACTACCACCGCAGAGCATTCATAATCAACA
This sequence comes from Streblospio benedicti, assembly GCA_019095985.1. Classification (NCBI taxonomy): domain Eukaryota; kingdom Metazoa; phylum Annelida; class Polychaeta; order Spionida; family Spionidae; genus Streblospio; species Streblospio benedicti. Next base: position 5,345,065 of record CM032666.1, read on the forward strand.
ATAAATTCAAACATTTAATTTACAGCTAATGAATTAATTAATAAATCATAAATGCTAATTCATGAACTTATGAATAAATTAAACACGTAACTTCTAGGCTTGATATAAGCCTATCCGGGTCGATGCTGAATGGGGTACTAGGTTTGGTTTCTTAATTAACCTTCAGTTTCTATGCATTCTGAGGCACACGCCAGCCAGACGCAATGCTTCGTATAAGACTTGTGCTCAAGTTAGTACTATTGCTAGTACTATGTAAAAAATAAGGTCAGCAGACATCAGACAACTGGGTTTATACTGCAGTGTAACATCCGAGTGGTCTTTGTTAGTGGTCCAGCAAGGGTCTAGCCCTATTGACAGAGGCTATCCGATGTGACATTGCCCTATAGACTTGTATTGGAGAGCAAATGGAGAGAGAATCCTCTAATGTCAATGCTTACACCCATACCAATTAATTCTAATACAAATAAGCATAACCTCCAAGCATAACCTAAACATAACCTCCAATAAAAGTGACCAATTCTATGGTAGTGAACCATTTAGGAACATTTCGGTTCTCCAGGATACTCTAATTGGTTTTAATGAGGATCCTACCGGTTTTAAATACTTAACTTTTTAAAATGGAAGCCAACAAAACTTGTTATTCAGCACCTTTAAAGATCTTTTAACATAAATACAACACAAAATAAAGATCCCTATTGAGCATCATCTGATTCATAGTAATAACTAAATAATATTTTGTGGATGTCATATCTTACATAGCTGCTATAATTGAAATATCATGGTTACAAAATGACAATTTGTTTTCAACTTTACATGGTTCATGTATATGTGGACTAAGAAGAGCCTCATAATACAAATGTGCACAACTTCAAGTTGTATTTTGCCAATAGTGTCCATCGATACACACTCAGAATCTCTTGTAACTGCATGGATGTTTCTTATCATTAATTTTGTTTTAGAGAATTTGCCTTTTTAATAAACCATCTCTAATAAAGGATCCTCTTGGTTGTGCGAAAAACATGGCAAAATTGTAAAGATCCTCTTGGTTGATAAACTGTTGCCATATGCATATATATAACATGCTGTTTGATATGTGCAGACAGGTTGTATGTAATGTTATCACATCCTTTTTCAAGTTCATTGGATATTGGATTTTCGGGCTCACGGACTATATATTTTTTTAATACTAAAATTTCAACAAAAAATCTGTAAAATGAGAAGGGGTGTTTTTTTTTAAGAGGTCAAGAAATCCCACTCGCATCTGTTTTTGCATCTTAGCAAAAATCACTCAATATAACAACTTGCTTTTATATTCAGGGGCAGCTGTGACCCCCGCACGCTATCCAAAATCTCATTATTTTCAAATATATACGACTTTATGAGATGGCCAACGGACTCATATGGGTCGAATGGTGCCACAGGCACTTGGTCATAGGGGACCGAGCCGTGGAAATTCGCTTATTTCACCAATTGATAATTTTCACTTATATTCGTGGGGAGCTGTGACCCCCGCACGCTATCCAAATGCTTACTATTTTCACATATGTTGGACCTTTATGAGATGCCCAACCGACTCATATGGGTCGAATCATGACACAGACGCTTAACTAAGGCTTGCAGAGATGCCTACATCTACATGATACTGCCCACCGTCAACTAGCTGACAACTATTGGCAAGCGGAGTAAACAGCGTTAAAATAGAAGTTTTTTGGGGGGTGGGGGATTTTTTATGATTTTTTAAATAAAAACTTGGCCTAAAAAGAAATTTTGGTGGGGGATAAAAAAAGGAGTGGAGTTCCTTAATTGTGAGTATTATGATATTTAACGAAAATTGTATTAAGCATATCCTCATGGTGCATTCATGGTGGGATATTTCTGAAGCTGAAAAGGCTGCATTTGATGTAACGCATGCTTTTGTGTATTCATGTAAAATTTCAGATGAGAAAACAGTGATTAGAAAGTGACCATGCGTTTGTGGGGGCTTAACGTTTGAAAATTTTGAAATAGCATAACTTATTCCTCAGACAAGTAAAACACAATGTATTTTCATTTTTCCAGTTTTATCCATTTTGAAAATGTATTTTCATTTGTCCAGTTTTATCCATTTTTTTTCCATCAAGTGTGATGTGCAAAATTTATGAGTTTGCTTTTAAGTAAAGATTGCATCGAGGGAGCTGCTGCGTTAATAGAGATATCAAAATGTGTTTTACAAATACCCAAGTAGTTTTTTATATAAGATTTTAATGTTTTATGTTACAGGTGCCTATTTGTTTGGATCAGCAGCGAAAACGGATAGAAAACTTGCAAAATTAACTTGTCACCTATTTTTGAAAGTCAGAGGATGCGACTGGGACCCATCAGTGATAACACCTCTACAACTAATTTGAATTTGTGTTGAGAATCACACATGGTTCACTATGGAACCACCCTGAATATCAAGGGCTCAATATATTGCTCAAAACTGTTCCAGTCAGACCAGGAACCGATATCACATAGAGTGTATGGAACTGTTACTACATTAGAAAATTGGAAAAAATGAAATATAAAACTTTTTTTATTAGATTGCAAGAAAAATCCAATTACAGGTCTCGTTGGTTCTTCAATTTTAGTTACTATAGAATCATTTTTAGAATTCTACAGTCTATATACGTAACAACTTGAAAACAAACCAACAATTTTAGAGATTTTTTAAAATACATCGTAGCCAGTATCATACAGTTGTGCTAGTTATTTGTTTAAATCAATCCTGCTTTCACTTAACCAAGATTGAAATCTAACGACATATTTCAGAAAGGTTATAAGGAATAAATAATTAATTCTCATCTTTTTATATCTATTGTACTATAAGCAATGCAGTAAATGTTTTCAGCATACTAGTGTGTTTTGAAATAAGCCTTTTTACATCAATAGTATTTTATTTTCTATTTGAACATTTTGTGGATACCAACTAGCAGGAACATAAAACAAAACCAGGTGAGTTGTGGACACAATTTTTTTTAACAGATGAGTTCTTGTTCAGGCTCGCCGTGATACACCTCAAGAAAGTATTATGAAATAGTAGAACATGGAAGGAGGTTACTGCAAGAAAATTGTCAGATGTCAAGTTTATATGTAAAGGACATATGAATGACCGAACGCATGAAATCGAACTTAACAGAATTATTAAATAGGGAATCATGCAATGTTTTTTTTTGCATTATTGCTGAGTAGATAAACCATCAAATTTTATGAAATATTTTTGTTTAGATATGCACTTCTTACAGTCAAACAGCGAAGAAAACTTTTTCAACCTTCTCTCTCTATGACATCAATGAAAACAAACTACGTTTTAATATTAATAATAATCTATTTAAAGAATAATAAAAAACATTAAAAAAAACAATATAAACCACAGTACCTATTTTTTTATTTATTTTTTTTTATACCCCAAACATTACTGAAGGATCACATTCAGAAACTCATGTGAACAGTTCAACACTTCTCTATATTTCCACTGCTGTTGTTGTAGGTTTTTTTTCAGTTTTTTTTTAATTGATGACATGTACAATGAATGAAAAAAAAGAAAAATTATTTAGAAAAAAAAGCACGATAGCATATTCAACAGAATTAAATTAATGCTGAACAAAATGACACTGGGGATCTATATAATGTCTATGTTATAGTTTTTTTGTTTTCTTTTTGGATTATACATGATTTATTGTAGAATAGTAATATACAATCTATCATAAAATAATTCCCTAATGGAACAACATTTATCTTACCTATAGAAGCTTTGTACTCATATATATATTTCTAATAATCAATTATTTTGCTACGATCTTCTTTATTTAACTTATAAATTATGAAATTATGTACAATGAATAAAAAAAAGAAAAATAATTTAGAAAAAAAAGCACGATAGCATATTCAACAGAATTAAATTAATGCTGAACAAAATGACACTGGGGATCTATATAATGTTTATGTTGCAGTTGATAGTTGCTGTTTGTGCTACAGCTGCTGCTTTAAAAGTGCCTACTGTTCTACTTGTCTTGCTGCTTCTTTCAATCATCTCTAAACCTGTTGGGCTGTTGGCCTGGACAGGTTGTTCTTGACCTGGAAGAAAAAAAAAGAGTCTGGATTTGAGTGACAAGAAAATGATTTCCTTTTGAACACGCTCATTTAACTCTGAAAAGTCGAAGACTATCTGTAACAAATAACCATTGTCCTTCTGGTTTGATATTTTGTAAGTAATTCTGAACACTTTAGCAGTCGAATTTTTTACCAATTTGTAGTTCAAGTTCAATTTAAAGTGCTCCATATGCAATATGAACTTACAGTTTACCATTCATTATGAGCCAGGAGGAGCATGAAAAATGAAACCCCTGATGTGTGAGTTTAAGCCCCTCAACCCACCGCCTTAATTTGTATGAAACTTTCCGCACCCCCCCCCACCTCTGAAAATATTATCAATTGTCTGGGTTGTCCATGTAATTTTCAAGATTTCAAGATCAAACATTTTCAAGCACCGCCTCCACCCTCTGAAAATCAAGTTGAGTTTCTTTTTCAGCCCTTCTCCACCTCTAGTTCATGATAAATCATAGATCCCTTATGTGGAATTCTAGTTTTCAAAACATCATTAAACCTGATTAACTTACATTGGGGTTATATGTATCATCATCGTCTGAATCGGAGCTTTGCATGTAGTGCACCACTGTCGCGGGCGGTGTTGCATGGACTCCAACGATCAATCAGTCATCGTCATCTCTGTCAATGTAGACAGATACGAGCTGGAAGGAGCAGATAAAACGTGTGAGGTGGCAGTTTTAACACATACCCTAAACATTTGCTATGCACTGATGAGTCCCAAAGCTTTTGATCATGTTATGGGATGAGTGATAATCAATATCAGCATATCAAAAGGAATTTCCCCCCTGTAAATATACCCCTGTATCTATATCTATATCTATATCTATATATATATATATATATATATATATATTAATATATGGGTTCAAAAAAATTGAGATCGGTTAATCGGCCCTGCAAAACCGAACCATAACCGGTTAACCGCAAATTATCACTCACCAAAATCTTTCAATTCATTTTCAGGAAATGCATGCATGGTGCATGATCAAAGGATAACTTTACACGTAGTACTGCAAATATGTTACATGTGTGATTAGATCTAGTCAAAAGGAATGTGTTACATATGTATGGAGTAGATCTACTCTCATGTTTAGAAACGTCGAGCGAAACGATATATTGATTAGTATCCTGTATCTAAAAAATTAGCGGTTTTATGCATTTTGTTTTATCGTTCATCGGCAAGGAGGAAAATTATTGAATATGACATATTATATCACGCAGAAATAATGAAATGTGTGGAATATATAGCTTGGTAATGAAAATAATCATCAAAATTAATAGCCGGTTAGTCAATCTAAGAACCGGTTATGTATAGAAAATCGACCATAGCCGGTTAACCGGTTAACCGTCCACATACTAATATAAATATATACATATCATATTTGAGGATTTTGTTCCAAATTTAACCCAAATCAATTTACCCATAGCAAGCGGCAGTTCAGGTCCTGATGATGGCACAGAAGGGGACGGTTCGCAAACTTCAAATACAGACGGGACGGTACTGGTACGCATGCTTCATCACTTGCTGTAAAATTTAATTAAAAATTAATACTTATGATGAAAATACATATTGATGAGTAAGTTTAATTTGGTGTATATATACAGATAAGAGGTGGGAAAAGTTTTTTGATCTAAAAGAAAGCTGATGCAAAGAAAGCTGATGCAAATGCAATAAGATTTCATTTGTATGCAATTATGTAAATATCAATTCAAAATCACATGTAAAATCTTTCTATGAATCACTTTTGACCAAGACCTCAGTGGCGATACTATTGTTAAAAATGTTCATGAAAAGGTTCATGGAGAACTTAAATTTCTTTATAGGAAACAAGATTTTTTTGTGGCATCTATTAGAGAATTATGTTCAGCTTTTATTCAACTGTTTTTACTATACATCCAACAGTTGATACAGGGGTCTATCACAGTATTATTAGAATAGACTACGGACTGCGCGGGATAAGGTTATTTGTTTTGTATGCAAATATGACAGTAGACATCACCTGTCAACACTAGACTTTTTAAAACTAAAATGGATAAATATAAATTATAGTGTTGAATTTTTAAGTTAATTTAATGTTCAATATGTTTAAAGGCAGTGCACCCTCATACTTTACATACTTTCAACTAAATAACAGTGTACATCAAACAAGATATAGTAATAATTGATATATAATCCACTATGCTAGAACTCAAGGAAAAAATTATTTTCACTTGAATGGAATTACTGACTGGAATCACCTCCCTCAGGAAATTAAAACTTGCGAGAATAAAATGCCTTTTTAAATTAAATGTAAGCAATATTTGCTAAATAAAATGGTTCTCGATGAAGCTGATATTTTTACCATATAGTACAGTCTATTTTCCATATCTGTGATAAAATCATAATGGGTTGTATTTATGTATTTAATACTTATGTTCGTAGCCAATGTTGTTTCTTGTCGCTATAACTTAGGGTCCAGTAGGGAAATAAGAATATACATGTATGTACAAACTTTTTAGTGCTCCTTATTTATTGCAGTGCATAATGTGTTGTCTTTTGTTTGTAATGTATCTGTGATAAATAAAATACTTTCTGAATCAATTCAATTCAACCATATCATATATTTCATATTTTAGGATTTTGGTCCAAATTTCACCCAAATCAATTTACCCGTAGCAAGCGGCTGTTCAGGTCCTGATGATGGCACAGAAGGGGACGGTTCGCAAACGTCAAATACAGACGGGGATGGTACTGGTACGCATGCTTCATCATGTGCTGTAAAAATTAGTGCTCATGGTGAAAATATACATTGATGAGTAAGTTTAATTTGGTACATATACAGATAAGAGGAGGAAATTAACCCTTTATTGACGGCCCATGTGAAATGCAATATTACCTAGCTGCCAGATGCGCCTTTGAAGAGCGCATATAACTACGCAATTCTGGCAAGGACAAAAATGAAAGCATCTTTTCATAGAAATTCTGGCGACCATGACCCCATAATGATACTCGAGAAATGAAGGAGCATAAACAACACATTCCGATCTAAATTTTTGTGGCAAATATGAATTAAATTACTATTATTTGAGTATCCATTGGGAAAACAATTATTTACGCATCTAACAGCCATTTAGGACGCCTATATTCTAACCCAAAATACTCGTATTTCTACGATATTTACCCCGACAAATTATATATCATTCGAATGGGAAAAGTCTGTGCTCTCCTATGGAAACAAATAAGGTTTGGTTTTTTAATGACGTCATTAGCAAATAAAAGTACAGAAATTCCAGGGAACAGCTGTGATAACAACGGTTTTGTGTGCAGAATACACCAGCGTGTCTTTTTTTATCGCCGCTAAACATCTAGATCGTCTAGATCATCAAAATTGTTTTATTCGATGTTGCGAAACGCTGCGCATTTGATAAAGGCTAAAGTGCCGCCCACATGTCTGCTATTGACAGCGGCTTATCGCTGATTGGCTGACTGACATATCCTTAACCAATGAGCTAATTGCATATGGCGGGTAGGTAGAAATCATGCCAAGACGAATTATTTCTGTAAATAATTGATTTTCGTGGATATAATATGCCAACCAGCTCTAATTGACACAGCGGATACCACATAAACCGATTTTATAAGGATATACCGAAGTACAGTTACGTCTGCTTAGTGTATCATGCAATCATTCATGGTGAAATCCTGTCAAGTCTTCACACAACGTTTTTGGATGAAAAACGGATGTCAACATATGAAATTAAAGTTGTGAAGCTGGTTCCGTATTGGATATCATTGAATGTGAGCATTATAGCAGTGATAGCTCTCGACCGCGATTTTGCGACTTTTTCCCCATAAAAATTCTGCTTGTCTCATTTCCAGACTATGGCCGCGACGTCTGTGTCGCAGTTTATTTGGTTTATTATCAGACTTCAAAATAAAAAGAAATAATATTTTCGAATAGTTCACGGGCACGGCCATGTTTGTTTACACACGAAACGCCAATCGTAGCGCCGCCACCGGCCAGCAAGTGCGTTGTGATTCTGAGAAATGTCAAATTACTTTCGTTTTCATTTGAACTACTGAGTATGCGCATTACGCACGGAAACATGCGTGTGTGTATATTTTTCACATCAAAATATAAATATAAATATGTAAGTTATTTCTATTTTCTGGCAATCATTCGTAATAGATTGGGTGAATAACGTTACTAATAGATTAAACATTGCTATATTTGAGAATGACTATCAACAAATGCGATGTTCAATCGATTTGACACCCATAATCACTCAGAATCACAGCAACAGGTGCACGACTTGGCGATGAAAGCAGATCTAGTATACATGTGCAGCGTGTTTGACCTTTCTTTCATAATAAACCATGATATGTAATGACATATACGCGCAGGAATGTTACATTCCGTGAAATAACCGTGCCAAAATAAAGTCAGCTTTGTTTGTGGAAAAAGAAATTGAGTTCAGTTAAAGGCCTATGATCCCATGTACACATGGATTCCATCCATATTATTAAAACAAACAGAAAAGAGCATTGTATAAATGAAGCACCAGCTTGGTGTCCCCAAAGAAATGTATGGATCTGTGTGTCTTGCTCTAAACAGAAATAAAAATAGTTTATTACCACCCCACCCTACTCCTATTTACTATGTCTGTAGTATCTTGAACTAATTTATTCACATATCACAATATATGATTAACACGGTAGTTAGCTATATTTTTGTCTATAGATTGTGCATTGGAGCCATGTGGCTGGGTTTCATAGTAATTTGCAATTTTTATTTATATACATGGCCGTAGCAGCTGGGGGCGGGCGGGGGCAGGGCGACCATGCCCTCCCACACACACAAAAAATGCATTATGTGGCCCCCACCTACCCCCATCAAAGAAATTGAGATGGTAAAATAAATACACAATATACATTTAACATGCTTTCAATTAGTTTTTTAAATATATGTAATAACATGTGTCTCAATTTCTTAAAAGATTGCCACATTTTGTCTCGCTTTTTTCTCATCTGTCTCATTTTTACAAATTGGGTGAGACATGTGTCTCGGTTTGACAATTTTGCAGAGCGATCACTGTTATAGCATATATTTTTGTTTGATGTATGCTGTTTACGATTGCTTGATGCAATGGCATTATTGTACGATGGCGGGAAGTGACAGAAAAACATCTTTATAATTGTGAACTCCAAGCTGTCATTTCGAACCGAGCAAGACAAGCTCGCTGTTACAAACAAGTTCTAGAAAATTAAACCATAATACTCTTACCATAGGCTAAAAATAAGAAAGCATATACAATTCTGAATGCACACGTGAATTTATGTGGAGAAATAAGCATTTTTCGTGGCTCCAGAAAAAGATTTTGTCTTTGGCGTCACACTGTCAAAAACCATTGTTCGCCGATGTTTTTATTTTGTGATTTCATTTCCCGTATGCCGGCACAGAAGGTACAGTATGCGTCTTCGAGGGCGCATCCGTCAATAAAGGGTTAAAAATCTAACCATATTACATTTATATATTGGAAAATTAATGACTGGGTTTTAAGTATTGATATAGCTCTATAGACTTGGTGAAAGAATCCTCTAATATTAATACATATTACATTTATCATATCTTAGGATATGAACAAGAAAAACCCCAAGGAGCACTGGTCACCAACATCTGCAAAGAGCAATATAAAAACAACTTCAACATAAAACATAAAACCAAAACGCAATCTATGATGTTAGTTGATACCTTTCTTCTTCTTAACGTTTCCATCGTCTTTGGAGCACAGTTTATTCATAGGCTGTACATTGGCCATTATATTTCTCTTGATCAAAACAAATTGCTGCCAATGTTTCAAACAACTGCGGCAGACACCTGTGTTACAAAATTTCACATCACATTAAGATGGCTCAAAGCCTACTATATCTAGTAATATAGTGCCAACATTTTCTTTTCTTCACTTCGCACCGTTTACATGGTATAATCGGGTAAGGATTTTTAGTCTTACAGCCAATGCAGCCATTAATAGATTGTTTTTGTGGGCGTTTCCCCCATTGATTTTGTTTATGTCAGCGTATTGATTTCAAATCCTTATACATATGGTGTGCTTGCACTCAAGAGAAGATAGTCTAAGGTTTCATCTTAGATTACCAAATAAGATCTGCAGTTTTGCACATACTGCTATAGGCGCTGCATTTTTTTTTGGCAGCCAATCAACTTACGGGACACAACACTGTCCAAGTTTATAGTTGACAAGCGCACTGGTTATGGAGTGAAGGGTGAATGAGTCACGAGAGGCTATATTACGGGATGTTAAAATATGGAAGTCATCAATTGACAAGTGCAAACGGCGATGCCGAATCAGAATTACCGCACTAGCTTACAAAATAATGTTACCTCTTTCATCAGGATGCATTTCTTCGTACTTTAGTAAATATTTCAATGCCATCGATCGTTTACATTGTACTGAAGTGAGTATTCATGTAAAGGATTGATTCATCGATAGAATAAGAATATTTTCTAGAATAAGAATAAGACATCATTGTAATTTTCAAGATTTCAAGATCAAACATTTTCAAGCACCACCTCCACCCTCTGAAAATCAAGTTGAGTTTCTTTTTCAGCCCTTCTCCACCTCTAATTCATGATAAATCATAGCTCGCTTATGTGGAATTTTAGTTTTCAAAACATCAATAAAACTGAGAAACTTACATTTAGGCCTGTTCTTGCTAGCCTGGGGGTTAATTCATCGTCCGAGTCTGAATCGGAGCTTTGTATGTAGTGCACCAATATCGCAGGTGGGGGAGCCTGGACTCCCACGATGAGGCAGTCATCGTCATCTCTGTCACTGTAGACAGATACGAGCTGGAAGGAGCAGATAAAACGTGTGAGGTGGCAGCTTTAACACATATTATGGGATGAGTATCAATATCGGCATATCAAAAGGAATTTCACCCCTGTAAATACATTTGCTGATAGTGTAATATTGTATAAATGAGGGTTGGGATCTAGTTTATAAGATGCCAAAATATCGAGAATCCTTGATAGGGCTGCTTTAGCTACGTGACACATAGACATCATAGTGCAACAACGGTCTAACTAGGAGAAATATTTTCAGAAGCAAAAAAAAGTTTCAGTATTCTTTTGTATTTAGCTTTACCCCCCCCCCATCTGAAAATATTATCAATTGTCTGGATTGCCCATGTAATTTTCAAGATTTCAACATTTTCAAGCACTGCCTCCAGCCTCTGAAAATCTAGTTCATGATAAATAATAGCTCCCTTATGTGGAATTTTAGTTTTCAAAACATCAATAGAACTGAGAAACTTACATTTAGGCCTGTTCTTGCTAGCCTGGGGGCTAATTCATCATCCTAGTCTGAATCGGAGCTTTGCATGTAGTGCACCAATATCGCAGGCGGGGGAGCCTGGACTCCCAATCAGGTTTCATCTTAGGCAGTCATCGTCATCCCTGTCACTGTAGACAGATACAAGCTGGAAGGAGCAGATAAAATGTGTGAGATGGCAGCTTTAACACATACCCTAAACATTTGTGACAAAGCATTTCAAGCTTGAACCTTGAACATGTTATGGGATAAGTGATAATCAATATTGGCATATCAAAAGGTATTTCACCCCTGTAAATACATTTGCTGATAGTTTGATATCAGGGTCAGGATTAGGTGGAAATTATTTATTTTAAGTGCTACTGGTCAGTAGCACTCAAAAACCTACTAGTCCTGCAAAAAAAATGTTCTTGACCTGTTTGCACAAACTCTGTACTTGTATGCCAAATTGACCAGAATTGTTACTCCTAAAAAGGACGAGTTGTTATAATATTTTACTCATCCTCCACAAGTTTTTACTAGTCAATAGAGCGGATGAGTGGCTAATCCTGACTCTGTAATTAATATATAATTACGGAAAACCGGCTCTTACTTCTTTCCCCCCCCCCCCCTTACGAATCTCGGACATTTATCCCCCTTTGCTCTTATCAGTGGCGTTTAAGGGCTTCAAAACTAGACCCGCTCCCTGCCTTACTACTGTGTGCATGTTGCCATATGCACCATACCTTTCATTCTCTACTCATTAAATGAAATGATTCTCTACTCATTTAGGCGACTGCTTCACCGAAACAGCTTGGCAATGCTGATTCGACGAAAATGTGAAATTTTTCCTCTCCTGGCGCTCACCACTACAGTTTTGTCACTTAAAAACTTCAACTTGCGCTACGTCAGTAATGTAGAAATCAGATCACAAGCAGCACACATTCAATTACGTCATCATTTATGAGAAAACTGGTTTGAAATGGTCAAATAATACCTGGCACTATAACTGGAAGTGGTGCCATATTGTTTTGTTTCCGGCCAGCCGTTAGTCAATTCGACGCAATCGTTTATTGACTGATACAATGGTTTGTTATTACACAATTGTACACGGGTCAATCTGCCGAACAAAGGCGTAACAAAACCGCTATCATCCATTGGTCAACCTCCCGGGGACAACTAACCTAATCCATTGGTCAATCTAAATAAGGATGTATAAATTGTTTGGCGAAATAGCTTATGATTAAAAAGAAAACGAAATAAATTTTGATTAAAATATGTGATGAAAAGACTATTGACCTTGTAGTAACACATGCCGTTGCAATCTAAACCGAACAACAATGGATTTATTCTAATGTAAATAGATTTTCTGTTATAAACTAATACCACACATACATATAATAATAATGGATATAAATAAACTGTATGCACAATTGTATTAGAATAAAAAAATGGCCCGGTTTCCAACAGTTTATGCCGTGTGTAGGCTGTTTTAATTGTCGGACTTCCATTATCGCCATGCTGGGGTGGCCTCTTAAAAATATACTCCCCTCAAAATAGACTCGGTAGGAGTCGGGCCAGCTAGTATTGTATAAATGAGGGTAGAGATCCAGTTTATAAGATGCCAAACTATCCCAAATTTTTGATAGGCCTTTTCGTGGAACAACGGTCTGACTGAGTCTACATGACATATGGACATCATAGCGCACCAACGGTCTAACTAGGAGAAATATTTTCAGAAGCAAAAAAAAGATGAGTATTTTCTTATATTTAGCTTTATCACTGGGGAGGAGGTATCCCGGCATGAAATGTTCTGATGTGATGGTTTTTTGTATTTAGCTTTATGGGTGTAAAATTAAAATTTTAATTCAGTGTTGGACAGGATTATCCGTGGCCCTGCTACATCCTGTTAACATTTTACAAACAAAATATTCAAAACAATTACATCAGTATCAAACAAATAACTTACACTGACAATATCTGTCCATTTAATTTCAAACCCATAGCTATACCAAAAATCACAAAATTTAGACCCTCAGCTATACTAAATTCACAAAATTTAGACCCATCACTATACCTGAGATGTTTAAAAAGGTGACCCATAGATGGCACACCCGTACTACCCGACATATAGTAAGAACCCCCCCCCCCCCCAAGTGATGTTACAGATGTGTTAAGCAAATTACAAGAGAAAATAAATAAATAAAATAATAACCACAGGCATTTCCTGTCAAGGCCGCCATAGTTTCTGTATGAAAAGATGGGTTTAAGTCGTGTATTTTTTTGCTAGAAATGAGTAGTTTTTGCGCCTTCGAGGGCGCATCCGGTGCCTAAGTGTGATTGCATTTTACATACCCAGCCAATAAAGGGTTAAATAACATGTCAGAAATATTTGTAGTTACTTTGATTTAAACCGTTGAAGAAAGCTTTTTTTTTTTTTTTTTAATATAACAGAATATACTAACTTCATAACAATCTGGTATCCAATCTTCATACTGCAAATATAATTGTAACATTTAGTTAAAAAAGAACATCACATTCTTATCTATTTAATTACATTAAGTAAATTTTAAAAAATCAGACTTGTCCATAGGACTGGTATCCTTAAAAATATACTCGTCCTAGCCAAAAGTGACACATTCAAATCAATTCACTTATGGATATAAAAGAATGGTCATGCAGTGCATTGAAACATTTTACAAAAACTTAGATTTACCATAGAATTTACTTAAATGTAAATAAATGTAATTTTAGCTTTAAATTTTACCGTTACTGTTGTTTCTTTTACTGGTTTCTTTAACGTTATTTTCTTGTCTTCAGAAGTCTCCCTCTGGAAACAATTGATAGCAACGCTTTGATATTGAAAATATGGCACAGAAATTAGAAAAAAAAAATGTTGGGGGTTACATTTCACACTTTGGCAACCAATGACTACCGGTATATATTCAATGAGTTACATGATTGGCTATGAACCTGATGCACGGATCCGATGCCAAAAGCTGTATTGGGTCCGGATCCGATACAACATTTGGTCCATGTGCCATTGATGACAAATGGACCAGACTATTTCATGAATTCTAACTTAAGATTCAATTAATGAAACTTATCATGGCTATATTATACTGTGAGATGTGAGGTATGATGATGGGAGGAACATGATGGGGGTGTATATAAACTGTTACGGACCTGTTTACTGGGGGGAGATTGAGGGTCGGATGGAAGACAGAGTAAAGGATAGAGAGGGAGGAGGGTGTAATGTGTTCCAAATCTTAACTGTTTTAACCTGAGCCACGCCGGGTAGTCATCTAGTATTGTATTGTATTGTATTTATTGAGAGCCTTCTGATAGAAGAGTTTACATTACAATGATTTAAGTTGTGAAACAGCAAATAAGAAAATATACATGAACTAACTTAATACATATTTACATGTAAAATAGCACCAGTATGCTAACAATAAGTACAGTAATTAGGTTGACATAAAGGATACAATGTGAAATCTAACATTACTACAGTAAATCTTTTACTTCACTCTTGCAGGTCTTTTGTAGCATTATCATATGCAGTAACCAAAGTATTTACATACTTTATAACAAGGTTGTATGTCACGTCCCATTCATTATTGTACTGTAAATAGAAACAATTAATCATAAATTTAGTTTTATCATCATTATTCATAGAGTTTAGAGACAATTTAAGTGCTCTTGGACATGATTGAATGAGCTCATTCCATAACGGTGCTTTTTTATTACAATAACCTTCACACTGGAATAGTATACATGCGAGTCTGCTAGAGAGTTGAATAATTGTGAATTGCACAACACACATCTCTTTTTGCCAAATCTATGAACATTCAGCAGTACATGGATAACTGAACTAATTGCCTTGCTTTGTTTAGTGTGTGAAGCATTATAATTCCACCAACAATTAAGATAAAGTTTTGGTGATGAGTTGACATCCAACCAAATAAATGACTTAAATGTTAATTTAGTAATCTTCAGTGACGCTGTCCAATGTCTACACACTTTTTCATAAACAATTCTTTTCCATTGGAGTATCGTCATACATTTTCCATAGAAGGTTGCATTTATTATATGAGTTAGTAAACCATATTTCATACTGGTAGAAAACATTGTTGACATTGGGCCATGGTTCAAAGTATTATTTTGAAAAAACCAAGCCAATTGTTTTATCAGCAAAAGTACCGTATATATATGTATGTATTACCTTCATTTTTGTCTCCTTTACAGTTTCTTTGTTTTCTTCGCTGAACTATTCTGTCTCTGGAAATAATTGATTGCAATGCTTTGATGTTGAAGAAATGGCAAAGAAATTTAATAAAGTTTTGAACCGTTAAGTTACATTTGACACTTTATATGGGTTTGTGTCTGTGTATAAAAATTAATTAAGGGCTTAGTCAATATTTTAGCTCAGCGCCGGTTACAATGTCATATGCGTTAATTTTTTAGCTTTATCATACATTGGCACATAATTTTGTGCGTTATCATGTCTTACCTTTTTTATTATTCCTATTTTTTCTTCATTCTGAAATATAAAATATATTTACAAACTTTGTATTATTTTTATTTCTAAAGGAAAGACTAACATTATTTTAGGCCTTTACTTAACTTTGATTTTCTCTCTTATTACGGATCGTTTACAAATGACGTCAACTCATTTTTGGCCTTTTCTAGCCCCCACCCCCCACACCCGCGACATGGTTTCGCGATGACATTTAATAGTAATTTAACTGTTATAAATTATATAAATACATTTGAATATATATGTCCATAATTTAGACATAATTTTGCAAATGTATTTAGGACATAAAGTAAACATGTTGATTTGATTTCAACTAGTAGATATATCACAACTCACTTAACATGTCAGAAAGTAAGTTCAAACGCTGTTAAATAACTACACCTTTTTTCCCCAAAAGTGCTAGACCCCCCATGTCATTATAAAGTGTAATTTACCTCTATTATGTCACTTTGACTGTCTTTATACTGAAAGTAATTTTGCTCCAATGTAGAGGAGATGCAGGTAACCTTAACATCCCCATCGCCAGATCAAGTCCTGTGAGCACAATTGCTTAGAGGGCTGTTTCTCATAAGCGCTTCCATTGCATAGATATTTGTTTGCTCTGCAATTAGACCAAACAATTCATCAGTGAAGAAGAGCTGAAAAAAATCTACAGGCAAATCATTATTCATTTCAATTTTCAGCCCAGCATTCTCCTGAAAATTTTCAAGCCAACATATAAGGGAAATGGTGTTTCTCGTTCACATGAATTTTGTACACAAGACACAGCATCAACCTTGCCACGCTTTACTGAACTTGCACAAATCACTTGTGATATAGCACAGGCTACTTTTAATCTAGCATGAATGTTCTTGTCGCCGCCGTCGTCGTCGTCGGGCCGTGCCGCCGCCGGCCGTCGTCGTCGTCGCCGCCGCCGTCGTCGTCAAAACAGCCGCCGTTGCCGTCGTCGCCGTCGTCGCCGTCGGCCTGCCGGGCCGGCCGTGTCGTCGCCGTCGCCGCCGTCGCCCGTCACCGCCGGCCGTCGCTGCCTGCCTCGGCCGTCGTCAAGTCGGGTCAAGCTCGGCCGCCGCCGCTGCCCGCCGTCGTCGTCGCCGTCGCCGCCGCCGCGCCGCGCCGCCGCCGCCGCCGCTGTCGCCGTCAAGCCGTTGCCGTGCCAGATGCCGCCGTCGCCGTTGCCGCCGTCGTCGCCGTCGCCGTCAGTGCCGCCGGAAGCCGCCGCCGCCGCCGCCGTCACCGCCGCCATCATTATCATCATCATCATTATCATCATCATGATCATTTCTCGGTTTTCCGATCTTGCAGTAAGATGTATGATGTTCCTTAAGCATAATATCAATTAATGTTAAAAGAGCATTGCTACTGGACCACTTCAAACTTTAGACCTAAAATGATCCCAAGAAATTTTTGTTGCTCTTGCAATACATATTTTTGCATCATTAATCCTACTTGAACTATCTTTCGTGCATCATCATTTTGGGCACGGCAGCTTTAGCTGCATTTTGGCTAGTGGTTGAGCTGGCCGTCTTGTTATGAATAACATAAAATTGCTTTCCTTCTTTATAGACTGACCAGTTGGGGTACGAATTCTACCAAATGATCTCTAAATCGACTATGATGTGGAATCCAGTCATCCATGCAGGGGTTTCAAGTTGTTCTAGTCTGTCTCTGTACAGTGTTCGTAGCTCTTGCAATGTGCAAATCTTATCATTGTTATCTTCCATGTATGCCACTATCTGAGCCATCACAATGGGATCATTTGTAATGTCTTTTTCCTGTCTTTGTGTTCTGAGCGATCAATAGATCTAGCTTCGTTGTTCAATTTTACGTAACATTTGTTGTGGTAGCATGCATCCATAGCCCTCATATCTAATGCAGTTTCAAGTTTTGCCATTAAGTCAAATCTTTTGTTTTTGATTGCATACTCTCTAAAAACTTTTCTCAATACTTTCAGACGATGCCTTATGCAGCTGATCATTTGAATCGATCTCTTTTTATGCAAATACTTGGTGCATTCAGGCTGCTTGCTATCAAGACTAGTGGAAAAAGATGATTGTAATTTCTTTACAGGACTGATGAGATGTTTATCTTGATTATCAACATGTTCACGCTTTGGGTTCTGTTTTCTTTCAAAGACGTGATGAACTGAATTTCACATTGCATGAGTGATGGTACTTGGCTTGGTTTGATAGCAGAGTATTTGCAATACCTAAAACCAATTATGAAACTTCTACCAATTATTGAATATCAATTAATGTTCTTAGTAGTACACTGATGTATTTTATATTTTTATACCATCAGAAGATATATTTCGTTGGGCTTGTGCGGTGAGAAGTTGTGTTAATTAGACATATTGCTTATAAAAAGATAATTAATGGACAGTCATACATATATAGACACATACAGATACATCTTCAATTACTAGTACACATTTGCATGCTAATAGCAACTTGCTTGTACATAATATAATCAAATTAATAGCAAGTTGACTTTTACCTGATCCATCATTAAACACATATATCAACATCAAGGTAGATCTAGACCATTTGCAAGACATTTCAATAAATTTGCTTGTAATGTTTGATAAGCTGAATGATATTGTTCTTCTTATATGGATGGCACAACTCCTCATCTTTAACAATTTGGCACAAACAGCACTTTTCCCAGTCAAATATCTTTTGTCATGGGATTTATTGCATGAACTGCATGAAATTTCAGCCATTATTTACACACAAAAAATCACATATTCAATATGATAAATATTACATTAAACTTGCATGAAAAAATACCTTTTAAAAAGTATATCCCATGAAATAAAATAAATATATCTATTGAGCACTTTATTAGCTTTTCACTAAGGTGCATACTTGAACAATGCAATGTTACTGTGTTGTTTTTTTTAAATATGGTTTTGATATCATATAACATGACATTGTGGATATAATAAAATGTTGACAGAGTGCACTTGCATATAATTACTAGATATATAGTAAGATTTTTCTATCGCAGAGTTCAATGATATTATCGAACGGAAATTTATGGCTAATTTTATATAAAATGTGCTTTATATCACTTACTTTTACTTTGATGCATATAATAATATCAGAAATGGACTTCTCATCATCAAATTACTCAATTTAGAGGTATTACACATGATAATAGCAACTTTTAGAACTCAAAAATATAAAATTGTCCCTTTTCGGCGGCAGCCATATTGATTTCACGGTCATTCGCTTATGTTATTGATTTTTTGCCGTTCCGTGACTTTTTTCAACTCTTGAGTCTATATCTTGGCGGCATGCAAAAATTCTATATTCTATCCAGATGTGAAGTATCATAGTGACATTGTGCAGATTGGGCCCCCACTAGTAGGGCAAAATGAAATAAAACAGCAAAAGTGTGTAATCTGAACAGTATTTTGTTACACACCCAGGTTTTTTTTCATGTAAAGTGCACCCATACTGCTTTTTAGAAGATGACACATTTTACATGAAAAGTACAAATAAATAATATCAATTACAAGATTACAAGATTCCAGGCAATTATTAATCCTACAATGGTTATTTCCTGTCCTCCTGAGATGACAACTTGTAGCAAAGTTACTAGGTTTGTTGATAACAATATATATGTGGTGGTTATTTCCTGTCCTCATTATCTCTGAGATGACAACGTCTTGTTGAATATATGATGTCTATACACATGAATTCCAATTTTGAAGAAGCTGTTTGCTGGTTTGCTGAATAGAAAGACAAAAAGAGAGAAAGACACACATTATATTTAGCTAAAAAACAAATACACAATGTTGCTGATTTTCATATATTCATATTTTTTTTGGGGGGGGGGTATTACTTACCGGTTGTTTTAAGTAAACTTGCTATTAAGAATAAATGCAATTCATGCACATTCACATAAAATCCATTTTGAAAGGTGCTGCCTGAAAAAAGAAAGAAGAGAGACACATTATATCTTAGCTCACAAATGCACAAAACTTTAGAACTTAATTATGCAATTTTTATTTTAATTAACTTGCTTAAATTTTACATCCACTTATTTTACAATCACTTGTATACACAATTTCATCATTAGATTCCGAAAACAAATTTAGACGAGAATTTAGTTTTCAAGGTAGGCAATTTACCTTGAATTGTCGTTCTAGAGTTGGAGAAGAGAATTCTTCATTGTCAGAATTTCTCCTAGACAGAGCAACTGGTGAATCATCTGCAGCATATGAAGCATCTAGCTCTTGATGGCAAAATGCTGGAGTTGGACCAGGGTTAGAGCGTTGCCTCAAAAAGTGACCATGATGCTCTTTGACAGAGTTTATCAAGTTGAGATTTTGACATAAGCAAAGAGGAAGATCATCTATCTGAACTTCAGCATTCACCATCTGCACTCTTGGACTGTAATGAACACAATGATCTATGTTGACTCATCAGTTTACTTGCAAATTAATTCATAAAATGAGTAAATTCTATGCAAAACTGTTCACGGCTTCCAACTTACCTTGCCTTTGGTACATTATCATGGGGGCTGAGACACCATTTCAGTTAAAGACTTTTTTCTATGCAGTCTAAGTCTGTGGAGCTTTGGGTGGTCATGTGATCCTAGTACCTAAAAACACTAGTTAAGTATAATTTTAAAGATAAAAGCATGAAATAAAAAATCTAATATCATTATCTTTCTATCTATACAACTATTCTACACCATGAAAAATACCTTATGAATGATCATAGTATTTATATGTTTTTCAAATATCAAAAGTTTGGAATTTGGAGGGTACCACGTAAAGTTTGTCGCCCAGCTGGACAACTCCCTCCACAAGCACCTCTCACCCTGCTTTGGAGAGGTCGCCCACATGACAAGATACCCCACTGCACGCCTTTGGCCTTATGCGAACAGTCTTGTCCATGCATACCAGGTCTTTGCTGTCCACCACCAGTATTCTCCCAAAACGATACCTCTGGGTTCTCTTTAACCCGTATCGTGCGCCTTCCACAGTTGATTTCCACTTCGTGAGTCACCAACCAATCCATGCCGAGGAGTAGGTCGAGCCCTTCCAACCGCCCAACTTTGGACAGTCTGCTCGTACTTTATCCCCCCCCCAACTTGAACTGGATGGTGCACATCCCTCCACGTCCAAGGACTCTCCCCCAGCCCCGGTTAATACCAAGTCTAAGGAGTCCAGTGGAGGAAGATGTCGCCGCAACTCTTTGGTAAACACGTGTCGAAAGAAAGGAGACTAAATGTGGCAACCCGTGTCCAGGCAGGTAGCTCGCTCATGTCCGCAAGTTCCATCAAACACCTGCACACGGGCGTGGCCTCAGCTGAAGCCATTTCTGTTCTTATTCTCGCGCGACGTCTGTGTCTACTTGACATTGACAAATCGCCTCTTGCCGTATCTCCGGTGGTTGCCCTGCGGAGGCAGACTGAGCTGGTGTGCGATCACAATTGCCTCCTAGACTTGTCATGCTGTGATGTTGAGCGGCGTTACTCGAGCCATGGAATGACCGCTGTGGTCCTCGGGACCTCGATGGGCTGGCCGGGACTCGGCGGGTTCTTCGCCCCCTGACCATGTCACCATAAGGCGCCCACCAAAGCTAGCTTTTGTCTCTGCGCTTAGGCACTTGCTTGTCCGGGACTACCTAACCGCTGCTCAGGACTTGCCTTTTCCTTCGTGCCGCTTGTCGGTGTACTTGTTCTCTGTTCTGGCACTAGAGGGCTGCTAACCATGCAAACCCCCTCCCGATCGACTGTTCAACACTCCGGCCACCTCCAGGCGCAGGTGGGAATCGCCCGGACAAGTGAAGGTGTTACCTGTCCTCCCTGGCCCACCTTTCACGTCCGGGGGGGTCTTCTTCGACCAGGCACGCTGTGATTGGTCACCAGACGGTTCTGGACTGGGTCTTTTGGCTGTGTCTTTGTCGGGGAACAACCGAAGCTCTTAACTCGGAGTTCCCGCAAAGTCAGGACTTAATTTAGGCAGCACTCCTGAACCCAAAGGGGGGTCGAATTGAGGGACAATCCACCACCTTTAAGGCTAGGCCCTGTTGCTCTTGTGTTGCTTGTATACAATGCTGCAGGGTAGACTCGCGACTCTGTCGCCCTGCCAGCTAGTTTTCCTGCTGCTTGCCAGAACTTGCACTTGACTTCACGATGGGTGCCTCATTCGTGCCTGCACACTTCTTGAAATTCAGTCTCGCGATCTCTAGCCACTTTTCCTTGTCTTCTTCTGAGGCAGCCGGACACCGCGCACAGGGATGACCCGTCTTCTTGCAGTTCCAACACTGTAGTGTGGAGTAGTCCTTTGCCTCCCTTGCGACTCTCGGCTGACCCGATCTTTGTCCTGCCTCCCGCGCCCGCGGAGCAAGGTGGGGTTGCTTTTGGCGGCATCATCTCCTGTCGGCGTCTTGTCTTTAGTCGCCGCTTGTGCTGCCAACACCTTGTGCACAGTGTCTTCCACTGAAGGGTGCTGGGGTTTCTTGGCGTTGTCTTGCTCTTTCTCCTGGACGATGATCGCTTGGTACCTGGGACGGATCATCCTGCCCTTCCCGGCGAAACGAGCTCTGAGGTCACTATGGTAAGTGTCGCCCCAGGGTGCAGCATCACATCGTCGTAGGTTCTGCGGGAGCGAGGCTGTGTTCAACCCGAAGTTCGAGTCCCTTTAACACAACCGCCTCCCTCCTTGCAAGATCTTTGCTGAATGCTGCCTCGCGAGCGCTTGAAGATTGGAGATGAAGTCTCGCACGGATTCTGTATTTCCCTGTTTCCGTGTTATCAACTCTTCCTGGGCTGCCCTCACCTCAAATTCCACATGGAAGTGAGCATTGAGGGTCGCAACTAGAGTTGGCCAATCGCTCCGCTGCTCGAGCGTCATGTTGAGCAGCGCTCCTTGTGCCTTTCCAGTTAATCTGCCTACCAACCACCCAGCCCACTCGTGGGGAGGCTACCCGGTACATGGTCATCAGCTCGATGAACATCTGCATGTAGTCAGACCAAGTCCGATTTCTGTCGGGCTGATTGAACTTGTGTGACGTCTTTATGCGATCTTTGAACTTGGACGGAGGTTGGCACGCACCTAAAAAAGCACGTCCTCCTCGGACGAAGAGTCTTGTCTCTGGGAGTCTGTTGCTTGGTCCGCAGGTCTGTGGGACCTTCGTGAGTTTGATTCCTTTCTGTTCCAGTCTTTCTCTTGTACCTTGTACTCTTCCAGGGTGTTCACCCAGGGCGTCCGGTGAAAACGACGTATGAGCGGGTCTTCTAGCGGGGTTGCCCCAGGTGCTGAGGATTCGGCCACGGCCCATTGAGAGACTCGCGGGAACAGCGTTCGCGACATGCGGCGGCGTCTTGGGCGGGCTTGACGGGGTCGACTTTGCTTGGGCGACCCTCGAGTTGATGCTAATCGACAGGGAGGGCGTGCCCCGGATCTCTCGCTCAGCGATCTGTCATCCGGTTCTGGTCGGAGGGTGTGCAGTCAGATTCAAGGAGTCGGGACTGTAGGCGACATAGTTCTTGTTCAGCCTCCAAAGCGCTGTTTCGGCTTTCAATGCCGCAAGTGGCTTGGAGACTTCTGTTTCTTCTGGCTGCGATTGTTCTTTGGTGGGAGCCCTTTCGGACTACCTGCTTGGTGGGTTTGGGATATAGGACCCGACGGCCTTGTGGGGCTTGCTAGGAGGCAGGAAAGCGGCCTCCTCTGCTTCTTTTTCCGCGATTGGGACATGCCGGGGAGCTTTCTTTCGAAGTCTCGCCCCGGTCTTGTTGCGCTGTCTCCGGACGCTACATGGTTCGGCGCCACAGCTCTGCCATCTCGATGTCTTGTCCCTCTTCAAGCACAATCTTCAAGTAGTGGGCCCCGACGGCGCAAAACATCTGTAGCTTCGCGGCCTTTTTCCTTGATCTGTGCTCGAGTCTTCTCGCGGCTCCCGCTGAGTTGTGTCAACAGCACTTTCTCGGCGGTGTCGAGGGTGATGTGGTAGACGTGCTGTCCGCGGCTAGGCCGCCAGACATACGGCAACCCCTTGCTCGATCCGGCTGGGCGTCCGAGAATCGGTTCTAGATAGTACACACGCTCGGTGTGTATACCTAGAATCGCTTGGGCATCTTCTTGGGCGGAGAGATATTTCCACATAATATCCTCCTCTGCTGTTGTCTGCCGAGCTTGATTCGACTTGGGCCTCTTGACTTTGTCGGGCTTATCCCGGGTCAAGGGGTCCTTCTGGGAAGTCCTCTTATCCTTCACGTTCTCCTCGTTGGCACTCACGTGTCCCTGGTCCGTTTCGTGGTCCAACACCTTCTGGGGTCTTTGCGCAGACTGGGTAGAAGCGTCCCAGTTCTCGGCCTTGTCCTCTGGAAGAGCTCCCCTCTTAGGGGCCAACTTCTCAGCGGAGTTGCCAACCGTGCCTCTAGTTCCAGCTGCTGTCTTGCTCTGCGTCTTTTCAGGAGGGTCCTTTTCTCTTACGGAACCATCTGGTTCGGGGATCCTCTCTAGGGTGGGCGTGGGTAACACTGTAGATGCGACTTTGTGGTTAACGCCACTGCGCGCCGATCTTCCATTCGCTGGTTGTACCACAGCCATTGAATCCTCCCTCGGGGCCATCTGGTTTGATGGAGGAAGGTTAGTGTCGAGGTCCAAGGGAACTCGCTACGCCTCCCGTCCTATCTAGCCAGCTGTAGGTCCCCTTGGGGGTGACTGCTTGGCGTCTTCCGTCGCGGGGCTTCGCCACCCGATGGCTTCGTCCAGCTTGAGGCTTTCGTCTCATCCAACTCGTGGGTCGACTTGTCTTCGCGCCTCCTTGGTCTTGCGCGTGTTGCCCAGCTCGCGGCGTATCTGTTCCCAGCCGCAGTCGGTTCTGCGAGTCCCCCGATGGCCGCCCATGCTCCAACAGTTGTAGCATCACGGTCACCACTGTCTGGTCGCGCTTTAAATCTTCCGCTGCCAAACGGTCGCCTCACGGCGCTACGCTCTTGAAGCTGTTGATGCTGTTTCTGTTTGAGTCTTTGACGCCAGCGACGTCTTGGCCCCCTGTGTCGGACATTGCGACTGGATCCCAGCATGCACACTGCGTAATTGCATGTACCTACGTGAGATCCTGGTCACGGCACCAAACTGTAAACAAAGTGAGTTCTGTATCTGCTGGTCTTGACGGGTGTTCACCTCAGCAGCGCTGTGGAAAAGCTTGCCTGGACAACCTTCGAAATCTGTGGGCCGGGAGGCACGGGATCTCAGACCAAAAGGCCCTATAGAGATCTACCCCGTGTCCCCGGTGCTATGTACAAGCCGTCTACAAACCACCCCTGCGGGTCTTATACCCGAGTGGATGCACATACTCGATCAGAACCCTAAATGCGCTTCTCGTTGTGTATTAGGCTTTTCTACCGTGAACAGCTGTCACAGCCAACGATTCCCTCAAGCAGAGGCAGAGTAGCTGGTGACACCTTGGGTTTCACGAGAAGGGCCTTCTCACGGGAAGGACTTCGCACGGTGCTGACACGCACTGTTTCAGGCGTCCCCTATGCAGTACAATCCTGAGCCAGGACCACATTGAGAGAGGCACCCATCAGGCTAACCTCCGTAGAATTGAGTAAAGAGGCCCTATTCCCTGAGCTCCAGAATAGGTTGCCAGCCCTACCGCTTCCGACAAAAGCGCTAAAGGAGAATTGCCGCTAATCGGCTCAAAAACCAGTACCAGAGAGCACTGGGTGCCTTATCCTACTGTGGCCATAATAAAGGACAACAACAATATTTTAACAAGGTGTGTGTAATGGGGAAAGCTATACCTAGTCAGTGCAACTTCTATAACTAATTTTATACTACGTGAGAATGCTACAATTCTCGCAAGCACTGGAGACTACACGAAACAAGTTTTGTTACAATACAATATCAAAATTATTTACTGAACATAGTTCGTGTTGCATGGCATCAAATTTAATTGGATTTGATACTGGGAATAAACTTCTCATGTTAACATGGCATATTTCTAGTTGTTTTGTAGGGCCAGGGTTTGGATGAATATCCCCACAGTTTAACAGCAGTAGCATCATCATTATAGCAATATCAACTCGCCCAATCCAGGGTCATTTTATGTCCTATTTTAATAATGGCAAGCAAGTTTGCAAATATCATAGTCAACACCAAGTCACAGTATTGCAATGGCCTAGCTAATGTAAATATTTTCCATCTACCTATTGCTGCCCGCTATGCTTCAATACTCACACCTATGGTGGTTTAAAGTTATGTCCACGAGCAATAATAAAGGCATCAAGGAAAATACAGCCCCCTCCCCAGTGCAACCTTCAACAACCCAAAATACAAATTGAACATGATACAGAACAGTCCACGAGTGGATTAGGTGCTCACAAGCTACTAGAAGGAATACACTGAGCAACATATAATACTATAAAGCATTTCCAAAGTAATTCAAAGCATTAATAGTCAATAGTTAGTCAATAGTCAATAGTTATACACTTAATACACTTATCAAACTTAATCAAGATGCAATTCTGTAATATAATTCACTCAATTGATTTTACATTAAGTTTTTTGGGCTCTTCATGTATTGATATTAGTCAAGTGAACGTTATATTTACCTCACACTAAGTCAATAGTTACAAGTGTCCGTTTAGTTCGTCGCTTCAGCACCTGAAGCGAAAGCCTTGTGTTTCGTTCGTTTTGTAATTATGTATCTATGTATGTATGTATGTATGTTTGTGTCGGACAAGCTAGAGCTTTTACGCTTCACCTGATTTCGTTCAAACTTTACACAACTATTTGGTATGATGCGACACCGAAGTGATTCGATTTTGGGCACTTTGCCAATTAAAGTGTGTGTTCTATAGTGCCATTTTGGGTCTATTTTCAACATTTTCTGCAATAGTTTTGTTGATGCTTGTGAGAAAGCATTCAAACCTTTGTACAATGCTTAAATGTCTACTGAACATTGACTGTATTCAATTTTGGCACTTTGACAATCAGAGTTTACCTTTCAAATGTCCATTTTAATTATTTTGCCACTATAGTTTCCATACTGTGCGAAAACATGACAATCAAATTGGCATAATGGTTATATTGAATAAAATTCCTCAGAGAGCACAGCATTACCATATAAATTTCGACTCATGGGCAATTGATATTTACTGTAGCCATGTTTAGAAAGCGCCTGCAATCCAAAGCCAATAACATAGATGTAGGATGAGTCACGCTTCAAGTAAGACTTTCTTTCTGCTTTGGTTGCAAAAGCAAACATCTTTATTGACCATGGGTCAATGTTCCTCTAGCGACGCTGTGCTCTCTGAGCACTTTTGATCTAGTTTCACAATAGTTATACACACATAGCTAACAATATTGCTACTATACATTATTGTACAATATCATACAATCAAACCATTATTTATATCCCGGATTTGCACCATACAGTAACATACAATTGAGCCATTGTTCATTATGTTTATCTCCGGAATCATCCCCTGACTCAACTCATTCTTTTACCATAGCTTCTTTGCCACTGCCTCGATGCACTTTACATTAGTTAACATTATATTTACTTCTCACCAAGTCAATAGTTATACATACATAACTAACAATATAGTTTCTGTTCATTATTATACAATATCATACAATTAATATCATACAATTAAACCATTATTTATCTCCCGAATCATCACCTGGATCAACACATTCTTTTTACCATGGCTTCTTTTTGCCACTGCCTCGATGCACTTAAATCGTTCTTGACCAAGTTTAGGACCATTATGGTGTTGAGGTACAGCCAGGAATAAATTTTCTTTGCCTCTAAGAATATTTTGGAGCACTCTTCCGCCTCACCACTCACGATCATCACTGAATCCTTGTATTTGTTTCATCTGAACATCGTCATGTGCACTATATGCATGCATAAAAGAATCAGCCAAGCACACCGACTTATCCTGATACAAAACATCATAAGCCTGAATAGCCTCCCCAACAGTTTGCACCTTCGCAGCTTGGCCTACAAAGCAGAGTGACTCATAACCTGGAATTTTCAACTTTGGCGTCACCTGATTCTGATAGTGGATTGTCCTCAAATATTGATGTCGCTTGTTTGCCATTCACATACAATTTATCTTTTTCTAACTTTTAGGTTTTCACGTGGTCCCGCTTTTTGTTTTCATTTTCACCATTTGTTTTACCACCGCTGTTCGTCTTTCCTTCATTGCAGATGGAAACTGTTCACTAAAACTTATCTTTTTACCTTTCAGATGTTTTGCATGTTGTGGTACCATGCCTCTGCCCAGAGGTGTCAGAAACTTTACTACAATTGGTTTGAGATTAGTGTTTAATGGTATGCAATGTGCTTGAATTATTCTGATTTCACCCGCCAGATTTTGTTTGCTATTTATATCGCTTGTGTCAATTTTCATATCATTTTCTTTCTTCTTCTTTTTTCTTCTTCCAATATTCTTGCGCCTTCACTCATGAAGATTATGCAAGATGGCTTGGTGTGACACATGTACAAAGGATAAAACAAAAGTGTTAAAATTTACAGTGCAGTCTAAAAACAAAGCATGTTACACTTATGCATGGTACTATGTTATACACCAATATAGTATAGTACAGCTTATTTTATATAAAAAATATAGTATATCAACTATTCCAAATGTCATCATATTAGATACTGAGCTCCAAAGTGATATGAATGTCAATTTTCTTTGTCATATAAAATAACATGTTTACAAAGTTGACTAACCAGTTTACTTATTTGACCTTCAGCTGACATAATAAATATAAATTTTTTTCATAATCATCCAAATCTTTTAAAATTAGGACATATACATTCAACTGAGTTAAAAATTACTTTTTTTTTTCACAATATTTAGGACAAACTATTAAAGCATGGAATTCATCCTCAATGTGTGCCTTTTTATTTATAAGACAGTGAGAGCAAATTCTCTCCTTCCGGTCAAGAGGTGGCCTAATATATCGTCCTCTTTCAATAAATAACGTATGTGCACTGATTCTTAATTTAGTAACAGCAGATCGATCATCTCTATTTTTTAACATCATCTGAATAATTTTCACAACAAAAAGTTTTGCTTAATTTTACGATACATTACATAGTTTGCCATGTAATGGGTTTATATTATTACCATGGACCTCTTTCTTCCACATATTAACATACAAATATTTTTGAACTCTTTGCTACTACCGAATATCTTTTACTTGTAGATTATGTAATTGTAAACCCGGAGAAGCTTTGGTGCACACTGCATCAACTTTAACCATTTACATTGTCTGGATTCAGTTTCTATCATAGCACACTGTTTGGGATGTTGTCTTGGTGCGATGCGTTTGAAATCTGCGAGGAGGTTTTTGATCAGTTGTCACTGGGTGTCTGTGAATGCGTTAGCATGTGTCGCACCTTATCGGAGAGAAAGGGAGCGAGTGGTGTTGGCTGAATGGACAGATTGGCTGGTTCTGTCTGCAAGGGATCTGTATTGTTGTTGTTAATTTTCGATAGCTTGCAGCATTATGTGCTCACAGTCCATCCAATTTTGCGTCTCTAGGCATCGGTCTGTGACTATCGCAGTATGGTATTATCTGTAAAATGGAATGTCCAGCTGGTCGCATGGTGGATGATCGCGAGACTCCCATCCGGCTTCCTGTAATGTGCCATCCATCATGGTGTCAAAATCAATGCTCCGGATGATGTGCGCTTGTTTACATTATCCTCTCTCGGCGGTGCGGTGTGTATTCCCAGTGGCGGCCCGGTACATTTGGCATGCACTGTCCAGGTGGGATATCTCCTGATGAGTCAGTCAAAAGCGCCCAGTCGGCCGATGTGTTTACATTTTGATGGGCATTAGATGCTCCATGGGTCTGCATCTTTGATGGCCGTGCTGGGTGAGAAGCAGCGTAGTATGTATGTCGAGTCTGCCACGTAGTGAGAAGTCTTGATGTCTGGCACCACAACTCTGCCATCTCGATATCTTGTCCCTCGGCAAGCACTCTTTCAGGAACTGGGCCCATGAAATCTGTTCCAGGTAATACACACGTTCTGTGTGTATCCCCAGGATTGCTTGTCCTTCTTCTTGGGTGGAGAGATATCTCAGCATGATATCCTCCTCTGTTGTTGATCTTGAGCCTGAGCTGATGCAGACCTCTTAACCAACTCGGGCTTGTCCCGTCATAAGGGGTCCTTCTCGCTTTCTCCTCGTTGGCACTCACGTATCCCTCGTCCGTTTCATGGTCCAACACTTTCTGGGGTCCTGTCACAGGTTGTGAAGAAGGCATTCAGTTCTTGGGGGCCCCACAGGCCCATCCTGCCTCCCACCGTACCTCTGTTTCTACTCTCTGCGCCACTCTGCGTTTTGATTTGAGGGTCCTTTTCTCCTTTGAAACTGCCTGGTTTAGGGGATCCTTTCTAGGGTGGGCGTGGGTAATACTGTAGATACGACGACTATCTGGCTCACTCCACTCGTGCTGGTTTCTCCAGCCGCTGTCTCGCCACAGCCATTGATTCCCTATGCAGAGCCTCCTGGGTTGGTTGAAAGACGATCGTGTTAAGCCCAAAGGTACTCGTTCCATGCCTCTTGCCATACCTTTGCCAGACATAGGGTCCTTGGGGGCGACTGCGCATCTCTCGTCAAGGCAGTTCTCAACTGGTGGCTTCATCCAACTTGAGGCTTTTCGTCGACCAGTTAGGGTCGTCTTTTTCTCTCGCACCTCCCCTTTGTCTTTCAGGTGTTGCCAATCTCGAGGCACGTCCGTTCCGGCCTTAAGGGTTGACTCCGATTCCCTTTGATGACCGCCCATGCTCCCACTGGAGTATCGCGATAACAGCTGCTTAGTTGCATCTTGGGTCGTCCACAGCCAATAGCCCGGGTTTTGCACCACTTTAAACCGCCCCCGTGTGGACTCGGCTGATCTTGAGCAATCGTTATTGGAACGGGAAGGAAAC
>CM032666.1:5381022-5393320 GCA_019095985.1 Streblospio benedicti
CTGGTGTTCTTCCCCAGAACGAAATTTCCCTAGCTGACGATACTAGGGGGGGAACTACCTATTTTTTGCCCAATTTCCGATGTTAAAATATACAAATTGGATACTGAATAGAATACACTGTACGGGTCATGGCACCCTATCAAACAAACTTAAAGGAAAAAAATTACAAGTACACAGCACTTTTGGGCAAAGCCAAACTTTTCAACATGAAACCACCTTCATGGCAAAATACTGTAGAGGAATATTTCAAAAGCTTGTTGATGAGAAATACATAGTAATACATTTTACATCAAAGGCTGCATCCATCCATTTTTGGAAGTAAAATCTTTTGGGGTTTTATGGTTTTCTTTGATTTTAAAGTTGTTTTTTTTCAGACAAATTTTTAAAAGTTCAACGGGTTTAATGGACGGGGAAGCCATTATAAGTGAGAGCTAAAGTTTAAAATTTTTTTGCTCCCGGACAAAAAGATGGAGTAAATCATTTACAAAAAATGACACTGTGTATTGTTATGTTTGTTCAGCAGTGTATTAAAATCTGAATTATTTGTATCATATCACAAGGCAACCTTCCAAAAACATTTGAAAGCGAGTTTTTTTATTAGATAGAATACGTACATGGATAATGATCATCATTCATATTTCAGAATTGGGTATTAAAATCGGTGGATGTGGGCAGAGGGTAGAGATACTGAAAATTTTAAAAATAATAGTTAAATCTTCCGAATCTAACATTGATTCGCCTTTGAAAATGGTCGACAGAAAGAAGAAAAAATGCGGTGTCTACGGCGTATATAGCATGACATTGCCAAAATACAATCTGGGTGCATGCCACTATATGTGCTATGAGTGCGCCGGGAATCAATGCTAAAAATTTCATATATATTTGGTGACGGCCGTGTTTTGCTTACTTGCGTTCTTGAATATGATGTACTCGCAACTAGTGTAATATATTCAATACAGCTTCAATACAATCCGCACGTTTTTTTACAGGCAAATGGTCTCAGTATTCGATGTCAAAGTTGTTGAAATGCGAGTGAATCATCTGTGCTTAACGTGAACTTGGTCTCCCGCAATGCCTCCTTATGTCAAGCCAAACTTTTGCTTAAAGTGGCCACCGTTTTGTTAAAAAAAACGCACGTGGCTGTGCTATACGCACAGATCCTGGGAGGAGCAAAAGCGTTGAAACTTCGTAGACAGGATATTGCATCGTCTTGCTTAATGTAGCCCCAGATCAGAAAGTCACTAAAAAGTGACCAAAACGAAGTATAACACCCAAGAAGACCACGATGAGGCTACATGTAGTACAGAACTGGATCCACTGAAATCACACACATCACACACATCTGTGGTAATATATTTTTCCTTTTCGTGTCACAAAAGACAACCGGATGAAATTCATAGAGGAATATTATAGTATGACAGTTTCAAAATATAATTTATATTGATACTGTAAATTTAAATTTTTATAAGTACTTTTTGACAACACCCCCAGACCCTCACAGCGAGTTCCCTTGAAGTTTAGGGGTGCAATTACATTTACGGTTTTAACAAGCGAGCAAGGCTTTCCTTCACTTTTGGATTCAACTTCCATCACCGAAACAAATACAATATCGGCATCCTCAACCCCCACCTCAACAAGGAATTAAAACCGCATCCACCTGCCGTGGTGATGCAGAATATTCAAAGAGGCATAATACTATAGCATCATAGTTTTTAAGTATAATTTAAAATGCTGTAATTTTGAAATTTCTATAAGTTTTGGACCACATCAGCCCATCGACCGCAAATATTGACCTATCATTGAATCCTGGTCTGGGAAGTTAACAGTCTTGGCACCACCAATCTTGGTGGCTGTGGCAAGAAGAGTGTTGGAGGGCAAAAGAAAGTTGAAACCTTCAAACACTTGATATTGTATCAAATCTTAGTAATGTAGGCAGAGATCAAAATTACTTGGTTGGACACCAAGCCGCTGATATTCGACTTGGAATTTCACCAGAAGAAAAAAAAGCCCTGGACTAAGTTTTTCCTTACTTTGAAGGGGAAACCCTTTGTCCAAAAGGTGTTCTCTTCATCAATCCTATCCCGATCGACTTTGGGTAAGTTAAAATAAATTTGTCACTTAAACCAAATGACTTTTAAAGTTTTTGTGATCAAAAAACCAAATTGGCAAAAAAAAGGCATTGTGGTCATTTACAACATGACAAAATAGAAAAAAACCCAAAAAAAAGACCCATGACAGAGCCTAATTTCCTAACGGCCGATACTAGACGGGGGAAATACCTAGTTTATGCCCAACTTTTATGTTAAAATACAATTTGGATACTTTGGGGAAAAGAAAACACTGTACAAGTGTGGCACCCCGGCAAACTTTAAAAAAACAAAATTACAAGTAAAAGCACATTTGGGAAAGCCAAACTTTTTAACATCAATCCCCCCGTCATGTCAAAGACTGTATTGGGGGAAATTTTTAAAATTGGTGGATTTTGGTTTCACTTCCCTGTACTCATCGGATTACACTTTGCTAAAATTTGGGGGGGTTTTTCCCAAAAAAAGTTTATGAATGTTTTTTAAAAATTAAAATTGGCCTAAAATTTAAAAGTTCCATTCCTCCCCCCCCCACGGGAAAAAAGCTGTTTTCCCTCTTTATGACTTTTTTTTAACCAGGACAAACATTTGGGTCTTAAAAAAAAAGCCCCCCTTTAAACAAATTAAGCCCCCCTGGGCTTTTTGGGAAAAATTAAAAGGGAATTCTAACAATTTTAAAAAAATTTTTAAAATAAACTTTTTTTAAATTTTTAAATATTTTAAATAGTTTTTCCCCCAAAAACCCTTAAAATTGAAAAACATTCCCCCCCTTGGGTTGGGGAAAAATTTTTTGGGGGGAAAAGTTAAAAAGCAAATTGAATTGACAAAAAAAATTTAAGGGTACCCCCAGATCAGAAAGCCCCAAAAAAAAGTCCAAAAAAAAAATAAAAAAAAAGGGGGGCCTTTAAAAAAACCTGAAATCACACATCAGACATCTGTGGGTAATATATTTGTTCCAATTCATGTCACAAAAAGACAACCGGATGAAATTCACTTAAGAGGAATATTATAGTATGACAGTTTCAAAATATAATTTATATTGATACTGTAAATTTAAATTTTTTTAAGTACCTTTTGACAACACCCCCCCCAGACCTCAGCAGAGTTCTCTTGGAAGTTTAGGGGTGCAATTACATTTACGGTTTTAACAAGCGAGCAAGGCTTCCTTCCTTTGATTCAACTTCCATCACCGAAACAAATACAATATCGGCATCCTCCAACCCCACTGCAACAAGAATTAAACCGCATCCACCTGCTGTGGTATGGCAACATAATCGACAACGTGAGAATTACATGTACCCTCAAGCTGTGTAGAAGGTCTAATGCAGTAAATTTAGCATTTCAAGGACAGGACAGGAGGCTGAAAATGCCACTGTCTCTTACCTTTCCTCTAATTTCTACCACTTCTTGGGATGTCTTATTGAATATATTTTGACAATCAAAATAAAGCATGTGGTAGAATAACTTGTTTTAACAATCAAAAAATAAACGGATAATGATGTAAACTTTCAAAATTAATCACAAAATATGTTAAATTACATCAAGTGCATTGGTGTTTGAAATCCGTTACAATAATATTGAGAAACATGCATTAAGCTATGGATTTCCTTCAAATAACAAAGAGTCATTGTGTAGTCTCCTTGACGCGTGTCAGTTGACATGGCTATTAATCCCGGTGACTTGAGCAGGCATCTGGCACGTGGTGATTGATAAAGAAGGGTGGGGATCATATGATAGCATATGGATGGCATGGACTAAACGACTGTTATTGCAAGTCGGTTAGTGGTCAATGCATGGAATGCTTATGTGACAGGAAATATGGCTCACAAGATGCCAAGGTAAAGATTGATAAACGTGAATGGGTAACTTTAGTGGTTAAACCAGGTCAGTGAATTTGAAGATATCCAAGGTTACATTGTACAGTAAACAATCGTTCACGGGCGTGATAACATTGTCATTACAATGTATGGAATATGATGTTTACGTGTATGTAACAAAGAATGAAGCAATTTCCAGCAAAACGAAGTTCGATCACTCTAAGTAAACATTCCATCTTTAGATGTAATTAATTTACCAAGAGCATTGATAACTAAACCAATATCATACAAAACAACAGAAATTATGTTTGAAGTTGTAAGGCTTGCACTGCAACGATGGCACACAACAGCAGGGCCCCATTCACTGTCAGTTGAGCACAAAGAACCATACGTACACTACAAATTACACATAATTTTGTTAATTAGGCAGAGATTACTACCACATAACGCAGAAAACAAATAGATTCAATGCAAAATGGGCTATTGAAATAACCACATTATTAACTCAATGAGACTGGTTTTGGCGTAAGGTTTGTAATTGACAAACATGTACACAATTTGGGTTATTGCCTATGGAATTACAGTTAATTCATCTTGCTCAATGGAATGTAACTAGCCCACAATTACATTTACCATTACCATATGAATGGTATCGATTAAAACCTAAGTTTTAAGAGAGAATTCCCGACGAATTAACTGGAGTAAATTATAAAATGTTGATCACCATAATTTTGGCATACTATGTAATGTAAACTAAATGGATAAATCACTTGACAAGCCATAACCTATTAAATTATTGTGTATCATTCCTTCAGTGGGGAAGGAGAGTGACGACAAAATATGTCAAATTTGTCACCCTTTTACTGTGAGGAAAGGCATTTTGGATGCCCCTTAATGCATGTGAAAATGAGCCTAAAACATTTTAGCTTCTTCTAACTCTATGGCAACTTGATCAAAGGGTGTTTGTCACATGCATCATACAAGGTTGTTTTGGTGACTAAAATCGCCAACTCCATTCATTAGTCTTCACAATATTTCGATATAACCACTTTTTGTAGCAAATAACACAATAATTTTAAAAAAAAGACATACTTATAGGCGAAACACCCATTTTCGAACCCTACTTTGCCCCTCGAAATATAATAATATTTAGTTGTAAACTCCCATCGGTCTTAGTATCAAACAATCGGCCGTCCATTTTGCTATCTGTTTATAAACATCTCATTAGCATGCGGTGAACCCTGACCTCTCAAAAAATAATTTATTCCTTCATTATATTTCGTGTGTTTACGCCCATTTCTGAGGCTGTAGCCTCTGCCAACAGCGTTTAACAAGCATAGCAGCATTGCAAAACACGCATGCTGGGGCAAGGCTACTGTTTCAGCCAATCACAAGCATTTCCGATGACAAAATTGACAGGTAACATGGTGGTAAGCATGGACTGAAAATATTTCTATGTAAAATGTCGATTTTAACAATAATGATGAAATGGATGCATTTATAAAATCCACCACTGTTTGGCGGATACGATGTCGAAGCATCGTCATCTTTCTCTGGCGCATGTCTAGCCTGTGCATTACGTCAAAGCGGGAGATTTGAAACAACGTCAAGTGCGACACGAAAAATTAGCAAGCCGGTAAGAAGCATCAAGAAAATCCTTAGTTTTGTGAATTAAAATTGGTTCTGATAATAATTTCTTTCATTCCATAACGTCTAGCATGCCTTTCTGCGTTGATGGATAGGTTACATGTCACAAAACGCCTTTGCTTTCATGCCATAACATCGGATCACCTCGGGCTGTCAAATGACACTGTTTTGAATCGAGAGATAAAACATCGGATGGCTTCGATGGCCATTTCATTAAAAATGCAAAATATTATGAGCTCGAAGTGTGAAAATAAGAATCTGCATCGCATTTCATATCTCCTGTGTAAATATAATACTATTTGGACTCTTCAGTAAACCTGCAGAATTCGCAGTATCTGCGACGATAAAATCTTAAAATCAATGACTTTGTGTGATGTGAATGTACGTCACACGTCCAAAATACGGCGACCGTCAAAGAGTTAATAAACAGCAGGAGGTTAATGCTGGCTGAGATTGTTTGGCCTTGAGGCGTTGAAACACGTGACATCCCGCTATGCGGAAATCAAGATTGAGTCACGCTGGCATCAACAGATGGGCGTAACATGAGAGGAAGTTATTCACTTGACTGACACGTAGCACGTGTGGGTAGATTGGTGGAATTTGAGTTTGCTGTTCCCGGAAGTATCTATTTATAAACATCTTACCGTGAATCGCATTTGCAGCGTGGCCTGCTAGCTGTGACGTCATACTGACGCCGGGAGGGGCAGTGATTGTATTCATAGATATGATGTCACGGGGGATCGGTCAAGGTCGCCTCATGGCTGTTCATGGTATGTTTAATGGTGAATACGTGTGTACAGATATGGGACACTCCAAAAAAAATCATGTGACTGGGGTTGCATCCAAACTTATTATGACTTCGACGATAAGCTAAACACCAGGAACCTCGATTGGGAACCGTGATGGACCTGTTTTCCATCATAATAGCATGGTACAGAGCCGGCACAGCCCAGATTAACTAGTTTGGGTAGTGTCTAACATTTATTATGAATAAGGGCGCACCCTCTCAATAGTCTATTGGCTGGGGTTGCTATCGCTTGCAGGCCGGCGCAGTCATATTTCAATTTTATATTATTGAGGGCGGGAGCATAGGTAAAGGGGATGTTTGTATCTGGGTATAAGGTAACATTTAAACTTATGTGGAGGGAACCTAGTTGGAAGCGATATATACACAGCAAGGGAAATCTATATACATTAGTACTCGGCGCTAAGCTAATAATCATAATCATCATCACAATAATAACCGTCATCATCATCGTGATCAGTAAAATCATCCTCATTATCTTCACTTTCATCACAATCAGAACTATTGCCCATGATGTCTAACATAAAGATTTGGTTAGAGGAATTATAGCTACCACTCTTCTGATGATCTTCTAACTGAGCTGAGATACTGCCGTGAGTAGCCTTTGCCACGAGTAATTTCTGCTGCTATTAGCTTCTGCCACAAGTTAATTTCGGCGCGAGTAATCCAATGCCGTGATTAATAAATGAGAGGTCTCCAAAGTTTCAAAGAGTAAAAAATCAGGTGGCGGGAGAGTGAGTGAAGCGTGGATGGAGCAAATAATTGCCGACGGGTCTTAGCGGTCCTAAATTGGTCAGTGGGATAGGGCCGGCCGCGTTGAGGAGTGGGCGGACTGATTGCCGCGTTGAGGGGCGGGTCTTAGCGGTCCTGTACTCGTGATTGGTCAGTGGGATAGGGGCTGTTGGCGACGTTTGGTGGCGGGAGAGCGAGTGGCGCAAAATAGACTGATTGCCGAGTTGAGGGGCAGTTGGTCTAGAGAGTCTTGGGAGGGAACATATGATGAATTCCTTTTGCACGTGGGATTCAATGTGTCTTTAGTGAGTATATCATCGGGGGATTGGAAGGCGTGTTGCAGGCTTTGTGGTGACGTGAAATGTGTGAAAAATCCACTGTCGCGTGTAGATGAACCTATGGGGGAGGTCGGGGCTGACTGGGGGAGATGGCTATCAGTGGTCTTGGGGGTGGAAGTCGGCCTATTCATGGGAGGACGGGGCCGGAGGGGGGAAGTGATCTTGTGGCGGAATTCGGTCTATGCATGTGAGGTCGGGGCTGGAGGGAGGAGTGATCCTGTGGTGGAATTTGGTATATGCATGGGCGGCGGGGGGATATCCATATATTACATATATTCCATAACAGAAACTTATCCTCATTGAAAGTTCTCAGTATATCTCACAAAATGAAGCAAAATCCAGAGACGTGTGCAACCGGTTGTTGCCTATGCATGGGCGGCGGGGGGATTGAAAAGGGTTCAAATTAGAACATCTCCACCACTTATGTCATGTGTGATTTAGACATGTGTGGTGAGAAGTAATAACAGAACCAGTGAGCAGTTTGTATCCTGTTTATTGACTGACTTGTTACATTGAGTTCCAGTTTATATATCCGTGCTCGTCTAGCTCAGTAGACTAGCAAGAGCAGGTTGAGGTCTAGTAGACTCGTATGACGCTGGTGTGTGTGTAGGCGGTAGGCGGAGCCGGAAGTGAGACTTCCGGGCGGTGCCTATGAGTCTAATCTGACTCAGCACTTTGATTTGGGTGGTCTAAAAATGCCTGACCTTGACACAATAGTAAAAGTACAGAAATGTAAATGGATTATACAATATCTGAACAATCACTCTGGACAATGGCAATATACGATAAAAAATTAATTGGCATAGAATTACTTGAAATTTTCCTTCTTAGCAATTTCGATATTACAGATTTCCCTAGTATCCCTACTTTTTATAAAGAAGTGTTACAAAGTTGGGCTACAATAAAAAGCAGTATAGATAATTCTCAAGTAGAACAATTTATTTTCTATAATAAGATCATTAAGATAAACAATCAATACATATATAACAAGGATTTTCTTAACTGTGGTATATGGAAAATAAAAAGATTTCTTTTTATAGTAATGGAAAGATCATATCATTTGACGATGGAAACAAAGGGGATTAAACAGCAGGTGGTATTTGTTATGGAGAGGAATAATTGAAATAATTAAATCAAAAACATAGATCCAAGGGTCCATGATAAAAAAAAAAAAAAGTAAAAATCCAAATACTTGTATAACTTTGATTAAAACCAAAATTGCTTATTCTGTAGTGAAGGATAAATTTCGAGATATCCTGAAATTAGAAAAAATGATAATTTATGGAAATTTGTGTATTTAATACCTCATGGCTGTGTAAATAATAATAATGTCAAAGAATTACAATACAAAATTCTACATAGATATTTTCCGACTAATGTATTGTTATCAATATATGCTAATATTAGTAATGATTGTACTTTTTGTTCATTAGAAAAAGAAACTTTGGAACATCTCTTCTTTGATTGTAAATATGTAAAATTAATTTGGCAATATTTGGAAGATCATATAAAAAATGTTATACATACACAAATAGTACTAAGTTTGTCAAATATTTTGTTAGGAATGATGGAAGAGGATATAAATAGATTAGATATGATCAATTGTTTAATTTTACATGGAAAATATTTTATTGCAAAATGTAAATTTATGTACACCATCCCGAATACTAAGAACTTTTATAACTACCTTGTTTACCATAAAAAATATGAAACATTAATGAAAGATTTCATATTGTAATATTAATTATATATCCCCTTTAAATAACATTTATTATGATATTTAAGTATATATATACTATCATAGCTTGTTTTTCTTAGTTTTATTTAATTCTTTTTGTTTGTTTTTTTTTTTTTTTTTTTATTTTCTTCTATTTATATCTTTGGTTCATTGTAAATGTCATTAATATATTATTATGAAATATGGATGGTTTATGTTGTTTTTCGTGTGTATCCTGGATAAAACGTCGCTGCAATTAAAATCTATACTGATATTATGACATTTAAAATCGTCCGCGAAAGCTCTCAAATGAATGGCCGATTACTCGAAATTGTTAAAATTTAACTTGATGCTGTATGTATCTTTATTTATAATGGTGAAAATAAGAAACTAGACTGTCTCCTGAATGTGTACTGTAAATGTGAAAATGTTCTAATGAAAAACGTAAGAGCTATAAAGGATCAACAAAGGATCAAGGATTTCAACTGTGACAATTGAAGACCCCAACCGTGAATAACAAGTCACGCAAAATGCGTGTCTTGTACTCAGGGGGTATCATAGTGAATTTACGTCTGGCTTTGAGAGCGTTAAATGTTGTGTATCGAGGCTGGTCTGTACCCGGACCCTAGATTTCTGCTACTAATAAAATTATTTTCATTATTTTAACATAGTTTTTTTGTATGGTGATAGTCTTGTATAGTTTTATTGTATGGTGATGGGGCTTTTGGAAATGGTATTTTTTTCCCATTTACAGGTGCTGACTATGATGGGCAACCTGAAGCACCCGAACCTGAAATTGATAATTCTTCTTCAACCCCCTCTCTCTGCTTTGAAATTTATTTTGAGCCCTGCTTGGGTAAAAAAAAGCCTGATCTGCCACCATTCAAATGTAACAAAAAAAAGCAAATAGTTTTGACTTGTTGGGTCCTTGCTAATGTTAATTTTATTTGTCCTTTTCCTGAGCAGATTCGAGGAAGGATTGGAGACTCTGGGTGTGCTTGATACCATCAAGCATGAACCAGTGATAAGGAAG
The DNA here is from genome assembly GCA_019095985.1 of Streblospio benedicti. Taxonomy (NCBI): domain Eukaryota; kingdom Metazoa; phylum Annelida; class Polychaeta; order Spionida; family Spionidae; genus Streblospio; species Streblospio benedicti. The sequence goes on from CM032666.1 coordinate 5,391,196, forward strand.
GCTTTTGTGGGAGAGGCCAAACCACTGACGGGAGGACAGGTGGCTGAACTTTTTGCCGTCTCCAAGTGGTCACCGCTTGGTAGTAACAAGTGAGAAGCCGAAAACCGTACTGTGGCCTGGTGGGGTGAATTACTACAAGACCTGGAAGGTAAATAATCTGACACTAGTTTTATTCCACTTCTTTTTAAGCGACATCAATTCTTTAGGATGCTTTGGATAAAAGCATGGCCTAAAATGGGAAAGGAGCAACCCGACTTTGATTAAAAAAAGGGGCAACTTTAGGGACGATGTATCAAAACTGTAAACAAACCTCAATGTTTATCATGAAAATATGATCTTCAAACATTGATTCTAACTCACATCGAAAGTTTGTATCAATATTCATTCTAAACCATTGCCGGTAATGGGAAACGTTAACGTGTCTGAGCTTCTAATATATCCCATGTGTATGCATACAAGTAGAGGATTTCTTGAAATGAATTCTTTCATTTTCACATGTCTTCGGTCACTTGTGGGGGTGCATGGTGGACGTAACTGTCATTTTCTCATGTGAAAATGATTTTATTGTCAGTTATAAGCACATGTGCAAAATCATGTATTATATATATGATGTATATTTTGTAGATGTCTTCCCCAACATGCACCCAGAGTGCACCTACCATTAGGTAAGTTACACTTTATCAACTTCATTTTTATACAGTTCTTTTTTGTCATAGACACTCATTTTCACATGAAAATATCATTGGCATTAACCAATGCTAAGTTTATATTCTCATAAGTATGTTATTTGCATTGATCAACAGTAGACATGGTGGTTTTAGGAAAAACAAATTTGATACAAACATGTCAATGAAGAATGTAATAAGGCAGAAGTGACATGACTGTTGTTATGAATAATGTGTATCCCTCAAAAAAGGAAACAAAAGACTGCTCATTGGAACTTAGATGAATTTGTAGTTCTCTGGAATGTACAATTCTGCCAATTTCATTCTTTTTGATTTCCTCTAGAGAACTTTAGTGAAGCAAAATATGCAAACAATTATACATTCAATATATTTTTGTTTTAGTTTGAATGCCCCTGAACCAAAGAAAGCGAAAAAGTGGAAGTCATGGTGAGAACTGTTTATTTACTTGCAAACTCATTTTCATAGCTCTCAAGTTAGATTACTTCCAAATAGCATGTTTAATATCACCATTTCCATTTTTCAAATGATAGATGTGGTTTGTCAGATGGCAATAAGTGAAGATTCTTTTATTGTCAGTTTATTTTGATTACACAGTTTTCTTTTGCAGGTCTTTTGAGGAAATAAAGCAGAAATTCAAAAAGATCAAGAAAGTTTTCAAAATCAAAAAAAGGAAGGATGTCAAAAAGAAAGTTGAAGTGGTAATGAAAAAGGAACCACCAGTTCCAGTCCCAAGAACAACTCCAGACCCCATTTACGAGCCACTACCCGATGACTTTCTAGACGATTTTTTTTTTCGACCCATTTTTGGAAATTTTTGGATTCATTGGAAATGGTAAATTTCTTTTGGAACATTTCAAAATTTCATGTTTTGGCATTTTTTCATAATAAGTTTCTTTTTTATGTACCCCTTTGGCATTAAACCCTCATGCAATGCACCACCTGTTAAATGGTTTTTCTTAGGGGGTATACTCTCTGTGGAAGGCATTTTGAGTTTCCCTTATCAGAGGGTTGATAGCCATGAAATGATTGTCAGTAGAAGATAAAATTTAAAAAAGACAGGGATTCACCCCCAACTCCGGAAATGAGATTTAAGGCTGCTAGAATGAAAGAAAGTCATACTTTTCACATGTGGCGCAGTAATTGCTAGTTGCCATCATGCAGTCTTACTCTGACGGAACTAACTCCCCCTGTGGAATACAAGGGAATTCTAAACCTGTGTCTGATGACCAAACAAATAGGCCGCCATTCAGTATTCTTTGTTATATATATACGTATGTTTAAAACAGGCACCCTCCGGTGGATTAGGACAGGACAATTGCCAAAAAATATTACGCAAAACTAAAAATGGCTAGCATTCTTGTCAAACGAAAAAAATTTAAAAATTGTTTCACTTCACTTACCAAATATGGCACATATTCCTGAATATATCTAAACTAAAG
>CM032666.1:5393420-5468919 GCA_019095985.1 Streblospio benedicti
AAGTTTTGTACAAACTTTGATGAGTTTGAATCAATGTTTGAAGATCATATTTTCATGATAAATATTGAGGTTTGTTTACAGTTTTGATACATCGTCCCTAAAGTTGCCTCTTTTTTTTAATCAAAAGTCGGGTTGCTCCTTTCCCATTTTAGGCCATGCTTTTATCCAAAGCATCCTAAAGAATTGATGTCGCTTAAAAAAGAAGTGGAATAAAACTAGTGTCAGATTATTTACCTTCCAGGTCTTGAAGTAATTCACCCCACCAGGCCACAGCACGGTTTTAAAGGCTCTCACTTGTTACTACCAAGCGGTGACCACTTGAGACGGCAAAAGTTCAGCCACCTGTCCTCCCGTCAGTGGTTTGGCCTCTCCCACAGAAGCCTCCCTTATCACTGGTTCGTGCTTGATGGTATCAAGCACACCCCAGAGTCTCCAATCCTTCCTCGAATCTGCTCAGGAAAAAGGACAAATAAAATTAACATTAACAAGGACCCAACAAGTCAAAACTATTTGCTTTTTTTTTTGTTACATTTGAATGGTGGCAGATCAGGCTTTTTACCCAAGCAGGGCTCAAAATAAATTTCAAAGCAGAGAGGGGGCTGAAGAAGAATTATCAATTTCAGGTTTCGGTGCTTCAGGTTGCCCATCATAGTCAGCACCTGTAAATGGGGGAAAAAATACCATTTCCAAAAAAGCCCCATCACCATACAATAAAACTATACAAGACTATCACCATACAAAAAACTATGTTAAAATAATGAAAATAATTTTATTAGTAGCAGAAATCTAGGGTCCAGGTACAGAACAGCCTCGATACACAACATTTAACGCTCTCAAAGCCAGGCGTAAATTCACTATGATACCCCCTGAGTACAAGACACGCATTTTAGCATGGACTTGTTATTCACGGTTGGGGCTTTCAATTGTCACAGTTGAAATATGATCCTTTATAAGCTCTTACGTTTTTTTCATTAGAACATTTTCACATTTACAGTCTAGTTTCTTATTTTCACCATTATAAATAAAGATACATAAAGCATCAAGTTAAATTTTAACAATTTCGAGTGTCGGCCATTCATTTGACAGCTTTGGGACAATTTTAAATGTCATAATATCAGTATAGATTTTAATTGCAGCGACGTTTTATCAGGATACACACGAAAAAACAACATAAACCATCCATATTTCATAATAATATATTTTTACTTACAATATTACGGACCAAAAACATTTCTTCATCGTCGTGGACTTTGATTGGCATCACTCGATCACCCGACAAAACCATCATTCGTTTTCATAGAAATACTAGATATCCAATGCCCACATTTATTGGGTTGTTTGCTAAACGCCATATTTGTGATCCGATATGCAAGATACAATAAGATGAGGGGATGGATGATGAATAATATGATAATTCATCTTCAAATATTTAAACTTCGTCACATCATAGCTGATCTTACCAATTTCCGGGAAATCAGCCTTGCGCAGTACGTGGCGTTGTTGTAGACTCCTAACAGCGTTCTTGATAAAGGCTTATTGGCATCCTTTAGCAGTGTCAAAATAGTTTTACCGGCCATTGAACCTAAGAATATAGCGTTCATGTACTCAAAATAAGTTGTGGTGATACGAGTTTGTGAGTCTAGTTTCATATTTATTTGAAGTTGCGATGCAAAGCTGGTTTCTCAAGGTTTCCAGCGATGTATGACAAGCCATGGTTTTGCCTACACAAATAAGAGTATTTCAGGGCTCAAATTTTAAGCAGATAATGCGTGCTAGGTTGGTAAATATTCGTTGTTACGAATAGAATTAAAATATTTACACTATGCTGCTTATTTCCTTCTAGAAATACATTGAAATGTCAAGGTAAAGTTGTTGTTGTTGACACACCAGAATTTGAGACTAGAACCATGAGTGTTTACATACGAATATGGCAGACAAACTCAAACTGTTTTTTTCTGAAATAAGGCTCCTACAGGAGCCCACAGCACTGAAGGGGGTATTTAGAGTGGGCTCCTGTTGCAGCCCTCAGCATCCAAAGGGTTAAGAATCAATGACACACAGATATATTGAAGCAGCGTAAACCAATGCTATAAAGGCTGACAACCAACCTCGAGCACAAATGCGCAAAAACACAAGCAACAATTAGACATGGTGCGAATGAGGCTAGATCTAAACCGGACATGAAAAATAATAAAAAATAAAAAAATGAAGCAGGTTAGAACTTTGATAAAATCACGGTTTTTGTCGTTTATATCGAATGATTGGTGATTTACCAGGATCTTGTGCATGAAATATAGATCTAAAATTACAAAGAAGCCAGCGATTCCATGAAAGAAGGCGGACATATGACCGGCAGCGAGCAGTATTGAGAGCCATGCTCAAGGGTGTTTCGAAAAAAAAATGGAGTTCTAACTCTGTACAAATAGGTTAGCTATCACATATGCTCTTTAACGATAACTAGTACTGTAAGTTACTACTTGCAATTTATTGAAAAATTTCTTCCCTGTGTTAGACCCAGACTAATGTTTCATCTATCAATGTAAACAACAGAGTGTGATAATCTAAAACTTTGCTTGGGTGATGTAATTGTTGCATTGTTATTTCCATGTAGTTTGTTTTGTCTTTGGCAAGAACGTTTTGTAAATTAATTGTAACATAAAAATACTTACTGGTTATAGCAATCACGGGTTCTTTCAATTGTAATGAAATGGCAGAGGGATGCCATCATTTCATTTCTTGTCCTTAACTGGCATAAGGACATGCAGCCCGCAACATTGACCATGTCAATAATTGATTCAACTGCATGTCCAAAGGACTGCTGATCCGTAGCATTTAACACCTAAACAGTGATAATAGAAATAGAGTACAATGCAAAAATGTTCATTTTACTGATAATATCTGAATGTTGAGTAAGCGTTCACCACTCGCACATGGCTAGTGTAAATCATTTAATTTCTGTTGGATAGTGTAAATTCAAAGTCACTCGCCACAGTCAGCGAGTATGATTACTTGATTCCAACACTTTAATAACTAACGATGGCCAGTTTGGATTGAAAATGGCGAGTATAAATTCAAAGTCACTCGCCACACAAGGCAAGTGTTCTACTGAACGATTTACATTCCCTGTTAATACATGTATACACATATATCCTACTAGTGCAAGACACTTTTACCTATTACCTGACTTTGACCTATTACTGAGAATTATATCATTTCCATTTTTCCATCGGAGTGGTGGCCTCCCACAATCTGAGTGGGCAAGTTGATTTAAGCTAAAGAATATTCTTAATATCTTAAAGAGGCCTTATCTTGTAAATTTGTTTTAGATTACCTTCTGTAGGCTGTCTTTAAGGTCTGGGTCCCATATATGTTGAACTCCAGCCACAGCATCAGCTCCGGCGATGATGTTATAAGTAATATTAGATAGGAATCGAGGTAGAGGCCCCTTATGCACTAAGATGTATGACAACATCTTGCCGACAGTTCGGTACATTCCCTTATCCTTTGCTGAAAAGAACATAATACAGAAATGTTGTTGAGCAACAGTTTAAGAATTTTACAACTTGATGTTCAAATGAGAGAGAAGAATAGACAAGTAATTTGGTTTTGACACATACAAAAACTCTAACCTTTATAATCACTCACCAGCTGTCTAGCAGCTTCCGCCCCCTCAAATATTGGCAGGTGTGGAATTGCCCTCATGGCCAAGCGCATCGCCTCTCGCATCGGCCCTCCTGCCCTCCTCCATAGGCGCATTCACCTGCAAACTTGACATCTAAAAGGGCCTCTGGCCTGAATCTTTCTTTTGCAAATGTTCTCGTCAGGCTGTTCAATACGTCAGCCCGATTTACATTAACTATGTTCTTGGGCGCCATTTCATCGGTGAGGGATTGCAAACGGAATAAAATTTCATCCAGTGTCTCACTGAAAAATGAAATGGTATAGATGTTATTAGGACTTGCTATCCATATAGGACTCATTATTGGCTAGTAAATGTCTTATATACACAGCATAAATCAAGAAGTTGTACTTTAATACAATTATATATTTACAACACTAGCAATTAAACAAACAAAAAAATACTTAGAAATGTAACAAAATCTAGAAGTATACCAGTTGGTACGGCTCATTATTCAAACCATATTTTAAGGAATGTAAACAACATCATTCTTGTGGAACAAATTCATTAGCTGTGTTAATTCATATAATACAATACTTTCTTCATAGCAACAGCTATCATAATTTACAAATATATATCTCAATATTTCGACAACAATGTCTGTTTGTCTTTCTCAAGAGTGTAGAGTCATAATGCAAACACTATGACTCTAGGATTGCAAGTGACTCTTATGAATAGGGCTGAGACTTTGATTTCGGATGCTTCACTATGGAAAGAGGAGAAGGAGAAGGTACAAACAGCACTCAGAACATGTGGTTATCCAGAATGGGCACTGAAAAAAGTCACGTGGCAACCCTGCTAGTTTGAAGTATTTTTACATATATTTCAATATCCCAAAACCTGGAAAAGGTGCCTACCTTCCTGTAAGAAGCACTTGGTTGAGACGTGGGAAGGTGACCTATAAGCATATGAACACAGCAAAATGTTATTAAAATAAGACATTGTAAGTGGTTACAAACATGAAATAAATTAACCTGTAATGGGTGAATGCCCAAAGCTATTTTCTTCTTTGCTATTTGATTTTACAATACTGTTTTTTGTTTATTATATTGATGGAAGATAATTAATAATTTAAAACAAGTAAATGAACAGCAATTATTCTACATTGGTTTACATAACCATAAATCTTCACTCTTGGTCATAGAGTTGATTACATGTACGGTTGCGATACTAACGCAATTGCGCTACCTTACGTAAAGGTTACGAAAAGTTGCAATTTGTTGTTCTTTTGACTATGTTTACTAATGCATTTGCAATATTTTTCTTGCGATGCTTGGAACAGACACACTGGATGCAAACTAAAAATACGCTCTCAGTCGCAATTATCCTCCATATCGTATTGTAAGAATTGCACTTTTATCGATTTTTGTTATCAATACTAACCATAATTACAAAATACAATCAATGTAAATAAAAAAAAAGAAACTTCATATCCAATTAGAAATAACAAAACACAACAAATCCAGGACGGCTGAATATAGTTCAAGCCGGTGTCGAACCCAATGCACCGCAAATAATTCTTGTTGCTGCATTGTTTATGGCGGCTGGATGCAGCATTTATCAAGGTTCATTTTATTTCACAGGTCAAAGTAAATATGGTAACCAAAACATATACATCTAACTTTATTTGCGATCATAAGGTTAGTAAAATACCTTTAACTTTCCGAGTATTAATGTACACTTTAACGGAGTAAGCACTGTAGATTCAAGTCTCATAATAAAATTCTTTTTTAATGTAAACTGTTTACAAGTCAGGGGCGGAAAGAGAAAGGAAGAGAGACAGTGTTGCATTAAGGTGTGGTCAAGCCATATGCTATCCCAGTCACCCACCTGGAAAATTAGAAATAGCTAGTGCAGACATACATAACAGCAACTTACCTTTGGAGTTCCAGTGTCAAATGTTGGTGGTGGTGTAGGAGCGGGGTCTGAGCTGGAAATATCCACATACTCCTCAGCAATCCTTGCCCTGTTTCACTCCTTCAATGAATATGATAATATTATACTCTAAACATTCGCTGATAATATTTGATTTGCATATATATTGTATGACAGTTACAGAGCAGCCTCTGACTATAGTATTACTCAGTGTAAAGTAATTCATGACAGTTTTCCCTTGCCAGATGACTAAGTATACCGATAAATTATTCAATTCAATTCAATTCATTTATTCAATTCAGATTTAAAAAGTCCATAAGAACAGATACATAAAAACATAAATAAAATAATATAAATATGACATATTGAATATATAACACAGACAAGATCACAGGAAAGTATCACAATTCAAATAATTATTCGCCTAGTATGAAGAGTTTGTCTATCCATTGTTTATAAAATAGATTTTTCATAAAAACATCGAATTAAACATGGTTTTGACTATCAGGTTGTCTGACACAGGCAGCTGGGAATAAAACCCATTCATATAATTTCGTATTATCTCTGGTAAAGTTCTTATAACTTCTTGACTTCTCTCCAGACATAGACGCTGATCACTTGCTAACCTAAATACCGTCTATTCACGTATCAAAGCCATTAGGTCTAAAATCGAACATGGGCCGTAGGTTCCAATACAAGCCCAGAGGCCTGTAAATGAATTTATTTTATTTTTTCCTAGCCATGGACGATATTAGAACGTCTGATCTGAATTTAGCGTGTGCTAGATGAACGATCGTTGCGGCACGAGACTATGGTGTTACGAGTCTATTTTTATGACACTACGACTTACGGCAATTAACTCACCAGGTTTTTTTCCACGGTAAAATGAATGAAGTTATTTGTATTTTACAGATAGCGTGGTTATTGATTTAGTAGTACCTAAGGAATAGACGACTGGATATCATGTTCAAGGATTACAATTAATACTAACGAAGCAGAGTTATTTGGAGAAGCACAACGTATCAAAAACTTTCATGCCTGGGCGATAGTGGAGGAGGATGTTACGTGGGTTAGTAACTTTATCGATACGTGGGTTAGTAACTTTATCGATATACCGCACGTTATGGCATATACGCCCAGTTAAATATCATGATTATGGAAGAGCAGTGGGTGGGGGCTTAAGCTTCCGAATTAATTTTGTTTACAATTGAAAAATGTCCTAAAACAGCACTAAACGACCAGGGGCTTTAATACGTGAATATACGCATTGTACGGTACTATTCTTTTTTTTACTGCTTTAGTCCACCCTCATGCTCTATAACAAGAGACGGTCTATATGGAAACTTCGAACAGGGACTGTGTGCCATGTGACTTGGCTTAGATTTTAACTAATATATGAAGAAATTCACTCCAATTGTAAATCATCAAAACAGTTTACATACACCAACAGTGGCTTGAAGAGCAGCATCAAAAGCATGTGCCACGCCAGGACGTGGCACATGCCAGTCCACGCCAGGACCATTGGCCGGCATCATGGGAGCAGCCACAGCACTGTTGTCCTGCATTATTATAATACATAACAATTAATACGTTCATGTAGAAAAATAGACATCAGCAATTTTGTGCATTTGTCGTTGAAATGTGTACGAATGCGACATGGTTCAAATTTGTCTTATTAATCAACCACATACATTAAGCTTCATGTGAAACTGCGTTGAAATAAGGCGTCTTGATAGAGGTTAATGAAATCGAAAGCTGATTATAAGATACAGAATATATTTATACCCTTTTTGCTGTAGAATGTGTTGATTCGAATATAAAATATTCACTCTGAATGCAGTGTGTGCAATAGACACTCGCTACTAGCCAGAGGCGTGTGTTCATTCATACTTGTGAGTGTATTTTTAGGAATGCTCGCCAATGCTTGCGAGTATAATTTTTGTACTTGTACATTTATCATCATTTTCATAACACAAAATTACTCGATATTGCTTGCACCTGGGAGCCGCCATGTTTGTTTACATTGAGAACGCCGATCGTAGCACCGCCATAGGCATTTACATACACTGCCAACAAGTTGGTTGTGATTCCGAGAAATGTCAAATGCAGCCTCGTGAGCGGTCGGGATATGCAGAGAAAGGTGAGAATTCGGACAAGAAATGATATTTGATGAATTTTCTTAAAAAACAAGTCAGTATATGCCCAATAGTGCTTATTTGATATGACTCAATTTTTTTTTGTAGTTCTATTTTGATCATCAGTGGCAATTGATCTGACAAGCAATACATACATTAAATTTACACAGTGTATGACTGATCATGTGGTGGCATTAGCAAGCTAGAAGCGTGCATACGGAGGACGTCCATCCATTGTTTATGGCTAGAGTGAATTTTGTATAGCGAGTGTAAATTGAAAGTCACCTGCCACACTTGACGACTGTTGATTTAGCAGAGTGAAATACCCAGTGAATGCAGCAATGTAGTAAATAAGCGAATCATAAACCAAGTGACAACCGATTCGTGTACAGCACTAATCAAATAAAAACAGTTCACATACACCAACAGTGGTTTGAACGTTAAATGGTGAAGAGGTGTTTTTACCTTTATTTGGTTTTATTATGGTAAAACGAAATTTTTGCCTCTTCAATCGTTACAATGAACCTCATAAAAATGTACAGTCCTTAGTCTCGTACATACCATTTAAACTATGAAGATATAAAATATACAGTACTTAGTCTTGCAATACCATTTAAACTATGAAGATTTATACTCTGCGATTAAATGATGTCTTGCAGTAACAAGTGGCTTGAAGAGCAGCACCAACAGCATGTGCCACGCCAGGACCATTGGCCGGCATCATGGGAGCAGCCACAGTACTGTTGTCCTGCATTATAATATATAACAATTAATACGTTCATGTAGAAAAATAGACATCAGCAATTTTGTGCATTTGTCATTGAAATGTGAAGAAAATTTCTTCTCCTGTAGTGCAGAGGATGGACATATGCAACCAGTTTTAAAAATTAAGCTCAATTAAATCCCAATCAATAGTGGTTAGAACTATATCACAGTGTTTAGTGGTATACAACCCACGCCTTTCCGACAGCAAATTGCTTAGCAGTTCAGTCTAACTTACTAGTACACTCAGGCAGGGCCACAGATAAGTACCCGTCCTATCGTATTTGTGGTGTCAGGACGGGTAAAAATTTTCAGTTACTTGTCGTATGGACGAGTATTCTCAACCAACCGAGATATCGCGTGTAAATCTTATTGAGGACGGGTATAATTTTTAGGATACCCGTCTTATGGACAAGTATGGTTTTTCACCTATCTGTGTCAGTCATCGAAACTTGGCTAAAAATGCATAGCCCCGATGTAGGTTTTCTTGGAGAGTAATCCTGAAACCATACTGGTCTTCTTAGAATTAGTTGTCTTATATTGACATTTTCGTGCATCTCACACTCGTTGACTAATGGTTTGAAACAAAGTAGATTTGTTGTATATGGGAGTATACGGTGTCCTAAATTAACTACATATCAATATGTTTATAAGTAGGGGTGGTATATATAGAAAGTTCAAACAGGGTATGTGTGCAGTGTGACTTAGCTTACGTCTTTACTACAATCAGAAGAAATTAACTAGATTTATAAATTATAACTAAGGAGGCTCCTATAATGAATATGAGCCAGATAAATATTAGTGTGTACCATGGTTATTTCTGCAGCTCGGTACACTTCTTGTTGGCATGGTATGAACACATCGTCATCGTTCGGGCGGGTCCTACCACAGGAGTAGCATGTATTAGCTGCTCTCCCTGCATTAATAACATTACAGTTATGTAACATTGTAACATAATACAATTTTTAACATACTAAGTATTATTTTTAGTTTCTGTTTTGCGAACTTTGTGGTATTACACTGAGGTGAATATTGTATTAGTCAGTGGTGTAGGTTTGGGGCATCGTTCGGGCATCTGCTTTAGGCTGATTTCTATGCTTTTGTATATATTTTATCACTTCACATTATTGAAATAAGTTGACACAGTCCTAAGCAATTACAATCTATATTATTTTCACCAAATTTCTATAGCATCATCTGTCAATCAATCGATCCGGAATGTTTTTTGTTTATTGGCTGCCTTTAGTTAGGCCTAGAAAAAATGATTGTTTGGTTCAGGTAACATGATTCTCAAAAATAGGTTAGTAAGGTAGGTAATTTTATTTATTTTTCTTCATATTTTTTACCGCAACAAATTAGGTTAGGTAGGGGCCACTTCTTTTTTTTACTCCACATAGAAAACGAAAGTGACTGCACACACAACATGATGGTAAAATTAAACAAAAATGATTAATTACATATGATTTTCTTTTATTGGATCGCTAGAATTAGTATATTATTTTATGTCTGAATCCATAGGTTCGAAGTTTTTATTAAAAAGCTCAATAAAAAGATTAGGTTAGGGGGGTTAAAATGGGTTAGTTAGGGTTACCGGAACCACAGGATCATTTTTTCTAGGCCTTAGGTTTGAATTATGGATGATTTTTATTTGATATCAGAGTTGGGGCGACTAATTTTTTTCTGATTAAAACTAAACTAAACTAGATGACAATTTTCATGATTGATTTAAACTAAACTAAAGTGACTCAAACAAATGTTATTATTGAACTAGACTAGACTAAATGATCACTTGATTAACTAAAACTAAACTAAATTGTGCAAATGAAGGATTTACGAAATGAAATAAGTATGAACATTCAAAACCAAATCAGGCTTTACACATTTATATGATGGTGACATACAGATTAAACAAAGGCTTTGTTGCTGAAGCATAGTTTTCAATTTATCCAATAGCATTTTTAAACATGCATAGAATAGAAGAAAACAACACCCTGAAATTTCCTACTAGGCTGAAGTAGGCAATATCTCTTTGACAAGTAGTACATCATAAAATAGAAACACACAATCTACCATCCTTTTACTGAATCAAGAATGGTAAGCAATCCATTTCAAGGCAGAATCAAAGAAACTGCTAATTGTATGGTCAATAGAAACTACATGTAAGTATTTTATCTGAAGTAAAAGCCACTGGAAAATTAAAACTCACAGGAAATTGCCTTACTTCTATAGCTGAACACAAAGAGAGCTTCCAAGCTATTAACCCAATTACATCATAGTGGTCACTTTTAGATCATCTACACTCATCTACCCCCGCCCCCCCCCCCCACCCCCGCTATAATTAAAATGAAAATTTATGATTAAACTAAATTAAACTAAACTGAAATTTTTAAGTGTATTGATTAAACTAAAACTAAACTAAATTACACAAATTCTGCTTGATAAATCGATTAAAACTAATCTCGCCTCAACTCTGTTTGATATAATTTGATTTATTTTATTACTGTGATGTGGTATAACACACAATATCAGGGCTGCCAAACCACCTCTCGTGGATTTCTGTACTCCTAATGTCCCAAATTAGTATTTTAGGGGTTCAAATTAGTATTCCGAGGGGGATTATTTGCCATTATTTAACTTTTTATAGCAGGAAATAAGTTACAATGTACACTAAAAACACTGACTTAGTTAATTTTAATGTATAGAGTATAATTCAACTTCATTTAAGTACCCCAATGGGGCTCAGCCCGGAGCCCGGCCTGAAGTGGCTGTGCGAAACCGGGGTCATTTAGCTCTCAAAAACCTGCGAGAACATACTTGAGTGTACTACCTCTATCTTATGCTGGTGCAAATAGATTGAAATTGAAGCAATATATTATTTCATGGAGTCGTGCATGTGTGAGGCTAGAGATAGAGGTACAAATATTTATCTCTGTCATAAATATAGACTTTATAGATGGGTCAGGATGATGACAATTCCCATTGGTATCAAAGTTAGATGCTCAGGGAGTTCGTATGCACAGTCAACTTGTATGTTCCATTTTAAATGAATTAAACTACTTTATTCATCACAGATCATGTGCAAAAATGCATTTCGGTAAAAGAATTTTTACCCAACATTATTTAGACTCGTTGCTATGTAAGTAATATATGAAGTGACTGTGTCCTCCCGCATGCCCGGGATCCATGTAGCATCATCATCACGGTCTCTAGGATTTGACAAGTCACAAATGATGCACTTGCATTTCTAACTATATACGATAACAATATGCAGTGCATGTTTTATATGTTGTCATATCTTAAGCAATATTTAAATCTTTCATTATAAACAATTATATTGTGCTTTAGAACCCGCATATATACGTAGTTATTACTTATTTCTACCTGCAAACTTTCCCAGCCGTGTTACCTTTAATTATATTATCGCTCATCAAAATAGTTGCGTGCGTAACTTGATTCGATATGATGTTTGTAAAACCGGCGAAAGCTGTTTCCCATGCATCTATCAATCGAGTACATTTTTTTGCGTGAGCAATAGGAGTGAGCAATAGGAGCAATAGCGAGGAGTGGCTGGTAGTGCTGGTGCAGTCAATGTACAATAATGTACGGAGTCGGGTACGTGTTGGAGATGAGTACAGTGAAGAGTTTAGTGTGGAGGTCGGTGTGCACCAGGGCTCAGTCCTAAGCCCACTGCTCTTCATTATAGTACTAGAGGCTCTCTCCCTTCAGTTCCGCACTGGATGCCCCTGGGAACTGCTGTATGCTGATGATCTAGTCATTATTGCAAACACAAAACAAGAGTTACTGGATAAGGTGCAGGTCTGGAAGGAGGGTATGGAGGAGAAGGGACTCCGTGTGAACATGGGAAAAACCAAGTGTATGATCTCTGGGTTACAGCTTGACAGACTGCAGAAGACTGGGAAACATCCCTGTGCTGTCTGTCTCGCGGGTACAGGTAGTAACTCCATCTACTGTGGAAAATGTGCCTGTTGGGTCCACAAGAAATGCAGTGGCATCAAAGGCCCTCTGAGAAATGACCCAAGTTACATATGTCCGAGGTGTGCAGGTGCTGCCAGACCTGTAGATGGCAGGCCAGTCAAGGAGGTCACAGTAGGTGAGCATAAGCTGGAAGTTGTGTCCGAGTTCTGCTACTTGGGTGACATGCTATCCAGCGGTGGGGACTGTGAGCTAGCCGCTACTGTGAGATGCAGGACCGCATGGGGGAAGTTCCGTGAGCTCCTCCCGATACTCACAAACAAGCATCTCCCGCTGGTATCCAGAGGTAGAGTGTACTCCACTTGTGTACGTAGTGTGATGCTACATGGTTCCGAAACCTGGGCTGCCTCCTCCAAGACCCTGAACCGTTTGAGAAGAAATGATCGAGCCATGATCCGATGGATCTGTCGTGTAAGGCCCCAGGATGACGTGAGCTCTGACTGCCTCCTAGAAAAGCTTGGCATAAAGGACATCGAAGCTGTGCTTCGTGCGAACAGGATGAGATGGCTAGGCCATGTCGAGCGAAGCACCGGCTGGATAGCCAGAGTGAGGGAGCATAAAATCATGAGACAGAAAGCTCCAGGCAGACCAAAGTTGACCTGGGATGAGCTGGTGAAACGCGACAGAGCATCACTTGGCATGGAAGGAATGGACCCCAAGGACCGTCAAGCATGGAGGGGACGCCTTCGGTCACAACTAGGCAGCCAGGCCGCACCCTCTGCAGAGGATTAATTCAGGCCTGCCCAAATAAACAAGGATGATGATGATGATGATGATGATGATGATGATGATGATGATGATGATGATGATGATGATGATGATGATGATGATGATGATGATGATGATGATGATGATGATGATGATGATGATGATGATGATGATGATGATGATGATGATGATGATGATGATGATGATGATGATGATGATGATGATGATGATGATGATGATGATGATGATGATGATGATGAATAGCGTAAGTAAATTCATTCTACAGAAAAATCATTCTACTTGTGTATTTATCCTCATAACCACTGAAATCCATACTGTAAAGGGTACAGACCCGTACTCCCGTATTCAGACCCTCAAATTCGTATGAATACGGCTACATGCGTACTACTTGGCAGCCCTGCAATATAACTAACAATGAAACGAAAGTCAGTGATATAGACTCGAAAGATTTGAAAGGCCATGGAATCAACCTCACGGTCACCTGCTAACACCAGACCAGTCATTATGTGTCGGACAGGCGTGCTAACCTCTGCACCAACCTTTCCTATGAGAGATAGCAGTGTTCACATTTCGTCTATATCATATTGCGCAATCACATACTTTGGCGCCTATGATACTATATCTAGCCTAGTAGAACTCGCTGCCTTAATCACTATACATCACTGAATTCTTACAACTTTACAACAATACATTTAAAATATATTTTAAATTGTGATTGCATAAGACTGTACCATCTTATTTCAATTTTGTGAGGAGAGAAACTATAGACTAGAGCATAAATTCGACATAAAATTTATGCCCTGGCTCCCCTGGTCTTGTGCCTGTTATTAACCCCTCTATATAAGTAATGTGGGTCGGATACTATTTGTAAAGTACACATAATATACATACCCCATCACCTCCCAATTTGCATGGCCCATGCATAAATTTAATTAACTAACCAATTTATTAATGGATGCATAATCTGTGTGCTTTGTTCTCTACTCCATGTATGAGTACTTCTTTTGTATTTACTTGTACGAATACCTAATTCAATATAACTGCTAATTGTTTCACATAAAATGTCCACACCACCATCTGACCATCATAATTTAACAATAATTTGTATCTTTTGATGGAAATTCATTTATCCTGGATATAACATATATAAGTTTAACAATAGTTTTTAGTCAAGGATAACAGTCAGTTCACACACTAAGCTTTCAATGGCATCAGCCATCTTGTTCACAGTGGTTGACGTCATTCGTCGTCACTGGGACCTCGGGAGATTCCTGGATTCCTGGATGAAGATGAAGAACTCAGATTGTTTGATGTGAGTGCTCTTTTCACAAGTGTACCAGTGGAGAAAGCCTTAGAGGTAGTGAAGGAGAGATTAACATCTGATATCTCCTTGCCCAACCGCACCACCCTCAACCCCGACAAGATAACAAGATTGCTAGGTTTGTGTCTAAGGTGCACTTACTTCACCTTCCAAGGGGAATTTTATCTCCAGATCCATGGTGCAGCGATGGGCTCCCCCGTGTCTCCTATCATATGTAACCTATATATGGAGGAGTTTGAAAGGAAGACTCTAGCATCAGCCCTCCATCCACCACGATTATGGAAGAGATATGTGGACGACACGGCTGTGATCCAGAAGAGAGAACATGCAACAGAGTTTCAACAACACCTGAACTCGGTGGATAAGTGTATCCAATGGACCACGGAGGGGGAGAGCATGGTGAATGCTGAGAGATCCCTTCCATTTCTTGACACTTTGATCCTAGTGAACAGTGATGGATCTCTTCGCACACGCATCTACAGAAAGGATACACATACAGACCAATATCTGAATTTCTGTAGCAACCACCCAATGGAACATAAAGCTGGAGTAGTCCGGACTTTAAACCACAGAGCCGAGAGTGTGGTTAGTGATGCCAGTGAGAAAGAATCTGAGAAGAAACATCTGGAGAAAGTGTTAGGGTTCAATGGATACCCCAAAAGTGTGATGATAAAGAGCAAGCCGAAGGGAAGACAGACTGCACAAGATACAGGTGTACAGGTGGATCGCCCCAAGAGACCTCCGGTAGTGATACCATACATTCAAGGAGTGTCTGAACACATGAGAAGGGTGATGCACCAATACAGTGTGCAGGTGTTCTTTAAACCTGTGAACACTCTTAGACAGCTACTGGTGAGACCCAAGGACCCCCTGGAGAAAGAACGTGTAATTGGACCTGTCTACCAGATAAAGTGCCAGGATTGTGAGGCCTCGTACGTGGGAGAGACTGAATGCGCCTTAAAAGCGAGGTTCCTAGAACACCGCAGACCCAGTTCAGCTAGATCACAGGTGTCTCGCCACCTGCACACAGACAGTAAAGGACACAGTGTCTCGCTCAAAGGGACCAACATCTTATGTCTAGAACCCAAATATTTTGAACGTGGCGTGAAGGAGGCCATTAATATCAGGAAACTCAAGCGCTCACTAAATAGAGATGGGGGCAGGTACCAGCTTCCTTCCATCTGGAACAATGTCCTCATCCGAGAGGGGGAGGGGGGCGCACAACCCGGGAATCTCCCGAGGTCCCAGTGACGACAAATGACGTCAACCACTGTGAACAAGATGGCGGATGCCATTGAAAGCTTAGTGTGTGACCTGACTTTTATCCTTGACTAAAAACTATTGTTAAACTTATATAAATAATTTGTATATCCGGCCAGAAGCATAACACCATAAGTTGGCATAACCATGAACTGCCCCAATTTAGATAAATTGTATTAAATGCCTACCAGAGAAGAAGCTTGCTTGGCTCACATCAAGAGTTGGTTGCTGTGTTGGCACACGGGTCTCAATCTGGTTGAGGATTGAGAAATAATAGTCAACATTCTGAGGAAATCAGAGCAATCAATTATACTGGGACATTAAAAAATGTACACCAATGTTGCTATTGATTTAGGATTCTGATAATGAATATAGATATATTGTAGATTTATATACACTAGCTGGCCCGGCTCCTACGGAGCCTATTTTGAGGGAGTATATTTTTTAAGAGGCCACCCCACCATGGCGATAATGGAAGTCCGACAATTAAAACAGCCTACACACGGCATAAACTGTTTGAAACCGGCTCTTTTTTTTTTATTCTAATACAATTGTACATACCGTTTATTTATATCCATTATTATTATATGTATGTGTGGTGTTAGTTTATAACAGAAAATCTATTTACAGTAAGAAAGAATATTGTTGTTCGGTTTAGTTTGCATCGGCTTGTGTTACTGCAAGGTCAATAGTCTTTTCATCACATATTTTAATCAAAATTTACTTCGTTTTCTTTTTAATAATAAGCTATTTCGCCAAACAATTGATACATCCTTATTTAGATTGACCAATGGATTAGGTTAGTTGTCCCCGGGAGGTTGATTAACCCATTACCCCTCACATTTTATTACATGACAGCCCTTGTATCCTCGCAAATATTTGCAGCGTAGCCCGTATAAAATCTTTCCATTTGTCGGATCTGCGTTGCCAACTTCAAACTGCCATAATTTCCATAAAAATGCTCGTATTTCAATCATCTCTTCACCAAAATACAAAGCAGCCATTTTGGCTTACCCCATTCCTAATTTTACTAATGTTTTGAAAAAAAGCATCACATTTCCAATGGTAAAAGGAAGCCCTGTTCGGATGGATAAAAGACTGGTATTTGCAGCATAGCTTCGCAGTAAATGCGTCACAGTAATTTAGAAAATAATTAAAAATATTTATCGGGTGTTTTTGGAACTGATTTATATATCATGATAAAGCTTAAGTTGTTAGGAACACGAATATGCATTTCTCATCAAGATTGAACCATTATAAGTATGTCTACAACACGATCAAACATTGTTGTTTTTGCATTTGGTGCGATATGGCAAACATGGCGCCATTTGTAAGTGCATTTTAATGCTGTCAATTGAAACTTCTTTATATTCTCTTAAAATAAAAGCTAAACATTAAAATAAATTGTGCACAACGATTCCTTATACGGTTTTACATATAGTTATCTAGTTTTAATCAAGATTAGCACCGCTGCTATAGCCCAAACGAATGACTTGTATGACGAAGCTTTTGTCACCCAAACACGCGAAATCAGCCGGCCGGTTTAGGCCGATTTGAGGGAGAGGGCCCAAGGCCTGTTTAGGCCATTTTAAGGGGTAAAGGGTTAATGGATAATAGCGGCTTTGTTACGCCTTTGTTCGGCAGATTGACTCGTGGACAATTGTGTAATAACAAACCGTTGTATCAGCCAATAAACGAATGCGTCGAATTGACTGACGGCCAGTGGCCGGAAATATGGCCGCTTCTACTTATCGTACTAGGTATTATTTGACCATTTCAAACCAGTTTTCTCATAAATGATGACATAATTGAATGTGTGCGGCTTGTCAACCCATTTCTATATTACTGACGTAGCGCAAGTTGAAGTTTTGAAGTGACAAAACTGTAGTGGTGAGCGCCAGGAGAGGAAAAATGTCACATTTTCGTCGAATCAGCATTGCCAAGCAGTTTCAGTGAAGCAGTCTCCTAAATGAATAGAGAATGAAAGGTATGGTGCATATGGCAACATGCACACAGTAGTAAGACAGGGAGCTGGTCTAGTTTTGAAACCCTAAAACCCCACTGATAAGAGAAAAGGGGGATAAATGTCCGAGATTCGTAGGGGGTGGTGGGCAAAAGAAGTAACAGCCGGTTTTCCATAATTATATATTAATAGTTACTTCATCTTTTCACAACACAGAATAATTGCGTCGCTTCATGTGTAGTGAAAGCCTTGTGTTTGTTTTGTTTGTATTGATGTATCTACCTATGTCCGTATATCTGCGGACAAGCTAGACTCAGTAGTGTTTTCCAATGAACCGATTTTGTTTAAACTTTAAACCACTATGTGGCATGACTCGACATCGTAATGATTTGATTTTGGGCACTTTGCCGATTTAAGTGTGCTTTCCACAGGGGCATTTTTGGTTCATTTTCAATATTTTGTGCAATAACTTTGCAAATGCTAGAAACGAAAACATCCCAACTTGGTACAATGCTAACATGCCTATAATGAGCATCAACTGTGTATAATTTTAACACTTTGCCAATTAAAGTTTACCTTTCACAGAGACATTTTAATCAGTTTTTATTTATTCTTTCTATTGTAGTTTCAATACCATTTAAAACATGACATCAAATTAGCACAAGTGCTCAGAGAGCACAGCATCACCAGAACAATGTCGACATGGGTCATAGATATTTACTTTAGCCATGTTTAGAAAGTACCTGCAATCCAATGCCAAGGACATAGATGCTAGAGGTGGAACATTCGGTCGGTTTTAGCCTTCGAACCTTCGGGACACTTTACCGAACGAACCTTCGAACGTTCGTTGATAAGTAGGTCAGTAAATATTGAACTTTGCACACCCATTTGGCGATAAATGTTGAACAGGAAAATGTCAGACACAGTAGAACCTATCTTTGTTTGCCTCGTTGCCTTTCTAAAATGGTCACAGCTCACCTTTTCTATCACAAGGCAACCGTAGTTCATGATTAGTTGACGTCTCTAAAGATGCCGCCGCCGGCCAGGCACAAGTACTGCCTTTGATGATGCCACCACGAGTGTTTTGGTCAAGTTTGCATTAGGTCACGATCATAAAGTATTACGTATTTGGGTAGACAAAATATGCTGGTACTATGGTCACTTGACTTTAGAACTTGCATAACTAGAGACCATTGATCATTAGGCCTAGTTAGACGCTAAGCAAGTTCTCATCTAAATGACCATTTAGCAGCTCACTTTCATATTTGATCTGTGCCGCCCCTTAGCAATGTCCCCAGAGGGGTTAAGTAATCCTTTGACTTGTGTTGATAATGACGATTACGGCTATTGTTTACTGTGGTCTCATAATTACCTGTTAAAATTATCAGTTAAGGCCTAAGTACCAACTGGCCACCTGTAACTAGCCACAAGGATGTGTTCATAAATACAAGTCAGTTGATTACGTAACAAACGCTTGACTGGGTGCCTTTGTTTCAAGTTGAAATAATAGTTAATGTAAGTCTTGATTTAAATGTTGTGTCTACAATGAAATCTATGACGATTATGATGATTATTTGACCACACATGAGCGAAATAAGACCAAATTAACATCACCCCGAAGGTTCGGTTGTGAAAGTTACCTTCGAAGGTATAGGTAGACGAACGAAGGTTCGAAGGTTCGAAGCTTCGGCCCACCCCTAATAGATGCAGGGTGAAGCTTTATTGCCCATGAGTCCACCTTGTTCTAGCGACGCTGTGCTCTCTGAGCACCTTTGATGTAGTTCGACAACCGCTGTTGCCATTTTCAAAACATCTCTCGGCGCATGTCAAGGTCTGTCAACAAGACTTCCGATGCCGATATTCAGGGATATTCTAGATTGTCCAGTTGCCAAATTAAGAGCACACAGCAAAGTCAAATGGCATTGATTTGGCTACTATGCAGTGATAAAAGTTATTAATATACAGAGGATAACCATTTTACAAGTATGCAAAATTATGCTATTATGGTACATAAAAATACTGTGTTCAATTTCCATTTCCACTTTTCATTTAAAGGAAATTGAATATATGGAAAGAATTTACATATGCAAAAACACAAAAATACTCACAGCAGCAGACATGTCACTATCATACTCAGCAGGATGAGCACCAGTGGCGGCAGGTGCAACACCATTGTCATCCTGTATATATTAATAAGCAATTATACAATGAAATAAATAACTGTTAAAGATTGTGCAAAGTCAGTATCCATGTATTCTTATTGGTAATGAGAAATCCATTAACACAGAAGGCCATATCATAGACCCTGAGCATCACACCCTTTCATATTGGTGGAATCAAAGTGGTAAAAAGTTAACACATCATGAACTATCTCATCTTTATCTGATTTAAGCCACTAAGCGAATTCACAGAAATTAGCATCAGTTGTTATTCGACATCATTCCTTATTGCACTTTCATATGGATTATTGAGATCATTTATATTTAAGTATTTGGGCACTGAATATAGTGTTTACAAATAAATTTAATAATCATTAATATTATCACACACACCTTGCGACGCACATAAAATTTGGAGCGATTTAGCTGCCCCCACTGCTTTATTGCCCTTGGGCAATTGACGCTTGGTGGCATCTTCTCTATGCAAAGGCCCCCTGATGCAGGCCCACACCGACACAGTTCATAGTTATGCAAAAACTGGAAAGTCGTTCTTATTCTCAAATCAAATTCAGCTGGCGTGTCATCCAACCCAAACTCGATTTTTTTTCAAAATCTGAAAAAAACTAATCCGCTGAGTACAAACATGATAACCATAGTATCACCCCTCTTCGCAATTACATGAAAAAGACTGATAAATACACAAAACCGGGTGAATTGTTAACATGACTTATGTTATCTGGTGAGTTCTTAGGGCATATCACGGCGAGCCCGAAGGGCGAGCCGTGATACACCCCATAGTGCATTGGTAGGTAGGGATGTTGGTACCACTTGGGGTGAATAATGTTATACACCATTGTACAGCTGAACGTCTCTACATTATTCACCCCAACTGATACCAAAACCTAAAAATCAGGGACCTAGCCAATGCACTAACAAGAACGAATCCCAATAACATAAGTCATGTTACACAACGAACCCGGTTTTGTATTTATCAGTCTTTTATAAACAACCATAACACTGTTTTAAAATATCTTAGCTTCAAAGAAATAATAAATATTCTTATGTTTGCAAATCATCGTCGTAAACTTTCAGTTTCAATTCTTTATTTAGAGAGTGTACCAAGTCAAACATTGAATATAACAAAATAGGTACATTAAAAGAAGGAAGTGGCTAGGGACATTTGTCGGCTCCCTAGCCTACCCTCAGTGTGTAAGCTAGGGAGCCGACGAAAATATCTATAATAGTAGTGTAACAGCTTACCACTTTAGACATATATGAAGATAAGATTTTCCTGTTATCCTATAACAAATGTTTTGGTTACAACATAGACAAATACTTTTTATGCATACATGATATTTGCATAAAACATTAAAGATGGTTATGTTGAGAGGCTAAATTGAGTATGCCTAATAAATTTATTTCAATTAAATTGTACTTCGTACATATGTATATGTCAGAAGGATTCATATCTTTAAATTAAAGCACTAAGCATACATTTTTGTGTATTAGCTTACCCCTTTAATAAGAAATATATGAAGATTATATCATCCTGTTATCCTATACAGGGCTTGACATAAGAAGTATTAATTAAATAGACAGAAGGGCTAGTTAGTTGATAAGTTGGCTAGCCCTTCTAGTAACCAAATATCCCAGCAAGCACGTGCCGTTGGTGCGTGCCATCTGCGCCGCAGGCGTCTATTGACTAGGGGGGTCCGGGAGCATGCACCCCCCACCCCCACCCCCCCACCGGAAAAATTTTGAAAATTGGAGGCAAAAGGGGCCATTCTGGGGTACTCTTGATGCAAATGAACATGTTCCAGGCAGCAGAAATTTGTCATTTTTCAGGGAAATTTTCTGTTTCAGTTCATTGCTGTTGTGTGTTGTATATTTTCAGGGTAAATGCAGTTTATCATATTTTGGAGAATGGAAAATGTTTTTAATACTGAATAAGTTTAGATATAAAATACTATGGTTTTATTGTAGCAAATGAATGGAATGTTCTGATTGCATATTCAATGAAATCACTTTTTTTTACAAATTCATGGACTATGAAATTTCAAGCATACAAATTCATCACATTCATCTCTTCACCACAAATAAATCACTGAAACATTTCAACAAGTCCAAATTAGTCAATAAAGTTCAGAATCACTGAAGTCGTCTTCTGGTGCATCAGCATCTGCACCAGACACCACCATGTAAGCAGAGAACTGGGCATAAGCCCGCTGTTCCTCACGCCTAAGATCCTCTGATGGACTTTTCAAGTCATCATCAGAGTAATAGCACTCATCATCATCCTCAACGATCATATCCGGGTCATCTGTCATGGCTGCAGCCTGGACAGGTACAGGTTGAGGTGGTGCACCTGGTTCCAGAGCATCCTGGTCCTGGACAACTTTAGGCTCAGCAGGTAAGCGAGGAGCATCGTTGTTGGCATCACGTACCTTTCTTCTGTCTTTCACAGTCAGAAAGTGCTCAATGGCAGGCATGGGATCAAAGCCTGGCACTAGTTCACCATTCTCCTTGTGAGGCAGAACTGAAGCAGCTTCCAGCTTCACTGTCACAAGCTGACTGAGTGACTTATCAGACAAACAGCTCCTCCAATCAGTTTTAATCACATTCATAAGGCTGAACCCTCTCTCTGCCTCAGAGGAGGTAGCTGGGAGAGTGAGAACAAGGTCGATGAGTGATAGCACATTAGGGCAGGTTGGCTTGTACAGCTGGTTGATTTTTCTCCAGGTAGATGTGTGAGGTAGGTCATACCTGTAAATTACAATACAATGCATAAAGAGGATCTGTTTGATTAATCAGAGGAGACATTTAATTTACATCATTGCAGATAGATTGTGGTCACTGTTAAATGTAACCTTACCTATCATACAAAGCCGTTCTCAGACGAATCCATTCCGGATTCAGCTTGTCTATGTCCACCCCTTGACTTGCCAATGCACCTTCAAAGTGCTCCACCAATCTCTGCACTTGACCAACTCCAAAGTCTGAATGTAAGGTAAGCACAGTGTTAGAGGCAGCATAGATTAAAATGAAGCAGAGATTTTGAAGGTGGTTTATTTGTTAAATATGATGAAAAAAAGAAAGTTGTTAAGCAGGATTCTTAAAGCCTACCAGGGTTATCATTAAGAGTGAGAGGCCACACCGACAGATCTGCAAGACTACAGGCTTTGAGCAAACTGTCGTCTGCTTCAAATCTTGAAGACAGCTTCTTCATGATATCATCAAGAAGCTTTTTGCGTGCTGCGACGAACTGGACATCATTTCCAGTCAGCTTCATCCCTCCAAACTCATCCTTCCCTTGAATTGTCTTGAGTTTTGGTCCATCACTGTTGAGGGAAACAAACAACTAAACACCTACACCAACCAAATCAAGTTATTATCAGTGCAGTGCTTAATGATTAACAAATTGTTGCTTTCCTTTGCAAGTAAATGATTAGAATGATTTGAAAGTATACTAACACCAGGTACTTATAAGCATGTACTAACTACATATATCTAGAAGCTGAATTCATAACCAACCTCTCTTTGTATGAGCGAAGAATCTGTGTTGCTGTCTGAAGCTCCTTTCGGATTTCGCAGACTGAAGCATCACGCTTCTGAAAAGCTTGAGACAGGTCGCTTAGACAATCAACCACATCCCGGAGGAAGTGAAGCATGTACACACCATTCTTTGAGCCCAGCACTTTCATGAAGTTCTTTGCCTTTGCCTTCTGGACACAGGTATCAGAATCTGAAAGCATAAATATTGCATTGACAGGTATGGTGCCTGGACCAGGCAATCTCGCTGTTGAGTTCATCTGCAAATATAATGAATTGGAAACTGGACACCATTTCCTTGCTTTTGCCTATTGCCAAAGCTTATTAAAATTACTTTGTTCTATTATTAAAACACTGTTTGTAATGGCAATCAGGAAAAAAAATATTAATATAATCATACCTGGGTTAAATGTAGAGCAATGGCATTAAAGCCATTCAAGAGGTTGTCCAGAGCACGCTTGGTGTGGGGCAACCATCTCGTGCCTGACACCCTTGTAGGCATTAGTGGTGTTTGCTGTTGGCTTTTGAAGGTTTCCTTTAGTGAACTTCTGTTCAGGCCACTATTGCAGTAAAATAGATAGAGGTTTGACATCATGGTTGAAACGCTGCCATACAATTTCACAGCTTTACAAGCATCTTTATATGCCAGCTCCAATCTGTGCGCAGAACAATGCACTGCAATCAGGTTGGGGTTCTGAAGATGCAGTCTCAGTTTGGCAATCACCCCTCCATTTTTGCCCTGCATCACTGTTGCCCCATCACTCCCCATCCCAATCAGTTTCTCTTTCCAAACTTCATTGAAATTTTCTTCAAGGGTTTCAATGATGGCAGAACTTATACCATTAGCATCAGCTTTGGCAATATTCTTGAAAGCAAGAAAATGCACGCCCAGTTTCCCTTCGTCACAGCTTCGGATGTAGATGACTTCAGCCTCAATATGTGCCGAGTCTGTAGCACCATCTGAAATCACTGATATAAACTTGGCTTCTGACACCTTTTCTATCAACTTTCTCCTCTCTACAGCTGCTATGCTCTCAACAAATTCTTTCGCCCTTTTATCGTTCCTGTATTGTGATTTGATTGGCAGCCCTTTTGCCTCATCATTATCACATAGGCCAGCGAAATCACTGAATGGCCTCCCACTCACAGCAATATAATGGGCATTCAACACAAGAATTTTGAGATGCTCCACATCAGCTTTATTCATTTGCAGCAATTTTTTGTCCATTGGACCCTGGCCAAGCTGTGCAGATTCCTTGGCCTTGTTCGCCTTGTGACCTTCTGAGTTATGGTGGGACTTCAAGGAATCAGTCTTGAAATTACTGCAACCCGTCACAAACATCCCAACCCTGTCATATTTTCTACAAATCTTGCAGAACATCCTGCCTTTCCCATTGGTGACATGGTACTCCAACCACTCAAACTTGTTAAGCCACTGCTGTTGAAAAGATCTTATCCTATTGTCCTCTTCATATTTTCGTTGTTGCTCTAGTTTTTCTGCTGCTGTTTTGAGTTTTTTTGTAGGTGGTGGTTTTGCTTTGAATGATGTTAGATATTTATCCATTTTAAAGCCGAAAAGGTGAAAATATTAGCAAAATGTGAATTTTTCCGCCAAAGAACAGGTGCGATAGCAAGTGTTTTACTGGAACTGACTATTAACGTTTAACGTCAGACGTTTAACGTACATACCCCCCTCCGTGCCACAACCGGGAAATTATTTTGCGTAAAAAACGTATTCGATGTTTACGGTTTTGACTGTATTTCGTGTTTTATAAGAATTATTGCAGAGCCTAAAATAATAGGAATTTCAACATGTCAATTTGCGTACGTGCATAAAATCGCACGTAGATTAATATTTTCACCATTAGGTGGTCATTTCGCTTGATCTTTATGTCAAATAAATTATCTAAACTAAGCAATCGCCGATCGCCGATTCGAATTTGACAGGCCGGCATCAGATTTTAAACTGCGTAGTATCACAACTTATACTAATCGTATCAACATATGATTTCGGCTACAAACCAAACACAGCATAAATCATCATATCCTTTTAATGATAGATGCTGACTTACAATATTTTGCTCTATAAACACCAGCAAACATCACAATACATATAATGGCAGCCACTCCAACTTTCATCTTTGTCAAGTCCGATTGGAATGTGAATCGTTTCGGAAGACATATTACTTCTCCGACGTCCACACTTGATCAGTAGTTTGCCAATCGCCTTTCTTGTCATCCGGACTTTAAGATATAAGTAGATGAGGCACGGGAGACGAATAATATTAAGATTTTCCAACAAAAATATAATAAGCTGGTCAGCGCCATGACAGTTCCTTACCGTGTGCAGAAAACTAGGTCGGTGCTTGTTGATTGGTCAAAAACACCGCAAAGCCTCTATCAAGCGCGCAGGGTTATGTAAGATTCATAAAGGATAAAATGGTATTGAGGCTCGTTGCATGGTAGCCTAAATCTAATGTGTTTCACGGCGATTTGAGCCAAGAATACTATGTGACAAAGGTAAACATACATGGGTTATTGACACTTACAGAGTCTAGTTCTTAATTTTATTTCAGTTTCAATGTAAAGATGGTGAGAAGACGATTCCATCCATATATCACATGCCGTGGTTTATTGCAGACAAATAAAAGTATTTGAGGCTTCAAATTTGTAATGGAAAGTGCATATTATATCGGCAAATAAACGCCGTTATCGGTCCCCTAAAATCATTCTAGACCGGCGGACTACCAACTTCTAAATTTTATTATCCCTTTACAAAAGCTACTATCCCCGGGATAGCGGGATAGCGGCTATGTCGTATGGCGTAAAAACCACGCCGGCCAGATTGTACCTCATTAAAAATCATTATAAAATGCAAGTCCGGCCGTACCCGCTGTCCGTAGTCTAATAGTCCGGCCGTAGTGTCGAACGACGATAATTTAAGAAAACCAGCACAAATTGGACTTTCAATCTCTACGACCGGAGCCTATCCGGAGCCCATCCGGAACGAAAGTACGCCGGCCGTAGAGCAAAAAATGCCGGGCTCGTGGGTATGATCCGGAAATCAATCCGGAGGTTTTTTCTACGGGCCGGATCTGGAACGAAGCCAAACGAAACCAAAACGGAGCCAAAACGGAGCATTTATTCCGGCCCAGAGCCTCATCCAGAGGAGATTAACGTCGATCGATATTTCGCTTTGGATTAACGCCGATCGATATTTCACTTTGCGGCCGCCATACGAAAAATGACTTCTCCCAAGAAGTGGATTTTGCAGCCTCCGTTTAAATGCCCGGAACCTGAAATTCGCCGGCCGTAATGGTCCACGGATTCGGACTTTACCATATTTTTCAAGGGATTTTTTGAGATTCCGGCCGGATAGGGGGGGTATGGAGCGTTGATTGGCTGAACATGTTTGACCTTTCCTATCTATTGATATGCAAGAACAAGTGTACAACTTTGTCATTATGACTTGTGCAAGATGTCTATTTACAAATAAATACGAATTTAGGTCGTTTATACAATTATCCAATTCAGTAGAAATACCTTGACGTGTGCACTTTTCAAGCTTTAACTAGCACTGGTGAGTTTCGACATGTTATCCAGCATTCAACACTTGTTTAAACAATTATAATCACTGAAATAACTATCCGACACTAGATTTGTGATATTATTGAACATGAAACAGCATTTTCATTCACAAATTACTGCTAAACAAACTAAAATTGAGTTGACATTTCACAGATTTCAGTACCGCGATCACTACTAGTCTAAACATTTTTCGTTTGCTAAATGGAATACTTAGAGTCTAGGGGTGGACCATTAGGGACGGTGCAATATTTATCAGGCAGGGGGACCGGTGCATTTGGTAGGGGGACAGGTACTTTTTTTAAGGTGTAAAGTAGGGGGACTTGATGATTTTTCATTCTTGTTCAGCATGGGACATGTACTTTTTTGCAGCTTCTGAAATCCCACTTCGACGTGAGCAAATCGGTACAAAGTAATCGCGAGAATATTCATGGGAAGGGACACAGACTTTTTTTTATGTATAGAGGTCATGGGACATCAGTTTTTTTCCATCACATCAGCATGGGACAAGACCTTTTTTCAGATAAGTTTTTCGATATGCACCGGTCCCCCTGCCTGGTAAATATTGCACCGTCCCTTACTTAATTGGGGGGTGCGGGAGTAAAATATGGAAAAAACTTGTTTGTTCACCGCACACATGGGAAAAAATTGTTTGTTCTCATTTAGAAAGGAAAAAAATGTTTGTTTCATTTGTAAAGAAAAAAAATGTTTGCACAAATGTCGATTTTTACTTACAGTATGTTTATTGATGGCAGTGATGGTACTGTATTTCTTCTGTATTCTGTATTTCAAACATTAACACAAATATTCTGAATATGCCAAATACTTTATTGTCTACTTTCTCTTAAAGCAAAGGCAAATTTTCACACTGAAATGATATACATTGTACATACCATGAATGAAGAAGTTCCTTCAATTTTTTTTTTTTTGAATGTCAGTGACATCTTGCTTGTACTGCGAGCAGGTCTCTCAATCTGATTAACAACATATAATTGAATCTAAAACTTTATTTTTACATTTATCGCTTAAAAATTCAATATGTTACCAACAGTTTCTAGCATCCATAATGTATTCATGATTACATGAAGCATTATTTGCATGCAATCAGCGTATTCTGTGTACCATATCCCTGTGCATGAAAGCTCGTGAGCTTTTATCTAAAAATGCTACTTTTTGGACCTTTGGCGATAGAAAAAGTTCTCATTTATACACCCAGGAGTGTATATTCAATTCTCACACCAAGGGTGTATTTATCAATGAATGGGGGTGATGATATACCTCATCTCACATCCCCCAAATATGGTCATCGTAGTAATTAGACTCCGCCCACTTTTACTACAATATTTACAAATCGTGCTATAAAGCCGCCCGATTGGTCAAAAGAAGTGGCGTGATGTTTACTATGATTCCTCATCACAGGACGAGTTGATTATCTGAGGGGGGTTAGATCGTTTGTCTTTGGCAGAACTAGTTATTTTTAACTTTGCGGAACAAACATTATTTTTTGCCGTTTTATATCATAACTTTATTGTGCTTCACTAGCAGTAAAATGTTTATTTTGAAAATATTCAGAAGTAAAATATTCATTCTAAAAAACTACCTACCCCTCTCAGATGGCTGGACGAGTTGATTATCTGAGGGGGGTTAGGTCGTTTGTCTTTGGCAGAGCTAGTTATTTTCAACTTTGTGGAACAAACATTATTTTTTGCCGTTTTATATCATAACTGTAGTGTGCTTCACTAGCAGTAAAATGTTTATTTTGAAAATATTCAGAAGTAAAATATTCATTCTAAAAAACTACCTACCCCTCTCAGATGGCTGGACGAGTTGATTAAACATTATTTTTTTCCGTTTTATATCATAACTTTTTTGCGCTTCACTAGCAGTAAAATGTTTATTTTGAAAATATTCAGAAGTAAAATATTTATTCTAAAAAACTACCTACCCCTCTCAGATGGCTGGACAAGTGATTATCTGAGAGGGGGGCCAGGTTGTTTGACTTTGGCTAAAACATTTATCTTCAATTTTTTTGTGCAAACATTATTTAATTCTGTTTTACAGCACAATTTTATTCTATTTCACTAGCAGTAAAATATATGTTTTTTAAAGTTTTTAAATAATTTCTTTAAATTTCAGAAGTAGAATATGTATTTAAAGGTGCAACCTACCCCTCTCAGATGTAGCGGCCCACAAGGGTGGGTAAAATGACTTTACTTATATGCATAGACCGTGTTTGTGACCTTTTAACCATCTCTTGAATTGAGTACATTTTTATGTTGCAAGCTGATTTGCATATACCGCACTTGGACATTGAAATGCATAGTTTGAGTTTAAAGAATAAAATAGATATGTTTCTGATATGATTCCGAGGGTGAAGTGTGAGAAAAGGGTTATCATATTGTGTTGGGTGTGATATGAGAAATATCATATCTGTAGAGAATCACTCATTCACACCCAACCCAATATGATAACCCTTAAATATAAAGCCCATCAGATCTTCAGAGTATTACTTATAAGCTGCGGATTACCAAATATAAGAGAGGTTCACTTGTCACAGTGATGCATCTAGGCCGCGTATTTACATATTTTACAATTTTTTCACATAGGCATACACATTGTGTGTAAATTTGGAGAAAATCGAATAAAAAATAACCCAGCTAGATCTATGGTTTATACTTGCAAATTTTGATGGACCCCAGGGTCATTATTCAACTATGGAATGATGATCATATAGGCAAATACGCTATGTATAAATTTGATGAAAATTGAAAAATATGATCCAGCTACGGTTTATACTAAAAGATTTGATGAACCCCTGGGGGGGGGGGTCAATTTTCCACCATGGGGCATGATTCAACCATGGAATGACAATCTATTAGGCATACAAGTTGTGTGTAAGATTGATGAAAATTGAATGAAAAATAAAGAAACTATTGTGCAAATATTAACTGTGGACGTACAGCCGAACGAGTTGACGGCCAAAAGGTGATCGGACAGGTGAGGTAAAAAATGTATATGGTTCTTTGAAGCTTCACACGTGAATAGCGTTAATTTATTTCGATTCATTTTCAACATTGACATATAAATATTAGTAGTATTTTCAATACATTCCACGTCATTTTAATACAATAGCAAAAAATACGAGTTAATTAAAATTTGAGAAGTCGTCATCAATTTTGTATGCAAAGAAAATGTTAACATTAAAGTACAGATTGAAAAAAATGTTTGCCAGCGTCATCGTGTGAAAAAGAAAATGTTTGCATTATATGGTTGTGTGAAAAAAATTGTTTGTTTGAAAAAATTTTACTCGCGTCCTCCCCCCCCAACTAAGTAATGGTCCGCCCCTTAGCAAATGCAAACTACACAATGTTGTTTACATTATGAATACAATCTCAAGTTTATTTATCTAAGTTCTAACTCCAAAAGAGAATGAAAAATAAAGAAACTATTGTACAAATATTAATTGTGGACGTACAGCCGAACGAGTTGACGGCCAAAAGGTGATCTGACAGGTGTCAGAGGTAAAAATTGTATATGGTTCTTTGAAGCTTCACACGTGAATAGCGTTAATTTATTTCGATTCATTTTCAACATTGACATATAAATATTAGTAGTATGTTCAATTCATTCCACGCCGTTTTAATACAATAATAATAAATACAAATTAATTAAAATTTGAGAAGTCGTCAATTTTGTATGCAAGAAAAACGTTTACATTAAAGTACTGATTGGAAAAAATGTTTGCCAGCGTCATCGTGTGAAAAAGAAAATGTTTGCATAATATGGTCATGTGAAAAAAATTGTTTGTTTGAAAACAAATTTACTCGCGTTCCAACCCCCTCCCCCCCCCTCTCCCAACTAAGTAATGGTCCGCCCCTTAGCAAATGCAAACTACACAATGTTGTTTACATTTATTGTTTGATTTTGTAATATTCCTATTTAAAAAAAAAAAAAATAAGTTGAGAAGGACACTAGAGATGTCGAAACATGACTAAATAAATTTGATTCTTCACTAAAAATAGGACTTTGTTTTTCGATTATAAGGCAGCAGAAACAGAAATAACAAACACAAACAAAACATGTTTACATTATTAATACAATCTCAAGTTTATTTCTCTAACTCCAAAAGCGTTTCTGGCGCAAAATGATGCATTTCATTTGATTGGTTGCTGGGTTGCGTGCAACCGAGAGTTTCATGTGATTGGTAGTACGTTGACATGCACAAAGGAATTTAATACTGCATATGATTGGTTATACCCTATATGGGCTTCACACTAACCAAACACGGGAGTGCGCGCAATCCATACAACATACCGCGCTTACCATTTCGTGAGCGTGATCACGAAAATGCCCACTGATTGGCTGATTGGCGTTCACGCTAAACAAATGTGTGTGTGTGTGTGGGGGGGGGGTTATAAGGGGTCTAGCAATCCCATATCCCTCTTCTTTGGGCCCCTTTCCCCCCCTTAACCCTCATTTTTCCCCTTTTCCCCTTATCCCTCTTTTTTCCAGCCTTTTTCCCCTTATCCCACTTCCATATACCCCCCCCCCCCAAAGTGGTTTGCGCGTACACGCACCTGGAATGCGCGTAATCTAGGTGCGTTTTGAGCTTGTTGGCCAACCATAGGCGACGGCTAGAGGTCGCGTGACTTCACTCGGTAATATGAATATCTACAGGGAGTGGTCACAAAATACAGAGGGGGGGGCGTGAAGAGAAATTGGGAGGGCATGAAAAAAATCATGGTGCTCTGGGGGGGGGGCGCAAGAAAAATAACATATAGGCTAGGGAGGGCGCAATTTTTTAAAACTAACATTCTAAGAATTTACGCGCTTTTGTCGCGAATCGAGACAAAGAATATCATGAATTACACTACAGCTGATAGCAGGTTACTAGTATTTATCATTTAACTTTAAAACACAAATAAAAATATCATCAATTCTGCAAGATTTTATTCTTTATACAATCAGTTACATATTAAGCATGACATGGCTTAATAGTCTTTCAATTCTATTGCAGTATCAGCAATGCAATGTTTCTCAGCCGCCTTCTTTGCAGCCTTCTCCTGTCTTCCCTTCTTTTGTCTCTTGCATTCCTTCTGCCTCAGCGTGATCCTTTTATTCTCTGCAACACTAAAATCCATTGCATCGAACTTTTGTTTGATTGTACCGAATATATGTTCCACATTATTAGCATGGTGATCAGCAGAGAATTACTCT
Source organism: Streblospio benedicti (assembly GCA_019095985.1). NCBI lineage: Eukaryota > Metazoa > Annelida > Polychaeta > Spionida > Spionidae > Streblospio > Streblospio benedicti. The sequence goes on from CM032666.1 coordinate 5,425,648, forward strand.
AAAATACTAGCATACTTGCAAATTCGAGTGCTTTATCCATTTGGCGACTGGGGTTCAATGTGCACCTGCCACTTTAGAGATTGTCTTTTCTATCACGTTTTGGGCGATAACACTTGAAAATTAAGCCGCCATACAGCATAATATGAATTACTGTATATATATTTTATTATATATTATATATTTTGGTAATGATTTATATTTTTTGATGGAAGAAGGGGTACTCAGGCTAAGACAGAGATATGCAGGGAAAACAATGAATAATCAATATGTGCAAGTAAAACCATAAATTAGAAGAAAAAGATTATCTAAATAACCCAATTTTATCAAAAATAAAAAATAAACTACTTTTCTCAGAAAATGAATGCACCAGAGAGCTTCTAGAGACATCCATTTAAAAGAATCTGGGGGAGCATGCCCCCAGACCCCCCTAGCTATACATGCTGTCTACGGCACTTGCAATTGCGCATTTGACGCTCACTTCCAAGGCCCCACCTTTGACGCTCCCCATTTCAGCAACTTTGAATTTGGCCAGTGCCTTTTGAATATCCGGCCACTAATAGCATTGGGCTAGTGCTCCTGTTATTGTTCTCGCCAAACTGGCTAGAGGAGTTTGAAATGACAGTAATTCCCTGTGATCACAACTCTACTGGTGTTCTTCCATCATTTCAAATGACTTGTTGATGTATATGACCTCCTTTTCACTCCAAAATCTTTCCACCTTCAACAGCTAAATCTTCATTTTTCCCCTTTACCCTCAACTTGCACTGCTGAAAGAAAGAAGAAAACTAGCTAGCAAGCAAGATCTAAATGCACGAGAGAAAGTTCAGTACTCAGAAACCTGCAAAACCATCAGAAAGAAAATGAGGGAAGATCTGAGAGAGTACAATACCTTGAAAGTGTTGAGAGCCGTTGAAAGTGGAAAAGGACTGAAAAAAGCTAACTGCGAACAAGGTCGCAAAGTCCTTATACCAGCACTGAAAGAGCAAGATGGGACTCCCACAACCAACAGAGAGAGAATCCTAGAGAGATGTGCAGAATTCTATGAGAACCTGTACAGAGACACCATCCACATCATGACTAAACCAGCAGCTGAGGAAGTACCACCCATCCTTGATAGTGAAGTAGAAAATGCCATGAAGGGCATGAAGAACAATAAAGCCCCTGGAGAAGATCAAATAGTGATGGAAATGCTGAGAGCAGGCGGAGAAATAGTTTGCACAAAGCTGAAAGAGTTGTTCAACCAAGTGCTGACGAAGGAAGAAGTGCCAAAAGAGTGGAAAAATGCCACTCATATACAAAAAAGGAAACAAGAAAGATCTTGCAAACTATAGACCCATTAGTTTGCTCTCCCAAGTCTACAAACTCTTTATGAAGATCTTGAAGAATCGAGTGAACAAGACACTTGACGAAATGCAACCACCAGAACAAGCTGCCTATCGTAAAGGTTACTCAACCATTGACCACCTACACTCAGCTGTGCAGGTACTAGAGAAGACCAACGAGTACAACATCCCGCTACACATGGCATTTGTGGATTATGAAAAGGCCTTCGACTCAATACAACACCCAGCCGTGTTTGGTGCATTGAAGAACCAAGGAGTTGAAGAAAAGTATATCAACATCATAAATGAAACATACAAAAACGGCACAGCACAAGTACGAACTGAATCACTTAGCAGAAAATTTAACATCTTGAAAGGAGTCCGACAGGGAGATACGCTATCACCTGTGATGTTCACAGCAGCACTTGAGGAGATATTCAAAAGAATAGAAACCGAATCTGGCATAAAGATCAATGGAGAGCTACTCAGCAACCTCAGGTTCGCAGACGATATCATCCTGTTTGCTGAAAGTGAAGAACAACTAGCTAGAATGCTAAATGAGCTGAATACTGAGGGGAAGAGAGATGGTATGAAAATCAACAAAAAGAAAACAAAAGTTATGTGCAATGAAGTAGCAAAAAGAAAGAAAGGGAATGTAGTATTGGTTGACGGAGAACAGCTTGAGGAGGTCGAAGAGTAAAAGTACTTAGGAAGGCTCTTAACACCAGGAAATGAAATGGCTAGTGAAATCGACGATAGAATCACTGCTGGATGGAAGCGATTTGGACAGTACAGCACTTTCCTGAAAGATCAGAAGATGCCTATATGTCTCAAGAAAAAGATCATGGACTCCGTTATACTGCCAGCAATGACATATGGAGCAGAGACATGGTCCCTAACAAAGCGACAAAAAGAAAAACTGGCTGTAACACAAAGAAGCATGGAAAGAGCAATGCTTGGAGTCACGAGAAAAGATAAGATCAGAAATCAAGAGATAAGGGAAAGAACAAGGGTGGATGACATCATCGAGAAAGCAGAAAAGAGCAAAGGCCAGTGGGCAGGACACCTTGCCAGAATGAGCCCAAGTAAATGGGCAAGAAAGCTCACAGAATGGACACCACGTAATGGGAAAAGAACAAAGGGAAGGCCAAAACGTGGCTGGAGAGATGACATTGAAGAGAGAGGAGGCAGCGGCTGGATGCAAGTGGCCAGAAATCGAAAGGAGTGGACAGATCTGTGGAGGCCACCGGCCAGCAGTGGCGTGACAGGCTGAGATGATGATGATGATGATGACCCTCAACTTGATGTCATCTTTTGATATAGATAAAGCTTCCATCTCTTCTATAGCTTTATCAATGTGGAGGTGGTGTCCCTGCATAAGATGTTTTGGTGTGATAGTTTATCCTCGTTCTGTCTGATAGTATGCGATAGAATAATTAATAATGGGACCGGGGGCATGGAAAAAAACATACAATGTACCAGGGGGTCATGAAAAAATACTGACATGGCGTTAGGGGGGCATGATAAAAAAATTGTCACGGAAACTATTTCTCTTCACGCCAGCCCCCCCTCTGTAGTTAATGACCACTCCCTACGGAGGTGTGATTGAAATGAAGTCCGTGATGCTTCTGCATTTTGAGTGTTAGTTATGGTGATGTTGTTTGTGACGATGAGAGTTGATATGCAAGTGGTGTGTTAGTTACTATTGTATTAGTTCAATGATTGATTTTATAAATTGTATGTACATTGTAGACACTAAGATAGTCGCAAGTTTAACGCGTGTAGTGTAAGATTAATAGTAACGTAAATTTTTGTTTTAGAAGATAGATGTGTAGTGATCTAGCCGCATGCTATCATAGAATAGAGACTAGATCTATGTGTAAATTTGTGCTTATGAGCATATGAAGTGGATTCGCGTTGACGAGCGGGTAGTTAAAATATGTGCAACACTTGTTTCGGTATACATAATTACGATATTTATAGTCAGGTAGCCAGACCACCTAACCTTTTTTGTGGTTATAAGAATTTTTTCACCTGATTTGGTTGGAAGGTTGCCTAATAATGAATTTTAGCCCTGATAGCATTTTGATATTCCCCAGCGTTTTGAGAAATCCAAGATCCAAGTCATGATTTTGGTGTCTAGGGGTAGGTTGTAGAGGTCAAGGAATCCAAATATATTCATTGGAATAAGATTGGTCATCTCCGTATTTACACAATCCAAGATGGCCACCACAGGAGTGTTCGAAATCTGAGATTCTGTGTAACTTTTTAACTATCAATGATAGAAACATGATTTTGGTATCTAGATGTAGGTTTGTATGGTCATAGAATCCAAATATCCTAATGGTAAGAAAATTGACCACCTAGACATAGACAAAATCCAAGATGGCTGCCTTAGGTGTGGTACAAATTTGAGATTATCTTTAATGCGCTAACTATTAATAATAGAATCATGATTTGATATCTCGTTGTAGGTTTGTTGAGTCACAATCAAACTTACTCATGAAAATATAACTTACTGATTTGATATAAGCAAATTCAAAATGGCCGCCACTACGAGGGTAGGATGATCGAGTTTAGATAACTTTTAACTATTTGAGAGTGAATGATTTTGGTATCAAACGTACAGGATTATTGAGATATAAAATTAAAATATTACCATAAAAGTACAAAACTGACTATCAAAATTAATTTGGCCACCAAATTATATATATATGTCTAATGGATTACAGAATAATCTTTAAAATTGAGACATTGTGAAGGATTTTACCAATATCTAACAGCAGGCATAAGAAGTAGAAGTGCAGACATGTAACTCTGAACCCCAACATTGATCTCTGGAAAGACATTGTTGTGTTATGTGGTATCTCTGTATGCCACTAACATATGCCAAACAGCATAATGAGATGCTTCAAGAAGCTGTTGTATATTATTTTCTACAAAGACCTTCCAAAAGCTGAAGATGGATACATGATATATTATCACCTCATATTGACCATATGGATGACTATTACATACTTACACTAGTATAAGCTTATTATGATCAGCCTCTTCCAGCTACATGTAAGAATTAAGTTCATTTCGAAAGACATTTGAAAAGCTTGCAAAGAAAAAGTAACTATTATAAAACACAAATGACAACAATGGACTTCAAACAAGGATGGCTTCAATCCCATTGGCACATGGATCGTTGAATCTCAAAAGTACATCTGTGTCAAAAAGATACGTGCCTAGAAAGCATACAAAAGCATTAACAAAGTCTAGAAATCCTACTTTATTGCTGAGAAAGTTACCCCTGGACAAAAATAGAGGAAAATTCTCGCAATGCTACAGACATCTCCACACATATGCTGCAAACGATCCTGAACATAAACTGGAGCTCCCATACTACAAATGAGCAACTCTGTGGTGAATTCCCACCAGTCACTGATGAGATTGCTAATAGAATACTCAAGTTAGAAGGATACTGCTACTCCCACACTTTGGTTGAGCTTTCGGAATGGTATGCGTTTGGAAACAAAACGTGGGAATCAGAGACGTGGGAGGCCTCTGGGGAAGTGAGAAGCCTGGGGGGGGGGGGGAGTTTCGGGGATTTCCTAAAACGTGATGCAGGGCTACTAGTGTTATCAAAATGGCCACATTAATGCAGGACAGGGTGATTTTGAAGACTTCATATTCTGTGCTTGAAGTTTCTGGACAAACTACAATGCAGCACCGCATATAGTTAATCTGAAACTTTGCTTCATCAGATGGCCAGATAATAAGTATATATGAATATCAGGACTGACTCGAGATATAGCATATTTTTGTCATGGGCTAGTATGCAAAACCAATGAGTGAAGTTAACCTTACACAGTCTCTCGGAGGAAAGATCAGTATAGCAGGTGTCTTTAATAGATTTGATGACTGTCTCAATCACAAGATGCATTCTTATAGACAATCATTTTTCAAACTGGTCACCTTGGATTTTACTCATAGGTAAATAACAAATGGTAGATCAGATGTTTTATGTTGTGTTAGATAGTGTAAAACCAAATTACATAGCAACTATACAAGCAAATTATGATTCTATTACTGGCAGTGTGCATGCTAATTACAATCATTCAAACATTATGCTAATTACAATCATTCAAACATTGCAGTAGCGGGTGGCCATCTTGAATTTGACTAATATCCAAATGAGGAATCTTTTTTATGAGTATAGTTAGCTCATTTTAGCCTATAAACCTATATCAAGACACCAAACTCATGATTCTATGACATAATAGTTGAAATGTTATAAACAATCTCATATTTTGAGAACTCCTGCGGTGGCCATCTTGGATTTCGTTAACATCCAAATGTTGAACCTTGTTTTCACAAATATATGTGGATTCTATGACTTCATAAATTCATAAATGATTTTGGATACCCATGTGGCGGCCATCTTGGATTTTGCATATATGGAGATGGTCAATATTGTTCAAATGGCCATATTTGGATTCCATGACCAAGAAAACCTACTCCTAGACACCAAAATCATGAGTCTATCACAAATATCAAGAAAGATATGTACAATATGAGATTTCGACCCCCCCCCCCACACACACACCGGCGGCCATCTTGGATTTTTCAAAACGCCGGGGAATATCAAAATGTTATCAGGGCTAAAATTCATTCTTAAGTACCCCTTTACCAGAATCCGATGAGAAAAATTCTTATACTCACAAAAGATGGTCGATTAAGTTAAAATACCCTTCTTGGCTACCTTACTATTAGATGGTTGTGATGGTTGGTTGAAGTAGCTTGTCGTGGATATGTAGCCGAAATATAATGTGGAAGAATAAGTGTGTTTTTATATTAGTCGTTATTTTCGTTTGTTGGATCATTGTTCCTTTATAGACATGTATTTATTTGTTTTCCCCGTGATTTTTAGAGAGCATGCACCCGTAGTATTTTTTTTTATTTTTATTTTTTTTTTTGTTGTTTTTTTTTGTTTTTTTTTTTGTTTTTAGATAATCAGTAAAATTCCGTAGTTTGTCAATGAAATATGGAACGGACGTGGCATCGTGATAGTGAGAACATCATTGCCCAGGTGAAGCTCTAAATCTGTCTCCCAATTCATACGGATTGAGGGCCAACACGTGTTTTTATTTTAGAGGAAACCTGCGAATCGGGGCAAGTCTAGTATGGCGAGACGGGTGTCTGCTGGAATATCCAATAGGTAGATAATGCATATTTCTTTAGGTGGTGAAAAAATGTAATATAGGGACATGGTTTGGTTGAGGATTTGTTGATTTTCGAATTGCCTGTAAGTTGTGAGACGGCGTATAGTTTTGTAGACAGCGTACATCAGAGAGAAAAGCAATGATGCGAGAAGGGAATATCCAAAATATAGGCTCATGGCTCAATTCGAGGAAAGAACATCATATACCATTGAAAGGATGGATGAAAGCTATCCAGCTCAGCTATCCAGCCATGTATGATGGCATTGCATAACGAGTAGCTTTTTATTAGAAAAATGTGTTTGAAAAACACCCCTTCGAATTCGTTCAGAGCGAATTCTGAGTCATTCAACGGAGCATGATTTTTCTTGAGTGTTTGGGACCCCATATAAAAGTTGTGTTTGATGATATATGCAATGTGTAATATACCATTAAGAAGGGCAGATTGTCCTCTTTACAGTGATGCATATAGAATATTTCTAACACTTATTAATATAGGGAAATCGTTAATTTTACAAATGTGTCTTACAGGCACTCGTCATTTAAAAAACAATGAAAAAATTCTCTATAATTTTTAGCTTACGTCTAATCCCAGACACTGAGATCTTCCATTTGGGCAATTTATTATATACCAGACAAATGCTTATTCTCTAAGCTCTCCAACGGTGCCTAATATGTATTTATGTGTACCAAACTGAAGAATGTACAGACTCCTCAATGGATCCCTTTCAACCACACAAATTCTAAGCAAATGGTGACGTAAACCTCATTGAATAGAACTGAAACTTTATTTTCATTGCACGAGGACCATAAAAATAAGAAACTAGTTATCACATACCATTGGACTAATTACAATCTCACCTTTACAACAGCGTATGATATCATTGCATAATAAGTAGCTTTACATGAGAAAAATAAATGTAAAAAAAGTTCTTTCTAGTGTGAGCAAAGCTAGAGTAGGTCAGCCCGGGTGGGTGGATTGAAGGATCCATCCTAATGAAATTAGGTGAATTAAACTCTTAATTGTCCCAGGCTTAAGCTTGGTGGATCCCACATGGATGCTCCTACATTTGTTATGTCATTTACATCCGTTACGAAGATATGTATATACTCCACGCGTATACAAATCTGGGAAGCGGGAACAGCCCACAGAACAGTTTGGCTGGTTGAAGCAACAATAAGTAGGAACCAGCAACCCAAAATCTGATAGTTTGGGGGTCACTATTATTGTTCCCACATCATATTAAGGTGAATACGACCTTGTGCACTCGTGTCCATGGGTGTGTTACTCTTGGTGAGACACAACTCTGCTTGTACCATGGTCTGAATCATCACCAGTACCAGTGTGAGTTCCACCCGGAGGCCATCAATCTGGTGCCTGGAGGAGACCCCAGAGTCTTAAAACATATTCACAACGATGATAACCCTGAACGATGGAATAGAAAATATCTGACTTCTTCAGGGGTGTCAGGCTGTCAATCACCTTAAATTATCTCTCAATCGTACCGGCACAAAGACAGTCTCGGCACCACTGGTTGGTAACCCGTATAGGGTGTCTAAGCTGATATCTTTCTAGATATGGCTGGACGTGTGGGGGTCTGGGTGACATCGAGTGCCATACAACCTACAACATCTAGAACATGCGTAGCAGAGTTGGACATAAGGACTGTTAAGGCAGTAGACATAGGTCTACCACGTTTAAATATCAGGTAGACCTGCTCAAAATCAGGTAGCCCGACATTAAATGACTGCCATGAAAGGGAGGTGTATAGTTTGATAAAAAAGAAACATTTACACTGACAGTAAATAATGACATAATTCTCTGTGTTTGTTGAAATAAGCATGGCGATTCCAATGATTGTTAGACAAGAGTGTTTTTTTTTTAAATTTCTACATGATGCACCTGCCAACACCAGGCAGACCATAAGTCTATCTACTGGCAAATGTTGATAGACCAGCTGGTACAGCATGTTGTTCCGAAAGTCTGGTACTCCAGGTTCAGCTGAGTGAATTGTACTGGTCCTGAGCATTAAAGCTCTCGAAGGTGACAATCCAAAATTGCTGTGGAGGCGAGTGGCTCTGAAAGATGAAGTTTGAACAGGCTTCCTGGAATCTGCAACTCTGGAATCAACATGTTGGAGTGCACTGTTTGTAAGATTTGAAGCTCCGAAATCTAACAAATGTAGCAGTCCCAAGACATCCTGGAGGCCAGCCGTTTCAGAAGGTGCTGTTGCCAGCATACTACTACTGGAGATCTGGTTTTAGTGCCATACCATGAAACATGTTAAGAATATGTGGGGGAAAATTGATAAGTTTAATCTGCAAAATCTAATAAAATTCTATATAAGAGTCTTGTCATGAAGTAAACAACATGCGGTTACATTTTTTTTTATAAGAAGCCTTTTTCAAACTAACTAATTAAGTTGGATTGAAAAAGCACCTAAGAAGTGTGTAAAATATCATTCTTCTTAAAATTTAAATTTGAAATTTGATATTTGAACAACAAAAAGGATAGAAAATAAAATAAAAACTAATGAAATTGATATGCAGCATTTTTTAAGCTGAAAAAAGTGGTCCGGCCATGGCCTGACCAGCCTGAGCCTGTGTGACAGTCCTGCATTGACAAAAAAGGCATCAGCATCATTGTGTGTGGACTTCGAAACGTATTTGAATAGAAGCCGAATAAAGATATCTATATCTGTTGTATTATCTATCCAATTGTAGACTACAATAATAGTGTTGTTAATTAGACATTATAGTAACTGAGACAACATAAAGAATATATGCTTTATAAACAAAATAAACTGTACATAAGTACAGCACTTGGTGATTCTAGCGCCGAAATATCAAATCAAATTATAAAATTCAATTCAAAATGCATGCCTTATACTGAGCCTCAAAGTGTAAGAGCACATATCAAGAGACACAATACAACACTTTACTCATGCTTAGATGCATTTATTTAGTGTGAAATATGCTAACATTTTCATATAAAATTATCACATTTTTTGAAACTGCGAAATTAAATGGCTGCAATGTGATCAACCGTGAAATTTAATAGCTGCAAAATAGTCTAATTTTACAGTAGTGATCTTTGGTCATTTGATTCAAGTCATGTTTTTCACATAGGTTTGGTCATTATAAGAAACCACTGTAGTTTCTTGATTACCCCCCCCCCCCCCCTAGCCTCGATCAACCCCCAGTATTTGATTATTAAGCGCCGGGTGTAGAGCCATATTAAGCGCCGGTCTTGTTTAGCCGCCGGGTCAACATGTCCAGCATAGGTGTTTAAATGAGGGAAGCGTCTCTAGCAAGTACACGATATAGTCTATTTGAAGGAGGCGTTAATGAAAGCACAATGATTTGATCAAGTTAAGTTAGACACACTTAAGGAAGCCACTGTACCTCACTCAAGTAACTTCAAATAAACACAGGCACTTGCTCCTCAGTGTTGGATTACAGGGATTGGTGTGTGATCCCACTCTAACGTAATAAACATTATTTCTTTTTGGTCATTGTATAAATAGTCATATTATTATGTAGATAGTCATATCCACGATATTCTGAGCTTTGAAATGATATGTTCCCGGTCAAAATAGGATTATGGATAACGAAGTTACAAGCAAAATGCCACATCGTAGGTAATACACATATTAATCAACTTGGCTTCGGTGACACTCTTTGATAAGCGCCGGCCTTTAACAACCATCTTGTCTTGAATAAGCACCGGGTGAATGGGATGTTTTAGATTAATAAGCGCCGGGGGGGGGGGGCTATTAAAGTAATGAAGGCAAGCCAATTACAGCTTGAAGTTGGATTTTCAATACAAAATATTAGATATATGAACATTCTTTTATTGCAACAGAAAAAAAATGCAACAGTAATGTTTGGGAAAATATGGTGTCCGAGCTGGACCGTCTCAAAGTTTCACGGTCTCTTATAAAAGAAAGGAAAAAAAATAAGAAAAATAAAAAATTAATGTTTCAGGGAAAATGCGTTTAACTACTATTCAAGAATAAAAGAAAATGCATAATCATTTATTAAATTATTTTCTCACGGAAATAGAAAATGTACAGCATAGTCAAAATTACAAAAAATTAAATGTAGAAATCATTTGTAAAACTAATGTGATTATTCAATGCTCAAAACATTCTTAAAAGAGGTTAAACTAAAAACATACACCTATGATATAATGTATGGAAATATTCAATCATTCTGACACTACATACACATAGCAATCGCCGATCGTATATCCAAAATAAATTAACACTGTTATACACATATTGACAAACCAACACATATTACTGTGGCTGTACACCAGAAAGCAATCACACTCAATGTTCCCACAGAATTCGATTTGTGAACAAATGAACACTGCCAAAATAAATCGTCCTATACGTGCGCGAGGTTACTAGTTAAATCTCGGCTGTGATTTATTCGGACTCTGGCTCGCTGGCTTGCCGAGAAGCGGAACTGTGGTAATCTGGGCCAGAGCTTGGAGAGCCGGACATCTCTCGGCTGGTTGCTTCAGCTGTTTCGTTTTCAGAGGAGTCACCCTCTAGTTTTTGCTGTTCGCCCGGCTCTGTAGCTTCAGAGGTTTGTATCCCTGCTGCGTTGAAATGTTCTGCGCTAGATGATGCCACCTGATTTGTAGATTGTGACTGTGGCTGTTCAGCTGTAGCTCCAAACTCGGCTGGTTGATTGACCGTGGACTGGCTTTGTGCTTCTTGACTAGAGGCTGCGCGTGATCCGCCTGGTCCACTAGCGGCACGTGCCAACATGACAGTGATGACGTGCAACAAATCTGTGGTTGAGGACACTAATGAGTCTCTGGATAAAGACTGGTGGCATTCTATTTGCCGCACGTAATCAAACAAATGTTCCAATGCACGTCTGCTTTCTAGCAGGCGTGTCTGCACATCGGTTATCACGTTGGTAGCATGCCTTAGAGCGCCGTGGATATCTTGCTGGCGTCTTATCAGGTTGTCGAGCGTGTGAGTGCCTCTTCGGATGATCTCTTCGATTCTCAAGTATTCTGCCGAAATTGGAGCATGTGGAAACACTGCAAATTGCTGTCTGGCTGCTTCCAAAGCCTGAGTCTGTTGGTCTATGACCTGGGTAACTACGTTCTCAACACCTTGAATAGCGGCAGTTTGAGCGCATGCTGCCACTAGGCCTGGATTTTGCTGTGCTACATGTTGTGGAAGACCATGCTCGCTTGCCACTTGCATTAGACCAGTAGCTTGGATAGGCTCTACTGATACGTGCGCAGGGTGCGGGTTAACTTGCATGCCAACAGGTTGACTAGCGTTTTGATGACCAATTGCTTGATGACCACTTGGATGCTGGCCCATTATTTGCTGGCCCGTCGTTAGATTACCCATTGCTTGCTGACCCATATCTTGCTGACTCATATGTTGGCCCACAATGTGGGGACCAGTGGTTTGCGGAGTCATTGGTTGCTGGCCGATGACCTGTTGACCACTTGCTAAATGACTAGTTGCTTGTTGAACACTGAATGCATGAACAAGTGTTTGATGCCCTGTCCCATGCTGCGCTACATTCTGAGCTATATGCTGCTGTTCAACAGTTTGCGCAGATGGTGGTGGTAAATTAGTTTGATGCTGGCCTGCTTCTGTCTGGCTAGTCGTCATTACAAAGGAGGGACTAGTTAGTGGCTCGGTACTTTCTGTTGCAGGATTAACCCTGGGCTTAAGTTGTATGTCTGTTGGCATTTCATGATAATTAGGTGCCTGCGGTTCGGAAATGGTGCTTGCGATTTCATACGTAGGATTTGTTGCTTGCTGACTTTGGGCTACATTTGCTTGCTGGCTAATGGCAGATGTTGAAGCGCTAGAAGCTTCTCCAGTTGACTGCACGTTACTCGTCCCTGGAATCTGAGTACGCCCCTTGTGCATCAACTCAAACACATGCAATAACTGTTGATTGGATGAGTGTAGGGAGTCGATAATCATGCCTGCCTGAATTTCCTTCCAGCTCACTTGTAATACGGCATCATTCATTTGCAGTTGTTTCGCGATCTGGTCCCAGCTCAATTGATTCACCAGTGCAAATGTATTTAATAGGTCTGGTTGTATGTTATCTAAATGATGCCGTAGCTGCTCAAGATGTTGCCCTGAGATCAGCGTCTGTTGAAACAGACGTTCGTGGCCTCTCTGCCCCCTTGATTGTTGCTCATCTGTGGATGGTTGACTTACACCAGGTGCTACTTCTGTGACAGGTGCTTGGCCCATTAGTTGCTGACCGGAGATTTGGTAACGCGTTGCGGGCTGGGCTAGTGATTGCTCACCCATTGCATGCTGGCCTATGACTTCCTGACCCATGGTTTGCTGGCCCATAACCTGCTGCCCCAGTGCTTGCTGGCCCATAACATGCTGACCCAGCGGTTGTGGACCCATAACAGATTGGCCCATTGAGTGCTGCCCAAGTGCTTGCTGACCTATGGTTTGCTGGCTAAGTGCCTGTTGACCCAATGTTTGCTGGCCCATAACATTCTGTCCCAAATTTTGAAGACCCATGAAATGCTGTCCCATTGATTGCTGCACAAGTGCTTGCTGACCTATGGTTTGTTGGCTAAGTGCTTGTTGACCCAATGTTTGCTGACCCATAACCTGTTGCCCCATAACATGCTGCCCCAGTGCTTGGTGGCCCATAACATGCTGTCCCAGCGGTTGCGGACCCATAACAGGCTGGCCCATTGATTGCTGCCCAAGTGCTTGCTGGCCCATAACATTCTGTTCCAACGTTTGAAGACCCATGATATGCTGGCCCATTGATAGCTGTCCAAGTGCTTGCTGACCCAGTCCTTGTTGGCCCATGGTTTGCTGGCCTAGTGCTTGCTGGCCCACTGTTTGCTGGTCCAGTGCTGCTTGCTGACCCAATGTCTGCTGGCCGATTGTTTGCTGCCCCATGGTTTGATGGTCCATGATTTGCCGGCCTAATGTTTGCTGGTCCAGTGCTTGCTGACCCACTGCATGCTGGCCAGTTACTATCCCACTAAATGGTTGTTGACCTGCTGATTGATGGTCAAATGTTTGTTGACCAGCCATGTGTGATGTAGTCTGTAGAGTTGATGGAGGTACCATAGGTGCTTGGAGACCACTTGATAGTGGAACACTATTTACCTGGTGACCTGCTGGTGCTGTTGTCAAATGCGGTGACACAAGCTGCAGATTTTGCTGTAGTCCAAGTGGCAGTGGGTATGTTGGATGTTGCGATTGAGGACTAGACGCCTGTAGCAATAGCAGATTTGGACTACCATTAGCAATGCTTTGCGATATTGCTTGGACTTTATGTGATAGGTACGTTGCGTGTTTACTTAAATTGTCCAGCACACACCGAACGTCCATAATCTGATTGGCAGTTTGAATGACTTTCTCCAGTTGACTTTGCTTATTGATTGATTGCTGCCGTTCTCCCTCTTCTAATACAAATGGGTTGTTGTTGTTATTTTGAATAGCAGGTGGAACGACTGGAGGTGCTTGTGCTGCATATGCCATAGCTGGTTCATGGACGCTTCCTTGTTCTTGGCCACTTACCATTACCATTAGGGGACTTCCCGCCCCCGTCGGAGCATTCCCGCCAATCTCGTCAATAGCATGTGGTGCTTGGTTTCCAATGTTTAGCTCTTCTTGATCACCATCGTTTATCACCTGTTCGTTACCTTCAATCCCCGCCTCTTGTTGGTTCACGCCTTCCACAAGATGATCGTGTTCTTCATCCAACACATCCCCGTGGTCTTGATCTACGTGCTCCAGGTCCATATCCTCAAAGTCCTCTAGCAATTCTTCTGGCAATCCGTGCTGATCTGATACTTCTGAATCGTGTTGCTGATTAGGGTTTTCATTTACTAAAGGCATTTTCGTGTATCTAGACACTCTGCATATCGTACATTTCTACTAAACCTGTGAATCAAGGAAATTGTTTATGATTGTTTGTAAAAAATAGGATTCCTGCTTACTTTTTCTGAGAACACGATGTCCATGTCTATTAACCTTTAATACATATAATTGGTCAAAAACGTACAATGTGTTTCAACAGATGAATTATGAAATTGTTTTGCAATGTGCATCATGTTAACTATATGTTATTACTAGACAAGCTAAGTGCTGTGAACATTAACAGACTATTAGCTACAACACTGTACATTTTTAGGAATAGTGTGATTGGACATGGAGCTTAAATGTACACAATGTAGTAAAGACAAACAGCAAAATTCACAGACGGTATACATTCACACGATTGCATAGTAGCAGTAACCAGAGTTTACATAAACAGCAACGGAACCATACATTTTGTCAATAAATAAATGTAGATCTAATACAAATGTAATACCCGAACTACGTACGTCAACGTACACCTTGTTAACGTTGAGCAGTGACACGTCGACACGTCCAATAATTACGTAAATATTGTAGACCTACACAGTTCAGTGATGGATCCAGGATTCGAAGGGGGGCGGTGCTTGAAAATTTTGTTTCGTGTGACAGGGACCCGCAGACGGAGATTTTGATGACTCAAAGGGGTAGTTATATTAAGATAACAACGTAAGAACAACAATTTCAAAATAAAATACAAATTAAACATAATATATTTTCATCAGAGATTTAGAGAATGCGGGTGGCACTTGAGAGTATATGTCAGCAGGGGCGGATTCAGCATTTTGTTTTAGGGGGGGGGGGCGACTGTGGCGAGGGGTCTGGGGTCGCTTAAGGCCCCCAGGAGGTCCAGGGCAGAGCCCTGGTGGGGGGACCAGGGGGGCGAAGCCCCCCCCCCCCGGAAGCTGGAGTGCATATGGTGTTTTAGAGGTCTCTAGAGGGGTGTTCACTAACAATGATAAGAAACAATTCATTTACTTTAATAATCTACTTCTCCATATCTAACAATGAACGCTGGGTGTTGATTATCAGTAGTCCGAGAGTCATCCACTTTTTGGGGGTTGTGATGTTACAATACAATGATGTTACCTTCGTTTGAATGTTTTTTTTTCTCCTTTTTAAAATTGAATTTATGTATTTTTATTTTCATTTTTTAGGGGGAGCGTACGCCCCCACGCCCCCCATAAATCCGCCCCTGGTCGGGGAGTAAGCTTGAGAGATAGCGGCTGCTTGTGAGAGTATTGAGGGGGGCCCTTGAGTGTATATGGCTTGGGGGGGCTTGGATTGAAAGAATGGGGGCCTGTGAGCATATGCCTGAGGGAAAAAAGGTATCTTGAGAGAAAGCTGGGGTTTGAGAGAAAGGGGGGGATGGGGGTGGGCGCTTCACTTGAGAGAATTCAAGAGCTTGAGAGAATGAGGGGCTTGTGAGTATATGGCGGGGAGTGGGTTTGAGAGATGGCGGTGGCTTGTGAGGCTATGGGGAGGACGGGGTGGAGCTTGGCTTCAGAGAATGCCAGAGAAAGAGGGGGAGGGGGGGGGCTTTTTGAGTATATGGCTGGGGGTGGTGCTTGGTTTGAGAGAATAAGGGGGGGGCTTGTGAGAATACGCTTGAGGGAGAAGGGGTAACTTGAGAGAATGTGAGGGCTTGAGAGAATGGGGGGGGGCGTATGGGTATATGGCAGGGAGTGGGCTTGAGAGATGGCAGCGGCTTGTGAGAGTATTGGGGATGGGGGGCTTGAGACCAGGTGACAGCTTGAGGGAATGAGGGGGGCTTGTGAGTATATGGCGGGAGTTGGAAGGGTGGCTTGGCTTGAGAGAAGGTAGGGCTTGAGAGGGGGGGGGGGAGAGCTTATGGTAGTGGGGCGGGGAGAATGCGGGGGCTTGTGTGATTATAGCATATAGGGTTGAGGGGTGGGGGCTTGGCTTGAGAGAAGGTAGGGGCTTGAGAGTATATGGGTGGGGGGATTATGAGTATAGGCAAGGCGGGGTGCTTGACCTCAGAGACACTTACAAAAGATTGGAAAGATGATAGGTTCACGTGCATTAAGGAAAAGAGCTTGAGACCGCGGTGGGGGGGGGTGCTTAAGCCCCCAAAGCCCCCCCCCCACCCCTGGATGCATCGCTGCAGTTTTTATCACCCCTTGGTCTGAATAAGTAGTATAATAAGTTGGTTATTACCAAAGTTATTAAATACGTTGGTTATTACCGCTGCACAGTGTGTAATTACATGATATGGCTGAGTTAGTGACTTAGTGTTTAATGGGTACACAAATAGTGGCATTTCACTCTGAGAATTTCAATGAAAAGTCAAAAAATATTCGTGTACATTAGATCCAGACATCTTATATTTACGTTACGTTACGAACGATCGTAAATAATGATGCCGGGGGGGCGGGGGGAGTCGTCCAAAAAGGTGGGTGGGTGGGTTTTCCAACTTTTCTGATTCCTTTTTTTTTTTGGGGGGGTGTCACTGAACTTTTTTGATCACGCTATTGTATATTTTTTTCAAATATTTTCTTTTAGCAATGCAATGACTATGACTATATAGAGGACTTTTTCTTTAGCAGGGGGGGGGGGTCACTCAACTTTTTAAAATGTTGATTGGGGGGGTCTGTTAACTTTTTCCTTTTTCTTCAAGCCCCAATAAATGGACGACCCCCCCTATCGTTTTTATTTATGATCGTTCCCTTTATAGTTCATAACCATATCAAATATTCTATATAATACATAAACAGAGTAGCGTCAACCTTGGATCGTGAGGGAGTGCTCATTATTTAAGTCAGGGGTGATTCTGAGGAAATCCAGAGGGGTTTTCTGTTTTGGTACAGATATTTTAGGGCGGGCGGGGGGGGGGGGTTCCATCAATTTTGTACCAAGTACAAGAGTGAGGGGGGGCGGTGTCTATTTTGTGCCAGGGTACTATTATAGTATTAACGATTTATTTCATATTTTTATTTTCCTGTCATTTCATGGGTAAAACATATACTAATTTGGTGCGTATGATAGTGGCAAATTTGTAGATGTATAAAAACTAATCTATGCTCATAATAACAATGAAAATTTAAATCATCTTTTTTCATCTTTTAATTTATGATCCACGCACTTATGCTGATTTTTTACAAGTTATATCCATCTAGGACATTATTTCCTCGTAAGCCATATTAATATTGTTCAGATAACATAATTTTGTTACAACTAGAAAATTGTTTTCTCCATGTCGAACTGTTGTAACTATATTTTGCAATTTGTATGGTTTAATAAATCACAAAATCCTTATAAAATGCCGAATGTCTATATCTAAGGCCATGTCTTGTGACATTTACAACATCAGTATCATATTGTGGTATGACAGCTATGTCTTTATCAAGCTCTATTAACACTTCATCATTATCATCATCCGATTCATCATTGAATTCTGGTACAGCGTCTACAGTACATTTCATATCATAAATTGTTTTGCCAATGTGAGGTCACATGACAATTTCTCAGCTTTGGGGACGTTAATCTTGTCATCCATATTGCGATGGATCAGCTATTTATCCAGTTCAGCTGAATAAAGTTTCTTTAATTCCTTATTATGATACAAATCTAACCAATTATATTTATCATATGTCTCGTTAGTTCGTGCAGCTTTAGTTAAATATCGGTTTGTTTTCCGTTTACTTTGCTGATTATTTAAAGTTTCCAAATGTTGTATGTAATCTCGATCTAACTTTTCAGCAACAATATACGTGTTACAAAAATCCATCTACCTCTTCAATT
Source organism: Streblospio benedicti (assembly GCA_019095985.1). Classification (NCBI taxonomy): domain Eukaryota; kingdom Metazoa; phylum Annelida; class Polychaeta; order Spionida; family Spionidae; genus Streblospio; species Streblospio benedicti. The sequence goes on from CM032666.1 coordinate 5,443,834, forward strand.
CTTTCACTTGGTATTCTCATTCCCTAACTTTGTTTGATTGAATCAGTTATCCGGTCTGTTATCGTAAAATCGTGCAAAATGTGGTACAAGCGCCAAATTTGGCATGCATGTGCCTTAGGGCATATAAAAAAGATTTGGATATGGAACCACCCTCAGCGACCCCTATTATCACTCGGTTCCACCCGCGTTGTGTTTTGACATAAAAAATCATACACAACTGACATTTAACTGGTAATTTAATGGATTTTATGTTCAAAATCATCACATCAAGAATTATGGTAGATTATATAATTATTTTGATATTTAGCCATGTAAATATTTAGACTTTTTGAAGAATTCCCCTATTATCACTCAATATTTAGCTTAATATCGTTTATTTCAAAACTACACGATTACATGATGAACATGCTAAAAATACCAACACCTGATTTGATTAAAAGGGTGCCTAATAAGGAATTTTAGCCCCGATTACATTTTAATATTTCCCAGCGTTTTGAGATATCCAAGATGGCCGCTGGTGTGGGAGTCGAAATCTAATATTGGCTATATCTTTCTTGATATTTGGGATAGAGTCATGATTTTGGTGTCTAGAAATAGGCTGTAGAGGTCAAGTAATCCAATTATATTCATTGGAATAAGACTGTTTATCGCCATATATGCACAATCCAAGATGGCCACCACAGGAGTGTTCGAAATCTGAGATTATCTGTAACGTTTTAACTATCAATAATAGAAACATGATTTCCAAATATCCTAATGGAAACAAAATTGAATAACTAGACATAGACAAAATCAAAATTACTCATGAAAATGTAACTTTCTAATTTGATGTAAGCAAATTCAAGATGGCCACCACTACCAGGGTAGGATGATCGAGTTTCAGTAACTTTTAACTATTTGAGAGAGCAATGATTTTGGTATCAAACGTGCAGGTTTATTGAGGTATAAAATTCAGTCACAAGATATTCTAAGCATTACTCTTATAAAATGAGGTGTCTATATCTGATTTTGATACTAGCTATATCAATTTCATCGATCTATATTCTCTTTACACAAAACAGTGTAAGACTTTATCCTCTTTAAAATCTAAATTGAAGCATAATTTGTTTTAGGAGGGGTACTAGCTAGCACACAAGCACCCTTTATGGTACATGTCCAATACAAATTAATTTTATATTGTATTGGATATCAGGTCCAGTATATTCAAAGCTTTCATAAACACACATTTACCTCATTAGGCATCATAGCTCTTATCATTCCTACCCGTTAAGATATGATGATAATGCTATAGACCTCATTGATTACAAAACATAATCATCACCATTATGGAATACTGACCTACACGTAATAATTCCAGATAAATATCACAATTCAAATGTAATGGCACACAATCTCAAAGAAAATTATCTTATCCAAACACTGCACTATAAACCACATAAATACAGGTTTCCGATTGAATAGAGAAGGCCCTGCAGCTCCTCCTTAAAGTTGAGACTGATTGTAACAAGGTCAAACTCGTTCTGAATCGCCTCAATGAAAAAAAGTAGCTATTATATAACACAAATGACAACAATGGACTTCAGACCAGTAATGGTACTGTACTGGAGCACACGGATGAATTCAAACACTTTGGCACATGGATGGATGAATCTCAAAAGTACATCTGTGTCAAAACGATAGTTGCTTAGAAAACCCTCAACAGCATTAACAAAGTCTGGAAATCCAACTTAAGCTCTGGCTTCAAGAAGCAACTCCTCCTTGCTACAGTGCAGACAGTCCTACTTTATTACTGAGAAATTTACCCCCAAACAAAAATAGTGGAAGCTCTCGCAATGCTACAGACATCTCTACACATATGATGCAAACGATCCTGAACATAAACTGGAGCTCCCATACTACAAATGAGCAACTCTGTTGTGAATTCCCAACAGTCACTGATGATTGCTAATAGAATACTCAAGTTAGAAGGATACTGCTACCCCCATACTTTGGTTGAGCTTGTGGAAAGGTATGGGTTTGGAAACAACACATGGGAATTGAAGACATGGGAGGCCCTCGGAAAAGTGAGAAGCCTGGTGGAACATTCTGGGTTTCCTAAAACGTGATGCAGGAGCTACTAGTGCTATCAAAATAGCCACACTATTGCAAGACATGAAGATTTGAAGACTTTGTATTCTGTATTTGAGGCTTTTAGCCTAACTACAATACAGCACTGTATATAGGTAATCTGAAACTTTGCTTAATCACATGACCAGTTAATAAGTATTATATATAAATATCAGGACTGACTCGAGATATAACATATGTTTGACCTGGGCTATATGCAAAAAAAATTTCTTTCTTGGAAAAGATCAGTATAGCAGGTGTCTGTAATGGATTTGATGACTGTACTAATCACAATGATGCATTATTATAGACCATCATTTTCATTCTGGTCACCTTGGATTTTACTCATAAGTGAATATCGAATGGCTGAACAGATGTTTTACGTTATTTTATATAGTGCAAACCAAATTACATAACAACTAAACAACCAAATCATCATTCTATCACTAACAGTGTGCATGCTAATTACAATCATTCAACCATTGCAGTGACGGCCATCTTGAATTTGGCTAATATCCAAATGAAGAATCTTTTTTAGTATAGTTTGATTATTTTAGCCTATAAATATATATCAAGACATAATAGTTGAAATGTCATAAACAATCTCATATTTTGAGAACTCCTGTGGTGGCCATCTTGGATTTTGTCATCCAAATGTTGAATCTTGTTTTCATGAATATATGTGGATTCTATGACTTCATAAACTTACACCTGTAAACCAAAATCCGGATCTTATAATTATTAGTAAATATTTTATGGACAATCATAGATTTTGATCACCCATGTGGCGGCCATCTTGGATTTTGCATATATGGAGATGGTTAATCTTGTTCCAATGGGCATATTTGGATTCTATGACCACGAAAACCTACCACTAGACACCAAAATTATAACTCTATCACAAATATCAAGAAAGATATAGCCAATATTAGATTTCAAACCCACCAGCCGGCGGCCATCTTGGATTTCTCAAAACGCTGGGGGATATCAGATCATTATAATGTATTGCATATTCAACAATCTTGTGATATTTAATAGAACAAATTTCAATGGCATTTGACATGTTTGTTCATATTGACTTCTTTTGTACATTTACATATATGGTTGACGTTTAAGTTACGTAACATTAAACATGTATCTTTACGTATCTTAATAATCTTATGAATAAGATTTGTTTATATAGATTTTATAGAGCTATATTCAAACAAAGATGAGTTTATAGTGATATATTGTGTTGCATGTTGGTTAAAAGACTTGAACGATTTAAAAGAAAACTTGATATTGAGAATTATTGTATAGAAAATGATATTGAGTGATAATAGAGGAATTCTTCAAAAAGTCTAAATATTTACATGACTAACTATCAAAATCATTCTATAATCTACCATAATTCTTGGTGTGATGATTTTGAATGCAAAATCCATTAAATTACCAGTTAAATGTCAGTTAAGTATGATTTTTTAGGTCAAAACGCAAAGTGGGTGGAACCGAGTGATAATAGGGGTCGCTGAGGGTGGTTCCATATCCAAATCTTTTTTATATGCCCTAAGGTACATGCATGCCAAATTTGGCGCTTGTACCCCATTTTGCACGATTCTCTCAAAATATGCGATAACCAATTCTGAGAGACATACACAAACGTTTGACGTTCAATTGGTAACGTCAACAATGTACGTGCTTTTAAATTCCAGGAATCATCAGTAGCAGGTGCTTGGTTGCCAAATCTTAGTAGCCATTTTGTAACAAGATGGCGTGCCACAGATGGAAGTTTTTATATTTAAGTTTTAAAGCTTTTTAAAGCTTTTTTATGAAGACCCAACCTGCTTTGAGGCGCAGATAGAGAGAAGGTCGCGGTGGAGAAAGCAAATTGTGGCCCGATTTCAACTCAGGGATCAAAATTGGACAGAATAATAATTCCACCAATGGAACCATGTCACGTGTTCTGTGCCGACGCCAAGTTAGTGAAGTGATTCTGGACAACAATCGAGCCTCCCCTTGTGATATCAACTGGTGTTATACAGGTAATTTAGTTAAAATTATAATCCATGTTTAACTTTTTAAATGAACATGTTCTTAAAATGCTTGTTAACACTCCTCAGCTATAGTAATGGTGCGTGAGTGTTTTGATTTGTCGTCGGTGCGATGCCCCAACCTAGGCCTAGGGCTAGGCACAGGACTCTGAGGACTCAGGAGCGAGCACCGGAGAAATTTAGTCAATTAATTATGCTTGTTCGACTGATGCGGAGCCTAAGCATCAAAGAATCATCGAACATGCATAATTAACTGACTAAATTGCTCTTGTGAACCTAGGGCCCCGCCGACTATTAGCCAGATTCAGATTAAGATTTGTTGAGTAAGCCTTTTTTTCTATAGTATTAATTTAGGAGATATAGGTGTTGCAATTTCACTTCTTCTATCTAAATGTTAATACTTCCTCCAACATTGGAACAAATCATATGATATATCTTTTAGTTACAAATAAAATGTGTGCATCTCTGGGAGGTGGGGTGGGGGCATCTCTGTACAACTTGTTTTACATTGCACTTTTTACAGTAAAAGAATATGGTGAAATTTTTACAATTTTACAATATAATTATCAATTAACAGTAATGCTAGTAACAATTAGACAGTACTTTATCTAAATTATAACATTTTGAAACCTTAATTGTTAACTTTTTGCATCGGTCACTTTGTATAAAATACAAATTCCAGTGGCTCTTTCAAAGTGTTCAATATCATAACTTGACAAGCAGATGTGTTCTTTTACAAGAGGATGAGTTGGATCCAGAATAAAATGAGTCATCAGGTTGTAATCGCTTAGAATAGTGTTCAAACCAGGCAGAATATGTGGGATAGTGTCCATCATTCTTTTCAGATATTTATCTTATTTCTGACATCTTCAGAACCAAGTCATTGCAGTAAGCAGTGAATCATATTTTCATCTTCCTCTTTACATATTTGACAAGTTGCATCTGTGTTGGTGCATAACTTGGATCTATTTTTTTAGTACAGTATGTTACAGTGTCTTGATACAAGCTCTTCTAACTTCTCTTGGATTTTTTTTTATATTTAACAACATTGTGACATTTATTGCGGAGGCAAGTTTTGTTCAGGTATTGGAGCGTTAAAAAGTTCATAGTGTCCTCTTTAATTTTATCAGATATTAATTCCAGGATTGCTGTCTTTACCATTTCTTTCCAATTAGATTTTGGTATCTTCATATTTATTAAATCTGATATGCACGGTCGTGAGTACTTACTGAGGATGGGATTAATATGGGTGATCAAGCTTGAAGCTTAAATTAGAATATGGGCATTGTTATTTTTTATTAGGAGTTGCTGTTTACAAACGCAAATGTCGATCTTGTAATTTCATTTAGCTGTACATAGAGGAAAATGACGGACTCCACAATTAACGATAACATAAGCTTTTTTAGATTCGATCTATTGTATCACCTTCAATATGGCCTACAGGTAGAAATATTCTTTATTAGATGATATTAGCCCACTGCTTGGGATGATGGTATCATTCTGGTCTCACAACCTTGAGGTCGTTAGTTCGAGTCCCGTCAGGGCCACTTAATATAGTAAAATGGAAGATGTCTCATCAGTTATGTCAATACAGTGGTAGGAGCTTGCTTGACAGAACAGTGAGAGTAGAATTGAATTCACAAGCAAACTTGGGAAAAATATATATACAGTTAATTCATAGAATCACAGAGCTTAACACGGCTGGAACATTAGACCTACAAAAAATTTCTGTCCTCAATATACAAGTGGGATTCGAAACCACAGCCTCTGGGTTGAGATGATAACTGACCAAGTATGTAGGCTAGGGGTTACAGAGACAACGGTTCATCTGAGTAATCTTTTAACAGCCAGCTACTTGGGATGATGGTATCATTCTGGTCTCACAACCTTGAGGTCGTGAGTTCGAGTCCCGTTAGGGCCACTTGATATAGTAAATGGAAGCTGTCTCTTCAGCTATGTCAATACAGTGGTAGAAGCTTGCTTGGCAGAACAGTGAGAGTAGAATTCATTTCACAAGTAAACTTGGGGAATATATATATATATATATATATATATATATATATATATATATATATATATATATATATATATAGCATATATATATATATATATATATTGAACAAGATTCAGTCCATTATATATATATATATATATATATATATATATATATATATATATATATATATATATATATATATATATATATATATATATATATATATATATATATATATATAGTTATTCATAGATGTAAACTTTACAATTAAGAATTTTATGAATTTGAGGGGAAAACTCAGAATGAATTTACAGCAGTGATCAATACAATGCAATACCCACAAGTGCCACTGTCTATATCACATACTAAATATTGATTTGCACAGCCTGTCGATGACGTCACATATAAAGTACTGAATTATGAGGTGGTTCTTGTTATGTAGGTGCCCTGTATCACATATTTTGATAATTGCACAAGAAAGTTGGGTATTTCTACTGATGTTTTATTCACAAACGGAAATTATTTGGAACTATGTTCTGGGCATAAAAATATTATATTAATGGTGGTGATTCGGCCGGTCAAAGTTGAACAAGTAATAGCAAAACAAGGGGTGACCACTTGTTTGGCTTGTTTACATAATAATTCCCTGACCAAAGTTCATGAATTCATAGTAGAATAAAGAAATGACACTGAACTATTAGTATTTGAGCAGGTGCAAGATCAGGGTTCCAGTTTTTGGTCACAAGAGCAAAAAAAGTTTTTGGTAAAAATGTACATATAACTGGTTTTTTGGACCAACTAATAGGTTGTGGTCCAGGAAATATATTCATTTTATCAACTTTCTATAGTGCGTTCTATGATTTCTATTGTTTTTCATTCATACCCAACTTCTTTTTTTACAAAGTGTAATGCTGTACAAAAATGTAAATTTTTATGGAAATTTAAGCATGGAAAGTATACATGCACACATTTTTTACTTCCAGCTATGATTGCCAGTTGTTTAGCCCTCGATTGGTACATCTTACAATATGATTGTAACCAATTCAACCAAAATATTAATCTAAAATGATGAAAAACAAATCTTTTTAATTAACATAAGTTTTGTTATCAATCTTTATTCAGAAACCGTATGTTCTTCATAGTTGCCATGAATATTAATGTATACTTTACAATGCGTATATGGAGCGGTAAAAAAATATTGAAATCCAGAAAGCATTATGATGGTCAAATTTCTACTTCTGGAAATGGCTTCAAAAGTGGGACGGAGTGGACAATTTTGGGACAGAGTGGACAATCTGTCTTTAAATGAATGTGTGTGATAATCTGGGTGTTCATAATGTTTTCAAACACTCTCAACTACAAGGTGGTGAACCATTTGGGACCATCTCGGTTCAAAAGCATCCTCTCGGTTCAATACAAGGACCCTCTAGGTTTTGAAGAGGATCCTCTAGGTTTTTTTCCACAATGGAAGTTAAAATGAAGAAAGCAGCAAAGGTAATTTTCCTTTTTTATAAGATCTATTGCCATAGAATATACAATTGAATATTTCTATTGAGTGCACTATCATGCAGAGAATCATTGTCACCAATTTAAAACTTAAAAGATCTTTAGGTTAATGAGTGATATCAGTTACAAAGTCAACTTTGTTCATCTGATTTAGTTGAAGATGAAATTCTAGCCACTTTGATGGGAAATAAATCGATTGTTAAGTCTATACCAAGGGATTTTTTGACAATAGCCTATTGTGAAAACATTCACAGCAGTAGATCTACATTCATATTTAGTATTGAATAGTATATATTTGAATAAATCAATTTTCTTTAAAGTAGGTTACATAAGAGGATCCTCTCGGTTTCTGAAAGAGGATCCTCTCCTGACTCAGTTGAATTGCAGTCATACTCTAAATTTAACTGTACCTAGACCAAATAAAGTAAATGTGACCTGTGATGTTTCAGTCCAAACCATTGGGCATCAAAATTATCAACCGAACACCTGAGAGGTTTAAGGCCTATGTTAAACCAAGGAAGGTATGTAAACGTTTATATAGACTAACCAAAATCAATTATTGATTTTGAGAATATATGTACTTTAATATTATAATTAGTATCTGTAGCTTTGACATTTGTACAATAACATGATTAATGAGCTGTATTACACTGTAAAATTGACTGAATTTGGTAAGCAACGTACAGTCTCATTGTTTTATTGTTTTTGAGATTTTTAGTCTCCTTTTCAATGAAATGAAAATAAATTACATATCAATAAGTATATTGTCGAGATCTAAATACACACAAGTATATTACATTATTTACTTTTTATTTGATATCTAATAATCTCTAACTAATCTTTGCTATTTTAACTAACACTTCATGCCACATTTCAAATACTTATTCGAATTATAATATCTGTACAATTAGGTTTAAGAAAAACATAAGTAGAGCTCTTTTAAATTTTCAACACAATGTACTATAATTGACTAATAATATACTTATTGATAAGTAATTTATTTTCAATTAATAATAAGATTGGACTTGTATAAGCAGAAGTCATTTTTAATTGAAATATAGCTGGATATCAAAAGCTGATTTAGCGTACCCTATTTCCATAACTATATTTTATCATTGTGTTTTTCCAGATCGAGTATAACACCCTGGGCATTATGCCTCAACCTCAGATTACAGCTGCTAATGGTGACCATGTTTCTACAAAATATTTCTTCGGAATAGTTTCTAAACAATACTATGTATATTTCATATTTTCATTCATAAATATTTATTACAAATGTTGATACTTTGCATGCTTTTAGCCAAAGATTTAAAAGCAAGGAGTCTCTTCGTAGCAAGAATACTTTTTAAATGAGAATAAGATATTTTCTTGTAGTATGACTTTGGATACCTTAATGCCAATAATCTAGTATTCAACATTTTTGGGCTACACAGAAGCTAGTCTTAACTATTATAACTAGATCAATAGTGCTCAGAGAGCACAGCGTCGCTAGAACAATGATGGCCCATGGGCAATAAAGATGTTTACTTTGCAATCAAAGCATTAAAGTAGAAGAAATTCTTATTTGATGTGTGATTCATCCTACATCTATGTTCTTGGCATTGGATTTCCGGTGATTTCTAAACAAAAATCTGTAATTCAAGTATAGTTTTGTAAGTTAGAAGATTTTGTAAATTTTTTTTTTCTTGCATTACTGTTTTAGTATTAAGAAAACAGCTGTTAATTTCTAAGTTTAAAGATTTTGTTGATGATAAATGTTTTTCATTTTTGTTTTCTGTATCAAGAATGTAACTTTCATAAGTGTTAGTTTGTAATTTTGTATGTTGGAAGATTTTGTTAATAATAAACCTTTTACATATTGGCCTTCAATTTGTTTCTTTTTATTGTTTCCCTTTTAAGTTAAATAGTGATATTTCGCTTTCCGTGTAATTCCTGAATTGCCACTACAAAATACATATATGCAACATTAAAACTTCAAAATATAAACAAACCTATGAAGTTTGTATTGATGCTGAGTCATATAGCTATAGATCTATAACAACGGTTTTATTAACCAAGAGGATCCTCTTTACCATTCTAACATCTGTTTCACTAAACCAAGAGGATCCTCTTTACCATTTTGACATGTTTTTCACTAAACCGAGAGGATCCTTTGTTAGAGATGGCTTATCAAAAAGGCAAATTCTCTAAAACCTTCAATAATAAATAAAATGTATGCATTCACAACAGATCTTGGGTGTGTATGGTTGTATATTTTTTGCAAAATACAACCTGAAGTTGTGTGCATTTGTATCAATTAGGTACATTTAGGCCAACTTTACATGAATCAGGTGAAGTTGAGAACAGTTTGTCATTTTGTAACAGGGATTTTACAATCATATCAGCTATATAAGATATTACATCTACAAAATTGTATTCTGTTATTACTATAATGCTCAATAGGGATATTAATTTTGCAAACCTACCTATCCAAAGGTGTGAAAAAACAATTTTATTGTCTGTCATGTTAAAATGTTATGTTTTTCAAACCGAGAGGATCCTCTTTCAAACCGAGAGGATCCTTTTGAACCGAGATGGTCCCAAATAGTTTACTACCTTGATTTAAATATAGATTGATACAAATTCCATGCCTAATTGAATATGATAATCACAAAATATAGCTTTGTGAGGCGAAATCTCAAGGGTCATTCTGTACAAATATGTAGACCGTACAAAATAACACTCCAACAATGAAAGCATAACTGATTTTTTTTCTTTGAAACCATTGGATTTGGACACCTATAACTCACATTCAACAATGGGTTTGCAGTAGGGTGATATCCTATCAATATTATGAAATTGTTCTACTCCGGGACATGTATGTAAATCATTTACAGTACCTAAAAAATAAGAATTCTTCAACTTATAAAGTAGCTAATATTTGTGGATATATAAAAAGATTTCAACATTTGAAAATGATGAATCATCTATAAAATAATTTGATGTCCTATTGGATCAGAAAATTGTTTAGTCTGGGACGGAGGGGCCGTATTTACAGTAATCAATAGGAGTATTAAACAAACAGTAATACAACATAAAAAATAGTGAAAATCATGGGCCCCAGCATCATGGGAGGGGCTATACCACCATACACATTACTACAATTATACAGAAGGGTAACCAACAGGCAGAGACCATGGGAGCCAGGGCATCCACTCAAGGCTTGATTTATGCTCTAGTATATATTTCGTCACTTCACATTATTGAAATAAGCTGATGCAGTCGTATGCAATTACAATTTAAATATTTCTACGAATATTTCATAGTTTCATTCTGCAGTAAGTTAATCAGGAAGTGGTTTTTGATTTGCTGGATCAAAATTTGTCAGCATTGTGGATAATGTTTTATTTGATTTAATTTGATTTGTTTTATTACTGTGATATGGTATGCCAAACAATAGAGTCGCATATTAGTAGATGATATACATGCCCTATCAGTCACCTTAACAAATACAAAACAAAGTCTCACATAGTCTTTATGGTAATACAAACTTAACTGGGCATTCAAGTCAAGTAATCAAAAACAGTTTCCTGATTAACTTACTACAGAAGAAAGATATGGAATAAGTGATTTCGTAAATAGCGAGTGACATTACAACTTCAACTTACAAGGTCAGCAAGTAGATGTATATTGCGCACAATTTTTCTGTAAAGTTTATAGTAAAACTTTACGACAAAAATTTAAGTCACCACTGGAGTGGACGTCGGAAAGAGAAATGTGGCTAGCATATGCATGTTTGATGCAAAAAAGGAATATCTTCATCATTATTCACCAAACTACAATCATATGCATAACTTCATGTATCAAACTTAAACTATTTCAACTAAAAAAGTTTTCAAAATCATGGGACGGAGGGGACGGTTTTCATTTCGGACAAACCTTATCAATGGTTTGGAATGGATCTGGCTGATGAAAGACTTGGTAGATTTTAACAATTAAAGGCTTAAATGAAAGCTTATGTTATTAGCAAACTAAAGATAAGTAATAACAAAATGACAAGTAAACTTTAAGTGTTGAAAACTGTAAAGGCAAATGGTCATTATCATAGAAATTCATTACATAGGGAGTAATTTTTGATCACACCCTATCAAACATATTTGGCTTCAGTTTTTTGTAGCTGATTATGTTTAATATGGTGCCCCAACATCATACCTATGAGGGAAACAATGCAAAACTAGGCTATAAGGTCTTTAATTCATTTAAGTATTGTCAAGAATAAAGCTATTCTTTGGTATGACCAAGCATTACGGCCCTAAAATGGGCATTTTAAGGCTGTTTCAGTTCAAATAACTGAAAACTAATTTTATAATAAACAATAAATGTTGATTTCCTTAGCAGAACACCACATTATCTTATCATCAACACATTTTAAATGTTTCTAGGCCGTTATTTTATAAAGTTAGGAGCTGATTACAAAAGTTCATGTCAGTTGGAACCCTGATCTTGCACTTGCTCATTTGGCATTCGTATATGTTTCCTACACATCCAGAATATTTGAGAAAGTACTAGTAGGCAAGGCATTTGTTTGTATAACAATGGAAAGGCTCTTTGTGTGTTCTAACCTGGTAGCAACATAGGGTGATAACCGTGAACTTATCTTAAATTGTAAGTTTGGTTCATTTCATGAAAGACAAAGCTCTTTAGGACATCGTCAACTTTTCTGAAACTGCTCCAGAGAACCACAAAAGTTATATATATATTTTTGTATAAATGCTATATTTAGATGCATTCAAACCCCATTAATCTGCTATTAAACCTGCATAAGTGTATATGATACTTCGATTCCCATGCATAGCCATCACCAGGTGAAAGTCACCCATGAAAGATGGGAAATTTAGTGCTTTCGAATATACACCGGCTCTTCAAATACAGGAATTTCAAGTTTTTTTTTCATCTTGACTTCGCGAAAAGTTTTTTTTTCTAATTTCATGCTTATAAAAATTGCAAAAATATGGTCTGCTTTATAATTTTTTTAGTTTTGACGGATTGGTTAGGTATCTCTGTGAGAATTAATGACCAACCAAAGGTGGTCATCTGATTTGGAGAAAAACCATATGCATCTGAAAATCTGTATTTATTTATACCTTTTTAAAACAGAGAACCTAAGTTTGGGAGCCTTTAATTATAAAAGATCCAGTAATTATCAAATTACTAGATTAAAGGATGCCAGAGCATTGTATCAGTGGAGTAATTCTACAAAATTTCAAGACATTTGGTCGAGCCGTTTGAAAGTTATAGCGACACTTGTGTCAGTAATAACATAAGACATTTTGGCTGGCCGTTCACGCTGAGCGTAATCACAACACATCCGGTCAAAAAGTCAAAGATGGCGGTAATTGCAGTCATTTTTCAAGATAAATGGTCTGTATATTTTAACATATGTGTAGGTCGGGTTTGGATAGTGATAAAGAATGAAAAATATCTTCCCAACAATACTCAATTTATTTGGATATGCAGTTCACTGACACAAATTAGTTATGAGCCGGGATTCCCTTGTGGTACACGATTTCACTAGCTAATGGCCCTTTAATACGCTAATTTTTGGACTTTGTTCGGCTATCTCCTCTTAACCTGACTAGCTCGACGCCATCTGACTACAGAATTTTGTTCATGGTACTGTGTAGTTTTGCACGAATATGTTTTTCATTGTCAAAATGGCCCTGATGGTTGTTACTTAGCGGTTTTATAACAAAAATAGCAGACAGCGTCAGCTACGATAGTGTCATGTGGAGTAGGGTGATGTCATAAAGACGCCAAAGGCGTCACATGGGTTCAAATACTAGGGATTACCACCACTTTGCCAATTGGGCTATGTGAACATTAGAACCTTCAATCAAGACCACCTCTATAACTACGCCACCTATATTATAAGATGATTTATGACAGTCCCAAGTCTTAATAAAAAAGACCATTGCAAAAGTCCCTAAAGAGACCACCCCTATATAAACCACTTGACGCCAGTCCTTGGGTAGTCTTAATAGGGATGTTCTACTGAAGTGTGTGAGAATATCTGCCATGGAGAGCATTATGTTCCCATTACCATAGACACTAATTTTTCATCTCATAGCTTTTACATATTAGATGCCAAGTGCATTTTCAGTTATCATATCATACTTGATACTTGGAAGTAGTCAGTACAATGAAGAGTACAATTATTATATATTTATTTGTATGTACTAAAAAAAATGGTCAGAAAAAGAGTGCTGTACTCATTTCATACACTTTACTCAATGTATCCCTTCGCTATGTCCATGGAAGGTAATATACATAAACACTAACTCTTCCTACCTTAGCTGTGACTAAAATGACTTGGTTCAGACCTAATTTTACACACATGTACATGGAGTGACTGTTCCTGTAGTCACATTATAGTAATCGGGAATATGGATGCTTGCAGGATTAATATAATTTATTACTATTATGGTTGGAAGTAATGGACAGAACCTAAGTAATGGACAGAACCTAAGAGGACTATACATGTGTATTGCGTAAGTATCAAAATGTGTCTGTATCTGGGCTATGCCAATGTGTATGTGGCTTCAAGTAGGATGAGAGGTTGGTAATGTTAGTACCGTTGTGTGCTACCAAGTCATGGGTGCTGTCAGGATGGGAAGCATGCTATCAGGACTTGGCGATTGGTGTCAGATTTGGGGCTGAACTTTTGTAGGACAAGGGAGGGTACTATCAGGAAGATGGGTAGGAGTGGATGGTGTAGACCCAGTGAGATCAGTGGTGAAGACCCGAACTAGGTAATATATATTTGTTGTTAATTAGTGGTCTGGGGATGGGGGATGTTGGCAGGTACTATCAGGAAGTGAGTGGGTGGTGTCAAAATGCGGACATTGCGGAATGGCCTTTATTTTTAGATGGTTGGTGTCTTCACTTTCTTTTCATCATCACCTCATTCATCATCGACTGTTGTTTAATATATGGTTCTGAAAACCCGCCAAGAATCATACTTGATGCTTATGTTTGCTGTGTAGTTAGTGTGTTACCATTATTTATGTGTTTGTAAAAATGCTGTCAGGGTGCTTTCCAGATGGATGGTGGTGCTGTCAGGACAGTGTCGTCAGGACAAGGGTGCTTGAATATAAAATGCTGTAAAAACATATTTATACACTCATCAAAATATGTCTTTTTTCTATGCCTATGGAGGGCATTGTGTTGCCATTAACATGGACGCTAACATTTCCTCCCTTAGATTTTCATTTTACATGCCAAGTCATTGGATGTAACCAATGATTTAGCTGGGATCTACTTATATGATTATGTAAATGGAGTGATTCAATGTGATTCTCAGCATGCCTCTATAACCACACGGGTATTAGCTAGTATCCAATTAATATGAGATACTGTGCTGTGCACCTTGTGAATTATATATTGATTCTGTTTGAAGAATGTTGTAAAGAGATTCAAAGGAGGTGAGGAGCATTCATGGCTTCCTGGGGCCTGTTGCATAAGTAAACGCAGATTTTGCGTTGGATTAGCGATAGCGATTGCTAAGCGATGGCGAACATTTAACGATAGCGTGGGTTGCAGAATCATTAAAGCTAAAGTAGTACTCAAAGCAATTGCAAGAACGTCTATCATAAATAAAGGGTATTGCATTTTACTGTGAATCTGATATATTCATTAAATATCAAAACCAACTACAATTGAATCAAATATCTCCACGATTAGAGGTGTAATATACACACTTGAAGAGTTGACCATACTGGTCACTGAGGTAAAGTTATTTAGATCATAAATGACAATTCGTCATGCAGACACGCACATATACAATGTTTTAAGAGAACGAATATCTGCAAAAAGATATGTCAATTCAAAACAAGAAAATGTATGGAATTAAACATTCACATGAAAGCCCATATTACACCACAGTGAATTGCCCATATGGTCATACAACGTACAGTAGAACCTCTCTATTAGGACCACATTTGGGCCAGTGTTAGGTGTTTTCAATAGAGAAGTAGTCTCTATACAGAGGTTCATTTTGGTAGCTTTATAAAGGTTGGGGCCGTGAAAAGTGGTCTTATTATAGAGGGGGTCTTAATTGGAGGTTCTACTGTATATTATAAAGTCTTTATACATGCACACAATTTATTTTGGTGTTGGCTTCACGTTTCATATCAATTCAATGTATTGTTTTAAACCGCAATAGTACCTATTCTGGCAATTTACAGACATCCATCGCCCCCCCAAATTGAACTCACCATCATGGAGCATGCTTACCGAAGAAAGATGCTAGTCCCCCCCCCCCTCCCCCCAAATGCTGCCAATTGTGAGATACGCTGCTACAACCATTAAAATGTACACTGTAGACATCTAGAGGTTGTGCATTGTGCTGAATAAATCTACATTTTATATAATGTTGGGCCTTTTGATGATTGTAGGCACTAGTGTGAATGTGTAAGTTTTTTTTATGGCAGACACTATAACACTACTATTATTAATACGCGTGAAAGCTACCACCCATGCAAATAATTGTATGGCTATGCTAGAAAATATCGTCTGCGACCTGGTTTACGCCACCTTTAGTTGATCACGGAATACACGGACGTAAATTGAGTCTGTGCTCTTGAAAATGTCTGATATGTAAAAGTTAAAGCCAATCACATACTCCTGTACTGTTTTTTAGCGAAAAGTGGACCCTAATAGCGATTACAGCTCCATTTGCGTTTACGCACTATTTAGCGTTGCGTTCTGAAGTTAAAATGGCTATGCAACCCAAAATATGTGAGTTTGCAAGGAATACTACATTTGCTATGAGATCTTGGAGCTGCAAACGTTTATGCAACAAGCCCCTGGAGTGATCTTGATGGTTTTAAATGACCTGCCTGATGATGGAGTCAACAAGGACGAGGATTTTGTATGAGGGGAGAGGAGTGGACGTTTAGTTCATGTTGCCAGAGACCATTACTAGATGTACACTCCTTTACCTTTGTGCAAGGCACAGCCAGAAAGAAAAAAAAAATCAACGAATGTCAGGTTGAAAAGATATTGGTCAAATTTGATGCTTTTAGAATATAAAGGAAAATATTTGGATGGATTGGAATTAATTGATTTAGGTGTAAATATTGACATTAGAAGTTAGGTATTAATATGAGATACTGTGCTGCGCACCTTGTAAATTATATATTGATTTTGTTCAAAGAATGTTGTAATGAGATTCAACAAAGGTGAAGAGCATTCATGGCCTCCTGGAGGATCTTGACATTTTTAAATGACCTGCCTGATGATGGAGTCAACAAGAATGAGGATTTTGTATGAGGAGAGAAGAGTGGACGTCTAGTACATGTTGATGGAGACCATGACTAGATGTACATTCTGACTCCTTTGTGCAAGGCACAGCCAGAATGAAAAAAAAATCAACAAATGTCAGGTTGAACTTTCAAATGAAGACAATCACCTTCACTTACCCAAATTGAATATTATGGAAAAAAACTATTTAACATTTATAAACAAGAATTTTAAGATACCATTAGGAAGAGGCAAAGTCACATTTTGGTGAGGCTTTCATTCTTGTCTCAAGAACTTCTTCAGATTGAATGACAATCCTTAGATTGTTACGTGACTGACAAGATGGCAGCGATCACATGACAGCAGTGACAGAAGATGGGGATTTTGTATGAGGGGAAAGGAGTGGACGTCTAGTACATGTTGATGGAGTCCATGACTAAGAAGGCACAGCCAGAATGAAAAAAAATTAACGAATGTCAGGTTGAACTTTGAAATGAAGATGATCACCTTGACTAACCCAAAATTTTCCTTTGTGCAAGACATCCACAGCCAAAATGACAAAAATCATATTGTGTGAAAAGGAAAAAGGACATCTGAGTACATGTTGAACCATAATAAATATAAGATGATCACCTTTGTGCAAGAACGAATGTCAGGTTGAACTATAAAATGAAGATGATCACCTTGACTAACCCAAAATGAATATCATGAACTTAACAAACTTTTGTCATGTAGAAATTAATCCTATCAAAAGTAAGGTCCCTCCACATTTTAAAGATTATGCTCAGTCATGATATTGTTTGTTCTGTGAAAAGCTAATGTCAGACTAATGGGAAGAATCCTGTAATTTCAACAATAATATTAGTAATATAAATTGGTGTTTGAAATATATTGATTACACTTTGTCCATCTTTCCATCCCCCTGAAGCTGACTGCCAGGCTGGCACCTACAGCGACATGCAAAACCAATGTCAAGACTGCCCTGTAAGTCTAATGTGCAGCTATAAAATAAGGTTCTATCAAATTGTTGTTGTAGGAATACTGTTTTACGATTTACAATGTCAACCCAAAGCAATGGATGAGTCCTTCTACAAAGTATTAAGTGAATATTTCATTTTATTTTGTGTTGGAATGTTCTATGTATGCTGTGTTGGTAGTATTCACAGCATAAAAGAACATTCCATAACAAAATGAGACCAAGAGCTCTGTACCAAATACATGTAAAGTATTCTGACAGATTTCCGATGCAGAAACAGTAAATTTTGACACCTCCTTCCTCAACAGTTTTCATAAAGGAATACAATCATTTTTTCCACATCTAAACTAAAAAAAAGATATTGGTCAAATTTGATGCTTTTTAGAATATAAAGGAAAATATTTGGATAGATTGGAATTAATTGATTTAGGTGTAAATATTGACATTAGAAGTTAAGTATATCCCATTAATATGAGATACTGTGCTGTGCACCTTGTAAATTATATATTGATTCTGTTCAAAGAATGTTTTAATGAGATTCAACAGAGGTGAGGAGCATTTGTGGCCTCCTGGAGTGATCTTGATGTTTTTGAATGACCTGCCTGATGATAGAGTCAACAAGAACGGGGATTTTGTATGAGGGGAAAGGAGTGGACATCTAGTACATGTCGGAGACCATGACTAGGTGTACATTCCTTTTCCTTTGTGCAAGGCACAATCAGAATGAAAAAAAAAATCAACAAATGTCAGGTTGAACTTTCAAATGAAGACGATCACCTTGACTTACCCAAAATGAATTTTATGGAAAAAACTATTTAACATTTATAAACAAGAATTTTAAGATACCACTAGGAACCAACAAAGTCACATTTTGGTGAGGCTTTTTTTCTTGTCTTAAGAACTTCTTCAGGTCGAATGACAATCCTTAGATTGTCACGTGACTGACAAGGTGGCAGCGATCACATGACAGCAGTGACAGGAAGATGGGGATTTTGTATGAGGGGAAAGGAGTGGACGTCTAGTACATGTTGATGGAGTCCATGCACTTGATGTACACTCCTTTTCCTTTGTGCAAGGCACAGCCAGAATGAAAAAAAATCAACGAATGTCATCTAAACTAACAAAAAGATATTGGTCAAAATGGATGCTTTTTAGAATATAAAGGAAAATATTTGGATGGATTGGAATTAATTGATTTAGGTGTAAATATTGACATTAGAAGTTAAGTATATCCAATTAATATGAGATACTGTGCTGTGCACCTTGTAAATCATATATTGATTCTGTTCCAAGAATGTTGTAATGAGATTCAACAAAGGTGAGGTGCATTCATGGCCTCCTGGAGGATCTTGATGTTTTTAAATGACCTGCCTGATGATGGAGTCAACAAAGATGAGGATTTTGTATGAGGCAAGAAGAGTGGACGTCTAGTACATGTTGTCGGAGACCATGACTAGATGTACACTGACTCCTTTGTGCAAGGCACAGCCAGAATGAAAAAAAATCAACAATTGTCAGGTTGAACTTTCAAATGAAGACGATCACCTTCACTTACCCAAAATGAATATTATGGAAAAAACTATTTAACATTTATAAACAAGAATTTTAAGATACCACTAGGAACCAGCAAAGTCACATTTTGGAGAGGCTTTCGTTCTTGTCTCAAGAACTTCTTCAGGTCAAATGACAATCCTTAGATTGTTACATGACATCCATGGTGGAGGCAATCACATGGCAGCAGTGACAGGAAGATGGGGATTTTGTATGAGGGGAAAGGAGTGGACGTCTAGTACATGTTGATGGAGACCATGAATAGATGTACACACCTTCTCCTTTGTGCAAGGCACAGCCAAAATGAAAAAAAAATCAACGAATGTCAGGTTGAACTATAAAATGAAGATGATCACCTTGACCAACCCAAATTGAATATCATGAAGTTAACAAACTTTTTTCATGTAGAAACTAATCCTATCAAAAGTAAGGTCCCTCCACATCTTAAAGATTATGCTCAGTCATGATATTGTTTGTTCTGTGAAAAGCTAATGTCAGACTAATGGGAAGAATTCTGTAATTTCAACAATAATATTAGCAATATAAATTGGTGTTTGAAATATATTGATTACACTTTGTCCATTTTTCCATCCCCCTGAAGCTGACTGCCAGGCTGGCACCTACAGCTACATGCAAAACCAATGTCAAGACTGCCCAGTAAGTCTAATGTGCAGCTATAAAATAAGGTTCTATCAAATTGTTGTTGTAGGAATACTGTTTTAGGATTTACAACGTCAACCCAAAGCAATGGATGAGTCCTTCTACAAAGTATTAAGTGAATATTTCATTTTATTTTGTGTTGGAATGTTCTATTTATGCTGTGTCGGTAGTATTCATAGCATAAAAGAACATTCCATAACAAAATGAGACCAAGAGCTCTGTACCAAATACATGTAAAAATTCTGACAGATTTCATGCAGAAACAGTAAATTTTGACACCTCCTTCCTCAACAGTTTTCATT
The DNA here is from genome assembly GCA_019095985.1 of Streblospio benedicti. NCBI lineage: Eukaryota > Metazoa > Annelida > Polychaeta > Spionida > Spionidae > Streblospio > Streblospio benedicti. The sequence goes on from CM032666.1 coordinate 5,464,240, forward strand.
GATGGATACAATCATTTTTCCTGGATCTAATAGATATAATTGGTTTATTTTTTAAACAGGATAACAATAAAAGTCAAAATACATTGAGATTTCGGCAAAATTCTTGAATGATCACAACAGAAACGTTATAAGTGAAGTCATCTGTTGGCAAGGGAGTTCCCAGCTGCATGTGGCCCCCCCTTGAAGGGTCAACACGTTGTTCCATATGGAAGGAAGGGTGTGTCTGCCTCCATACTATTGAGTGAAGGTCTCAGTCTCCCGTATCTTGATCGTTTTGAATGACCCACCTTTTAAGTACTTAGGTTCAACAAGAAAGGATTTTTGTATCCTCAAAAAATGTCATGACCCTCCTGGTCGGATGCAAGTGGCGAGATACTTGACCCCGTGGAACTTGGGCTTTTGTGTTCCATGAATCTGGCTTTCAGGGATCGTTCTGTCTCCCCCAACATAGGTTGATCACAGTCATTGCATAAATGGATCTGGTATACCGGACCAATCACTGTGCATGTCTATGGGATCCTTTGGTCTTACCAACAACTGTCTCAGAGTGTTCACTGGTTTGAAAAATGCCTGGACGTTGTATCTATGTAACAATTCCTTATGTGTTCTGCACACCATCTTGAAATGTGGAGAGACAACAAATGTCAAGATAAAGGCTCAACCTGGGCAGGGCTCCTTGAGACAGGTACTTTAGTCCTTTGCTTAAAAATGGACAAAAAAATCTCCGGTATCCATTGAACTTCAAAACCTTTCCTAAATGTCTTTCTTTTTTTCGAATGAATAAAATGGAAAACTATTTAAATACTATAATTTCAATTTTAAGTACTTGTGTTTTTGGTTGTCCCAAAGTTCAGATTTTTGGTGAGATTCTGTTCCAAGACTTTCTTCAACTCTTGTGCGTAGGGACCCGATTGTTTACCAGGATGACAGTGTCTAAGCGATCACATGACAGCAGTGACAGGAAGATGGGGATTTTGTATGAGGGGAAAGGTGGTCTTGGACGTCTAGTACATTTTGGAATGACCAACGGAGACCATGACTAGATCTGTAGTCTGACACTCCTTTTTGAACTCCCCAAAAATCAACAGTGGCGACTTATGACAATTCCATCAATGAAAAAAATCAATGTATTTTGACTGTCACATCTAAACTAAAAAAAAAAATTGGTCAAAATTTGATGCAATTTAGAATATAAAGGAAAATATTTGGATAGGATTGGAATTAATTGATCCATTTAGGTGTAAATATTGACATTAGAAGTCAAGTATATCTATTGAATATGAGATACTGTGCTGTGCACCTTGTAAATTATATATTGATTCTGTTCAAAGAATGTTTTAATGAGATTCAACGGAGGTGAGGAGCATTCGTGGCCTCCTGGAGTGATCTTGATGTTTTTGAATGACCTGCCTGATGATGGAGTCAACAAGAACGGGGATTTTGTATGAGGGGAAAGGAATGGACATCTAGTACATGTCGGAGACCATGACTAGATGTACATTCCTTTTCCTTTGTGCAAGGCACAATCAGAATGAAAAAAAATCAACAAATGTCAGGTTGAACTTTCAAATGAAGACAATCACCTTGACTTATCCAAAATGAATTTTATGGAAAAAACTATTTAACATTTATAAACAAGAATTTTAAGATACCACTAGGAACCAACAAAGTCACATTTTGGTGAGGCTTTCTTTCTTGTCTTAAGAACTTCTTCAGGTCGAATGACAATCCTTAGATTGTCACGTGACTGACAAGGTGGCAGCGATCACATGACAGCAGTGACAGGAAGATGGGGGATTTTGTATGAGGGGAAAGGAGTGGACGTCTAGTACATGTTGATGGAGTCCATGCACTTGATGTACACTCCTTTTCCTTTGTGCAAGGCACAGCCAGAATGAAAAAAAAATCAACGAATGTCATCTAAACTAACAAAAAATATTGGTCAAAATGGATGCTTTTTAGAATATAAAGGAAAATATTTGGATGGATTGGAATTAATTGATTTAGGTGTAAATATTGACATTAGAAGTTAAGTATATCCAATTAATATGAGATACTGTGCTGTGCACCTTGTAAATCATATATTGATTCTGTTCCAAGAATGTTGTAATGAGATTCAACAAAGATGAGGAGCATTCATGGCCTCCTGGAGTGATCTTGTTGTTTTTGAATGACCTGCCTGATGATGGAGTCAACAAGAACGGGGATTTTGTATGAGAGAAAGTAGTGGACATCTAGTACATGTCGGAGACCATGACTTGATGTACATTCCTTTCCCTTTTTGCAAGGCACAATCAGATGGAAAAATAAATCAACAAATGTCGGTTTGAACTTTCAAATGAAGACAATCACCTTGACATACCCAAAATGAATTTTATGGAAAAAACTGTTTAACATTTATAAACAAGAATTTTAAGATACCACTAGGAACCAACAAAGTCACATTTTGGTGAGGCTTTCTTTCTTGTCTAAAGAACTTCTTCAGGTAGAATGACAATCCTTAGATTGTCACGTGACTGACAAGGTGGCAGCAATAACATGACAGCAGTGACAGGAAGATGGGGATTTTGTATGAGGGGAAAGGAGTGGACGTCTAGTACATGTTGATGGAGTCCATGCACTTGATGTACACTCCTTTTCCTTTGTGCAAGGCACAGCCAGAATGAAAAAAAAATCAACAAATGTCACGTAAACTAACAAAAAAAATGGTCATAATGGATGCTTTTTAGCATATAAAGGAAAATATTTGGATGGATTGGAATTAATTGATTTAGGTGTAAATATTGACATTAGAAGTTAAGTATATCCAATTAATATGAGATACTGTGCTGTGCACCTTGTAAATCATATATTGATTCTGTTCCAAGAATGTTGTAATGAGATTCAACAAAGGTGAGGTGCATTCGTGGCCTCCTGGAGGATCTTGATGTTTTTAAATGACCTGCCTGATGATGGAGTCAACAAAGATGAGGATTTTGTATGAGGCAAGAAGAGTGGACGTCTAGTACTTGTTGTCGGAGACCATGACTAGATGTACACTCTGACTCCTTTGTGCAAGGCACAGTCAGAATGAAAAAAAAATCAACGATTGTTAGGTTGAACTTTCAAATGAAGACAATCACCTTCACTTACCCAAAATAAATATTATGGAAAACAACCATTTAACATTTAAAAACAAGAATTTTAAGATACCATTAGGAACCGGCAAAGTCACATTTTCGAGAGGCTTTCGTTCTTGTCTCAAGAACTTCTTCAGGTCAAATGACAATCCTTAGATTGTTACGTGACATCCATGGTGGAGGCAATCACATGGCAACAGTGACAGGAAGATGGGGATTTTGTATGAGGGGAAAGGAGTGGACGTCTAGTACATGTTGATGGAGTCCATGAACTAGATGTACACTCCTTTTCCTTTGTGCAAGGCACAGCCAAAATGAAAAAAAATCAACGAATGTCAGGTTGAACTATAAAATGAAGATGATCACCTTGACTAACCCAAAATGAATATCATGAACTTAACAAACATTTGTCATGTAGAAATTAATCCTATCAAAAGTAAGGTCCCTCCACATTTTAAAGATTATGCTCAGTCATGATATTGTTTGTTCTGTGAAAAGCTAATGCCAGACTAATGGGAAGATTCCTGTAATTTCAACAATAATATTAGTAATATAAATTTGTGTTTGAAATATATTGATTACACTTTGTCCATCTTTCCATCCCCCTGAAGCTGACTGCCAGGCTGGCACCTACAGCGACATGCAAAACCAATGTCAAGTCTAATGTACAGCTATAAAATAAGGTTCTATCAAATTGTTGTTGTAGGAATACTGTTTTACAATATACAACATCAACCCAAAGCAATGGACGAGTCCTTCTACAAAGTATTAAGTGAATATTTAATTTTATTTTGTGTTGGAATGTTCTATGTATGCTGTGTTGGTAGTATTCACAGCATAAAAGAACATTCCATAACAAAATGAGACCAAGAGCTCTGTACCAAATACATGTAAAGTATTCTGACAGATTTCGGATGCAGAAACAGTAAATTTTGACACCTCCTTCCTCAACAGTTTTCATAAAGGAATACAATCATTTTTTCCACATCTAAACTAAAAAAAGATATTGGTCAAATTTGATGCAATTTAGAATATACAGGAAAATATTTGGATAGATTGGAATTAATTCATTTCTAAAGGTGTAAATATTGACATTAGAAGTTAAGTATATCCCATTAATATGAGATACTGTGCTGTGCACCTTGTAAATTATATATTGATTCTGTTCAAAGAATGTTTTAATGAGATTCAACGGAGGTGAGGAGCATTTGTGGCCTCCTGGAGTGATCTTGATGTTTTTGAATGACCTGCCTGATGATAGAGTCAACAAGAACGGGGATTTTGTATGAGGGGAAAGGAATGGACATCTAGTACATGTTGGAGACCATGACTAGGTGTACATTCCTTTTCCTTTGTGCAAGGCACAATCAGAATGAAAAAAAATCAACAAATGTCAGGTTGAACTTTCAAATGAAGACGATCACCTTGACTTACCCAAAATGAATTTTATGGAAAAAAACTATTTAACATTTATAAACAAGAATTTTAAGATACCACTAGGAACCAACAAAGTCACATTTTGGTGAGGCTTTTTTCTTGTCTTAAGAACTTCTTCAGGTCG
>CM032666.1:5469019-5495439 GCA_019095985.1 Streblospio benedicti
GGAAATTTTAACTTAATTTATTAACATAGTGATAATGTGAAGTAGATAAAATCTATGATATTCTGGTAAGGAATAAAATTACATAACCAGCTGATAACAGTACATAAAAACACTCTACTACGCAATGACGTGCTACAGTACTGCTGGCAGTACCCAAATTCAATATTATACCTAGAATGGAAAAACAACAGTACATTTGTAATGTAATTCTGTGACATGTTTGTGATTTTATGCATAGTTTTATTTATTTAATTTTTATTTATATATATATGTATATTTTATGTCTTTTCTATGGAATTTAATGCGAAATAAATGTTTCTATTCTATATTCTATTCTATTCTATATAACAGCAAGTTGTGTCATTCTACTTTTTATATATAATATCGAACTTGTAATATAGTGCACTCATGATTAGAAATACAGCTGTAACGTTAGTGTGTTCATTATGTAAATTGTTTGGTAAACACAACTCTGTTATTAACAGCTGGTTGATAGAACTCCAAGTTTCCATTCTAAGCGAGGGTAAAAAAGCGGACATTATTTCATTTCCATTCTATTATTCTGATTATTTAGATAAAACTTTAAATATTCTTTATTTGTCTGTGATTAATTGTATTCCTTGGCCCCTTAAACATACATTTAGACTACAAAATCACTTACATTAGTGGAATGATAAGTGAGATATGAAGCTTTTTCTAAAATATCGGTCATTTTGGCGGCCATCTTGAAATAAATGAACGTAGTGGATTAAGTTTCAATTTTTTATTACTTGTCTGTGTTTTTTTTGTATTCCTTGACCCTTGAAACATACACTTAGACACCAAAATCACTTAAATAAGTGGAATAATAATCAAGATATGAATTCATTAGTAGTCTTGAAGCTTTAAGACTGGTAAACATTTCATCATTAAAGTGTTATAACTTACCAGCAGATATTTTGATGCATGTCCAATATTTAAACATTCCTTCAATTTTTTTGTAATATTGATTTTGGTTTGTGACTAATGTTTGATATAAATTAGTGTTTCATATGTTAATGTCCTACAATTTTGTACTAACATTGTTAAGCATGATTCGTTCTCTGATCAAGTGATTTCTGGGTGTAAGCAATTGGGATATGTAGATAAAATGTGATTGATATGTACAGAAAACTTGTAACCAAGTCCTCCTATGTGATCTCATGTGAAGTAATAAGGTTTCTCCAAAAGAGATATATTGTGATCATAATGGTGTATTTTAAATGATTTATTTAACTAACTACGGACTCTAGAAATTAGAAAAACTATTTGTTTGGTTTGTATTTTGAGACAGTAAAATAAGGCATTGAAACTGTTTATGTTAATGGCTGTTAATATTACCTATGTCACACAACAATGTTGTGGATTTTGCTTTGGCACAGAATTTGTCTGAATTGTGTACATGTAGTTGAACAGGAAGGGTTTTTCAGTGTTAAGAAACAGTATGTACATTTTCAGTTTAATGAATTGATGTCACACACGCTCCTGAAAGTCTACATTTTTTACTGACTTTTACTGACTTCAACATTAAATCAAAATGAAATACCACTTGTAATAAATATTGCAAAAGAAATTGCATTAGTCAGTATGTATTGTAGAAATTTTTATTTTATTTTTTGTTTACTGAAGATATAATGGTCTTTGAGAAAATCAATGGATGCTGTGAGATTCTGTTGACTTTGAATCTTAAGAACTAGTCATTTTCATATATATATTTGACTGATGATGTCATTGTGATCAAGTTAGGTGTTCACATTGAAACCTATGTAAATAATCCTGTTCAAAAATGTATTTGTAATTATATATGTTTTACTATCAGATCCAGGATAAATGAATCTCAATCAAACAAAAAAAATTCTAGGTGCAATCAAGTGTAATGAAAGTAGCAGATTTTATAAGTTATTCAAGGGTGGATTGTTAGTAGCAATTTTCCACAGATTTTTCACTCATGGTAGGTTGGGAGTGGTGGTGCCAAACCATATCCTGATTGTGCGAGTTTGGAATGAAAATGAATGAAAACTACTTTTTTCCACTTGAAATTGGCTGGTAATTGTATGTTTTTGTAGTGTTTTGAATAAAGGATTTCTTGCAATTTGAATTTGTTGTTTGAAATCATGTATGTGCAAAATCATAAACAACAAACTGCCAACAAAGTTCATAATTTATCTAAAATAAAAACTGCGAGAACATCCTTCCTTCACTCATTTTACCCTGGATATATGACCAGGGTTCCTACCAAATGCCAAGAACAAAATTCCATATTTCCATGAATATAGACTCAATCTTCGAAGCATTCATTATTGTAATAATAACTTGACTAGTTAACAAAGTACACAATCATTGTTACTATGGCAAAACAACTGAATCTAAATTTCGTTTTAGAGGCAGACAAACAATGCTTCGAATGCCATCTTGAGGACAGGATTGTTTGCACAGTAGAGTTACAAGTCAAGTGGACAAAAATAGAACTACTAATATGCTCTTCAATCTCACCTCAATGAAGAGATTTTACTGACACATTAATTCAGTTGTATTAGATGAGGGCATTAGTGTTTTTCATCAAATATGGACTTGTTAACTTGGTACTGGACAGTAAAGGGGTGCATTATGTTTACACCCACTCTAACTGCACGAATTAACACCACTGTGCTCTCGCATTTTCGTCAAAACACGTGTTGGGAATATGTGTCATAAATCATTTAGAATTCAGGTGTGCGAACATTTCTATATATGACATGATACAAAATTGTGATTCTAGACCACAATAATGCCACCTTCATAAGTGTAAAATCGCTTCAATCATATCGGTGGGATCTTTTGTTTACAAACTCTTGAAAGCGGTCTATTGCATTAAGCACATCAAAGTAAAGGTTCAATCCCAGGTCTGGTGATTCTGCAAGTGGATCTATCAACTGTTGCAAGTTAATGAGTGCTGCCTGACTTAGAGGACAAGTCAACTCCGGTACGTTGACAGCATCCATGTTAGCTGTAGCTTCATTAAATGCTGCTTCCGCTGCAGCAGCATCAACTTGTTGTTGATCACTGTCATGGAAGACGTCATTTATTGCTGTCAACCTCGCATTACTCCGCTCCAGAGTACCTCCAACAAAGAGCTGCTGGGGTGTCTGATGGTGCTCTGTCCTCAGAGCGTGGTTGTTCCACTGCAAAATGAACTGTTCAAGTTCTCTGTTTAATCGTGGAAGATATACATAGTGTAATGCCCACATGTGGACATCATTATCGACGTCGAGGGATCCTCGCATTTCCAGAAAGTTGAACAAATCATAATACAGATTTGTTGCCCCATTCCAAACATCCACCCAGGCTCTTTCAATGCGTTGGTTGTGAACGCTACGTCCTCTGATTGCAGACCCCCTGTTAGGTCCTCGTAAGAGTTCCATAATATCACACAGGTCATTGTTCTCACCCCCATGGTCTACCCGAACACGTGAGGGAACTCCATATGTGGAAGCAGCACTGAGGAACAAGTACAAAACAGTCTCCCTTGCGGTTGTTTGGAGACGCTTTGAGGAATACTAGAAGCCTGCTGAACCCATCAATTCCTCCATGAATCACTATCTTGAATCTGAAACACGTAATATTCTGTTTAATATTGATAGCGTACCTAAAAAATGTTTATCAGAAAGTTTGATTCAAAAGGTTGTCATAAAGCATTAAAATGAAATAGCTGTATCTCTGTGTTACTTTAAGTCACAACCTATTTATAACAGGCCCTCTTTGACAACTTTACATCAAAACCAGGTGACTGGCATCCATCTGATTCCATTGGTCATTGCTCGATTCTGTTTGTGAACTGTAATTATAATTACTTAATCCTTTCTACTTAAGTATCAATTACAAGGAAAATTGCAATTGTGTATGTACTCTGACTTTTCTTTTATTTAGCTTGCCACCACGTATTCTTTTTATGTTTACAATTACAATGATGAGTTGCAATTTATTTACAATGTTCAATATTAAGTACGTCAGCTGTTGTTAATTCCTATAACAATGCATTTTCATTTAAATTATGTAAAACATTCTAATCAAATATATTTGAAACAAGAACACTCAAAATATGGCTTAAAATTTAAGTGCTCGTCACTCACACAATATCTTTCAATTGAAGTAGCAGATAAGGATAATCCCAACACAAGTTAAAATTTATGAAAGCCAAACATAAAAATTGTGTCCCCAATCCGTAAGTCTGCCCTATAAAGTTACCCCCTCGAAGATGCTGATTAAATTTTTTTATGAAGTCATAATAAAATATTATATCTACATAATGTATAAATAAAGGTGTTTCTGTAATTTACATTCATTATTCAGAAGGTACACATACTTGATCTGCTTGTGATTGACATCCACATGCTAAAGTGAATTCGGACCAGCAACAGTATAGGTCCGGCGACGTGTCAGTGGGACCATCCTCAGCACCTCACCTCTTGGGTCAAGACGTAGTATGCTCTTGCGTACTCTATGGCGCTGGATGTGATGACCATGGATTGCAGCAAGACGTGCTCGCACTGCATTTGGTCCAATTCTTTGGTTGCCATTTATGATCTGTCTTATAAGATCATCAAGGCTTCCATTCAAAAGATGGCTAAATTGTTTAGCGTTGAGGTTGTACTCCCTACAAGCAAGACACAGGTATTTATGCTTCATTTTTACAAATGACATATACGATTATTACTCGACATAGGCACAAACTAGTGTGAATAGTTTTCAATATCAAAATATGGTTGTGATACACATCTTTAAACCATACACTTGCATGTATGAATCAATTTCCCTTTTGCACATCAATTATAGTTTATATCTTGTTCTGAATATATTATGGTACAACAGTTTTTAGAAAGGCTATGGACTCAATATGCATCAATATTTCTTCAATTGTGGTGAAACATCATCCCCAGATCTTTTTTTTTTCATTTATTTTTTTCTTTTTTCTTTTCTTTCTTTTCTTTTTTTTTCTCCAGATCCTGTTCAAAGCCAGTCGCAATCAATCCCATGGAATTACAATTTACCATCACATGGGATATCGTAACAACTTCAAGATGATCGAACAAACAAAAGACCATTACACCAAGGCTAAAGATTTCAATTGATGCAATGCATATAATTACATAACAACAACACATGGAAAACAGTAAGTACATTATGTTTAGTTCTTGTTTGTCTTACCATGCAATAAAACCATCCAAAAAACACCAAAAACAATCAAATTTATTATGATAAAGTTTTCAAACACATAGGTTGCTTATCAATCAAGATTGATGAGAAACCTATATGTATTCAAAAACATTATCATAATAAAATGGATTGTATTTTTTTAATGATTTTGCACAGTAAGACAAACTATTAAAAAACATTAGACATATGCTCTTTATCTAATACATTCAATTTGAAGTAGTAAGTATAATTTTATTGTTTTAATGATTTTTATCTTTGCGAATAAAATTATATAGGTTTGTTAACAAGCAGAAACAATTTTAGGGAAATGGCAAATAGTGAAAGGTTTTGTTGGACAAGCATGTCATATTGCAGAAATCTAGTTTGTTAATTGTAACCGTACTTTTCTATTCAGCTATCTGGAAGCAAACGAATACAACTTGCTGGCCAAACCTATCCTCAGCTGTTTGCCACACCTCTTAGAGCGGTTCAATATGAAAATGCAGTTGTGGGTATTCATAAAGTGATCTTGTTAATCAGTTGAAATAGGTATAGGTTGATGAAGAAACAAATGTTGAAACAGTTGTGCTTCCTTTTCAGTACATGTGGCATAGAAGAATCCTTGATAAATTCAGAAAACACAGGAAAAGGTACAATAGGGATATTCCAGCTGGCCAGAAAGTCCTGAAGAAGTTAGACACAGCTTCAAATTTTTTCCAAAAAAGAAAAGAAAGAATTTGTGGGCTCTACCCAACTTCCTACCTAGCAGGGCTAAATTAACATGATGATAATTTTAGCTTTTAAAATAGCTTTAGAAGCTTTATTGAGTGGATGCCGGTGAGATATGAAATTTATTACTCTTAGCGATGTTTGTTGTTGTTTATGATATTAAATTTTAGTAATATAAGGGATGATGAATATTTTGTCACGCTCTGCAAAAGCAGAACAGTGTTTTTTTTTCTTCACTCCTCCCCTCCACCGAAAAGTGGAAATATCGAAAAATATCTTCACAGTGTTTCACAATTTTTATTCAAATACTACTTATACTCGCCATAAAAATAAAATTTACTAAATATGAGAATGTAAATCATAATATTACATTGTGAATTCTGATGTGTATCTTATTAATGCTACATTTAAGTAGTAAATAGTGGAATTTTGATAGGACAAGTATTCGTGTGCGCAGCAATATCTAAGACCCACAGTACAAATGTGGAATATCCGGAACTAGACCACAACCCCCCCTCCCCCAACCGCCCCCACTCCCCTAAGTGGAACATATTGTTCCACTTTTGTTGAGGTAACAAAATGTACATCATCCCTAAAATGAAATGACACATATCTATGTTTGAAATGTAATGTTACAATTTATGTTCAATTTACATTCAGTTATCTATCTCATATGTACGATATATATGAGATTGGCATACATACCATATACAATCATCTAAAAGCCCATGCTCTTGTAAAGGCCAACCCAAAATTTTGTTCTATGTCAAAATCTTTACCAATGCAAAGGCACATTCATGTAATAGACCATCCCCTTAAATGAAAAGCATTTCAAACTAAAGGCCGTGGGTGTTTACATGGTTCTATATGTTATATCACACACCCTAGATATACATATATATAGCCAACGTTTGTCAGCTTGCATCATCCCTCGAGTGCACTCGGAATGGGGGCGGGGGGTGGGAGAGATGTGTTTCTCTACTTATAACATATCGCATGTACATCTAAGTTTATGCAATTCTGTGATGATGCATACACATTCTGTATTTCGAAAGCTCTTTCCCCAAAATATGTTCCACATTACTTACAAATCTTTTTTCTGTGACACATGTTTTGTGTACATAGCAGACTGACTTTTAAAAATTATCTTTGTATTTTAAGAATTATCTTAAGACAATAGGTGGATATTATAATTTAGAAAATTCATTTGAAAAATAAACTGAAGATTAGTTACGAGGGCTTGAATGATGAAAATTTTGATGAAGATATATGGTGAGAATGGTGGAAATTATGAAAGAAAGGGAGATAGGAAAATGAGGCAGTACTAAATATTGGGAGATGGGAAATTGGCAAATCTTATAACCCCCAGTTTCAATATAAACTCCTTACTGTTTATTATTTATCTATTTATTATTGCTGTCACCATCTATGATATAGAGTGTCTAAAATCTACCTTTTCCTAAAAACATAACAAAGTATTATTTTCTTTTAAATAAAGAATATTGAATAACAAAAGTAGTTTAATTGCAATGTTTGAATGTTATTTTACAATTTCATTGTTCCAGCTGCTAGAAACATTTTGACAATGTTATGCATATTTGATTTGATGAAAGAAGATGAGAATCAAATTATAGTTGTGAATCAAAGATGAAGATAAAATGACCACTTACATACCGGGGAGAGCCAGCTGGATTCCATCTTTTTTGAATTATGGCAGATAACATCAAAATAAGTAAGCCAAATTCATTATTTGAACGGCAGCAGGTCCTCTCATTATTCTTAGTATTTGTTGTTGTGCCGTCTTAACTGCTGTATAAAATAAGTGCCAAAGATTTAAAAAAATTTAAGTTTATTTAATTTTGCTGAGCGCAAAGAGTTTTGGCTACCTTTAGATATTTTAGCTCTGATGAGGAACTTTATGTTTGAAAGCGCTCAGAAAAATTAAATAAACTTGAAATTTTTTAAATCTTTGGCACTTATTTTATACAGCAGTTAAGACGGCACAACAACAAATACTAAGAATAATAACATCAAAATATGTAACACAGACCATCTTTTCAAAGCATTGAAATTGCTTGTTGCCACACTTTTTGTTTTCAACATTGCGTATCCCAAAGGAGCAAATGCTGCATTGTTTTGTTTTTTTAAAAATTATTATTAAATCTTCAGGATAGCAATAAGGCTGTACCAAAAGCTGTAAAAATTTTGTCTTATAATAGTAGATAATTTTTTGTGTGCATGCGTGTGTGCATGTGCTTGTGTGTGTGTGTGTGGAGAAAGGCGTGCAATGTTTCCATGTGTTTTCGTGATGGCTAAATAAACAAATAGTATGCATCGATAAAAAGAATGCACTGTTGCACAAGGGGGCGACAGTGCAGACTTTTATTCGATGCATAATATGAGATGATTATCCAATTTAATACATGCTTCTCATCAAAGCTATATGTCGTTTATCTAATGCTTTTGTCTAAGATGTACTGTTCTTTTCTAAATTTTCAAAGAATTCCACAACTTAAAGTTCTCCGTCCACAGTGTGACCCGCACTGGAGGCAGCTCGAGGACCCGGCTCACGCCACCCGGTAGAAGGCTCCGGCCTTCTAGGCAAGGCAGCCTCTGGCGTAGGTGGCCGATAATCCGGGTCGTAAGCAACCCGGTCAACGGGCTCCGGGTCGCAACTCATTATCCTAAACTATATGCAACCATAACATGTTATATTTTGTAGTTAACTCGTGTCATTTAATTTACCCTGTTGTCACGCTGTCACAATATTTATTTTACGTAATATAGCTTTTACTAGTTGTTGCACCCTATTATCATACTCATTTACTCTAAACTATATCTATTACGTAATGTGTATCTATTATACGTAGTGTAGTGCTCATTATTTGTTACACTCTGTTGTCATATGCATTTACTCGTAAACTACATGTGTTCTGCGCATGTAATCATTGCAAAAATATGTATATGCTTCTGTAATTGCCACGCAAACCCTGCTCTCACTCTTCGTCACACAAATTTGTGCCTTCCTCTGGAGTAGAGCTCCAGACCGCCTGACCTTTCCAAAGTCAGGCAGCCCCTTTAAGGAGGGGGGGGGGCGGGGGGGGGGCGGGGTTGGAGGTGCGGTGTGACGTATGTGCACGAGAGCCATAACTCACCTTGGCCATACGCCACACACCGCTAGTTAGAGCTGGAGAAGCCAGACGGAGAAGAGTCTGCGTGGGATATGGGCAGCTCGCTGACTAATGGTCAGTGAGTTGGACTTAGATTAAGCTTGAATTAAGACAGAACAAACGTATCTCTTCAATACCAAATATGATAAATGCATATAATAAGTTACATGGAATACAAAAGAACATTACAATAATAGATGACAATTACATAACATAAAAGTTTAGACAACTATATGTCTTCTATGTGCTTCCTGTGTTTTGTTATTTTCCCCTAGCTATCTTCTGGCCGCCTTAACCGTGTTGCATAATAACCGTTTGCTTTGAATGATAAGCCTTTTGTTTAATGTTTAAATTAAAAGACTTGTTCACCAAAAGAATTGCTTTTCATCCAGCACTATTTAAGCTTCAATTGCCTCTTTGTGTCTAATTGGTGGGAAACTGCAGGAGGCGGTCATAGTTGCCTAACAATAGAATAGGCAGCTAATGGACATTCTTACTGTAAGGTTAATCCTTCTTACATAATATCTCTTCACCGGTCATGCACTGTGAATACAATCAACATGTTATTTGGAGAGGGAGGAAGTTGGTCAGGGCAAAAGAATGTGATAAACAACTGATTGTAAAATAACTGTTTATAGATCATTAATTTGGAAACATAAATAACATCTTTAAAGTAACAGTTTATAGTCTGAATTTGAAAATAGTAATATCTTAATGCTGCAATTAATGTATACAATTCATGTTGCTATGGAAAATACTATTATAATAGATGAAACAAAAATTGTCATGTAAATGATTGTATTTGTTGAATGCAGTAGAAAGTTCATGTCTTTTTTCATATTGCATAATTTGCATGTATACTAGACTATTAACCCTACATTTAAACACATATACAATGATACAATCGATGAAATGTGTAATCAATTAAGTGAGCAGGTAATCAAAATGTGTAGCTATGTAAATGTAATATTTTTGGAAGAAACGTTGAAATAGTTTCAATACAAATGACATGCAAAACAAAAGTTATACATTATAACCCAGAAGGTAAAGATAATGATAAAAATACAATTGAACACAGCAGAGAAATGGTCAACACTATATACATCTAAAACTATCATAGGATTAACAATTCATAATCTAACAGCTATTAGCTGTCGAAATCTATGCCTCAATAAACTGTAAATAGTCATTATTTTTATCATGTCTACATGGAAAACTGTGGCGGCGTCAAAACACTGACGTGCAGTAGTTGGAGTATTTTAGCTTTCAGACTTGAATCGATAGCTATCTGCGTGCCTCTCTCCAATCCGCGTAAAAACTCTATGGACATCAATGCCATCTTCTGAAACCAATGTGCCAGTATTTCAAGAAAGTCTTGAGTCATTTCATTGTACACAGCAGTTTCTTCGTCATCTGTTAGTGGGTCGGAACTATCGCAATGACCTTCCTGGCAGTTTTCACTGGCAGACGGCCTGGCCTGTGCAGAAGTTTTCTCAGTTGGAGAATTTGATTCATCCTGCTTAGATGCGGTGTTATCATGCGCATTTTCCCCATTCTCTTCATTCGCGGGTTTGGAGCCCTTGTAACTAGACTTGTTAGCCTTCTTCAGTCCTGCATTTGGCACTCCAGCTTTTTCAGTCAGATGTAGAAAGAAGTCGATCAGAAGCCACAGCAGACGACCCACATAGCGTTGAATCCGTATTTTAATGTCTAACAACGGTATATAACACTTGCCCGGATATTTATAATCTTTAGATGTTAGGTCTCGACAAAACTGCACCACTGGGTTCATTACTTGCGGTGATAATGAGTCTATGCCCAAAGCTCGGCTTAATCTGTCAACATCCAAAGCTCGCGATCGGCTTAATCTGTCAACATTCTCAGCAATCTTTGCCAGTTTATACTTGTTTCTGACTTTCATAACATCAAAGTACACATCTCTCGTCTTGCGTTCGGCAGCGACGTCGGCTTGATACTCCAGAGCCATTGTTATGTAGACGAATTCTTGGATGAAATGGTACCATTTGTCAGCTTTCATAGCACCTTCGAACACACATTCCTGCATGACAGACGTTTTGAACGTTTTTACATTACGTGCCACATAAACGAACGTTTGACAGAGGTCAGTGGTATATGTTTCGACAGCAATACTAAACATCACGGCGATGTTTGGGTCATAGAAACTCACCACGTTGTCGTCAAAGCAGGATACATTAGCAATATCAGCTGGCCTTGTGAATGTAGAGATGTCGACATTATGGGGATCATCTGCAAAGAAGGCAGCAAAGTATTCACTTTGTTGCTTGTCTCTATTTGATTGATCTGTTTCTGGACCACTTGGTTTGTCTGTCGAAGTTGACTTTTCACTTTTAGATGTACTTTGACTAGCAGTCATTCTTGTCTGAGTGCCCTGTGAAGAAGATCTACTTTGCCGGTCAATTATCCCTTTGGCATATGCCTTTGCATGTGACTTTAGTGACAACATTGAGTCACCATAGTGTAGGGTTAAGTCTTCTGTATCAACCCCCGTTATCTTTGAATATGCAATGCCAACCGGAGCTTGTGGCTTGAACTTTTTAGCTTCTTGTACCTTTGATGTCATCTGGGGGTTGGTTTTTGATTTGGACTGGATCGAATGCTGCAGTGTTTTCGGGCGAACATCAAATGGCTTATCCTCATTGTATGATGCACTTGGCGGTATCTTACTTTCTTGGTTAGCATCTTCACTTGCTACTTCAGATCTATTAAGCTGGAAGGTTATGGTGCTACTTCGATTTTCACCACTGCTGTTGGCACCGTCTTGGTGATCAATGACCGTGACTGGTTCGCCAGGCTTGAGGGTAATCCTCTTTGTAAATGTTGGCGGCGTGGTAACAACAATATCAGTTATATTCCCAGTTTTCTTCATCTCACTTCTAACTTCTTTTCTTGGTTGGTCTGCACTGCCCTGATCGTCACCAAAAACGAGGTCGGTGATGGGTTTCCAATCCTCTACCAAGTGCTCAGCAAAGGTCACCGAAGGTCTCGATTCTTGATTGTCAGAGCCAAGGCACTGACTAGCCTCGTCGTACGCTTCTAATGGTTTGACAGTCTGGTCGGAGGTAGTAGTAGAAAAAGCTGTTCTGTTCTTAATCGTTTGTTTATTCTTGCCGATGTTTCGTTCTACTCTACCCTTACCTTCTGCGTTACCCGTGAAAGTACGTTCAGCATGACATGGTTTGTCTGCAGTAGCACTGGGTATAGAAACTTGAATCTTCTTTGTCTTGCTGGCTTTAGAATTGCCTTTGTTCCAAAAAGATCGACTGGATTCTTTGAATTCTTCTAAATTTTTTAGATTCAGGCCGCCCGCAGTAGACACAGCTGTTCCGTTCTGACTTGTTTGTTTCTTCTTGCAGATGTTACGTTCTGCATTACCCACGAGAGTACATTCAGCGCCACGTGTTTGCTCTGCAATACCGGGCATAGAAATTTCATCTGTCTTCTTTGTCTTGCTGTCTGGGACTTCGCTTTCATTTGACTTGTTTGCTTTTGAAGGCCTGGTCTTCGAGGTATTTTTACCCTTTTTACCCTTTGAAGCCATTTTGGAATAGAGCCAACTCTTGGTTCGCCAAGCTGCTCTTGTCACGTGTACTGCAAAAACCACAAGCTACTGATATATATATATATATATATATATATATATATATATGCACGATTACAGATATACGGAATATCATAATGTAATACATAGGTATCTGGACGTTTTGCCGGTGTGGACGTTTTGTCAGTGCTTTTCTGGACGATTTGCCGATGTTGTGTGGACGTTTTGTCGGTGGTTGAGGGGGTGGGAAATGAGGAGAGGGTAGGAGCTTTTATTGTATTTTATAATTGGGTTGGGGGAGGGATGCATGATGGAAGGGAAAGAGGGGGTGGCTGTGCAGAGAAGGAGCTTCTGGTTTTGTGGCTGAGTGGTTAGTGAGTTGGACTTGTGTCCAGAAGGACGATGGTTCAATTCACGGTCGGGTTTGGTGGTGAGTTTTGAGCAAACTCATCACTAAACAGTTGGTTGCACACTGCTCCGTGGTACCTACAAGTTTAATAGGTACAGGTGAGGCGAGTGAAAGCTAATGTGAGTGATTAGCATTTGTGCACAACAGCAAATGATGTGATTGCTGTATGCTCCCCAGGGAGTTGAGAGAGATAATAAGCAGAAACTTTTCAGTAGTTTATATAATCTGCATATTGTATGATTTTATACTTGTGTGTATTTATTGTTTCGTTGCCTTTACCTATTTGTTAATATGAGTAGATACATAAAAGCATCTAATGTATGGAAATATCACAATAATAAACTGGATTAAAACCTCACAGCATACACAGGTGTTTGATTCTATTACTGACAGTAAATAATTAGTGGGCAATTACATCAATTTAAGAAAGGAATAATGGGAAGACTAGTTGATTATGATTATAAACATAGCTTATCATCTGCTTGTTCAAAACTATGAACATACTATAAACAAACTATATAACTGTAAGACACAGTCCAAGATGTTGTCCAAATGTGAACTACCGAACAAGCTAGCACATGGCATGTAGTTGTATACAAAACTGATATAGACTGCATACGTGAGAAAGCCGGTTAAGGCTCAGATATCTAGACTCCAGCATATTAGAGTCAGTCTAAGATGTACTTAGGGGAGATGTGTGGAGTATGATTTTTTTAATATGAGTCAAATTCAATTAGATATTACAGCCTATGAAATGGAAATGATAGAGTGGACCTTGCAGGGTCACCTCCCTTCTAAGAAAGTTCTATAACATTGAATATTTGATTACTGACAAATATCCCTATATTAATGGGGGGCTAACGAGAGATTTAAAGGGTTAACATAACGTCAATTAATTCACTTACGGCAAACCGTCTCACCGGCAAAACGTCCAATCAATAAAAAATATGGTCATCGACGTAAAGGTTGGACGTTCTGCCGCCATAAATCCACACCGGCAAAACGTCTAGAAACCAATATACATACACTATTACACTTTGCTTTTGTGCAATTTTTTTATGAAGCTGTACCTCGACTCAAGAAGGCTTGAGAGCTTTCAATCCATCCCGGATCTTCGGCAGGATTGAAAGCTCTCAGCTTTATAAAAAAATGCACAAAAGCAAAGTGTTATCGTGGATGTATAAGTATTTAAACTTGTGCAGATGAAAATTCAATAAAATATAAATTTTCTTACCTGAAATCAAACCAAACCACCGCAGCTCGTTGTTCCCAATACCATATTGCACCGATAGTTTTATAAGTTTATGTTTATTCACAACGTCTATATTACCACATGATATTAGGATACAGATTATTGCAATAGTACGATTCTTTGATAATACACACGACAGTTGTGATGCACATGTTTTACAATATCTAACCTTATCATATCAATAGCAAACGTATTCAAGATTTGCATCTACTCGGCAATCATATGAAAAACATGCAATGGTCATAATGCAAACAAATGATTTAGAATATATAAATAATGAACAAACGTGTAAGATTCATGATCCTTTCATGTTAATGATGTTGGTCATCCGGGTAGATCATTACCCAATCTTCGACGTTTCAATTATACTAATCATTTGCACTCGGAGCTACTCGGAATGTTTCGGAGCTCAACAGATCTGTGAGAGTAGCGCAAACATACGAGGATTGCCGATTGGCTCGTTTGAAGACTAGTAGACCTTGCTGTGTGTAGTTCCGTTAGAGGCTATGCATTGAGATAGCCTTATGGATTTGAAGTGAAAATGCACCAGGTAGGCGAGCCGACCCACCCCCTCCAATCCCACCTCCTCCGTATTTGTAAATACAGATTCTAGCTCATCTGTATCACTATGCACCTTCAGTGTTCGTGGGTACCCAGCCCATTGAATTTCTTGTCGCGCCCCCTACTCTCAAAACACTGACCTACAGAAAGGATATGCAACTCAAAAGTTACAATTGCAATGTAAGGTTATGCAAGTCAGATTCCTGTATGTAGTCCCTATTGACTGTGTGGATTAAAATAGTAACGTGTGGAATTGATGCCTACTGGACTGAAAACATAATGCACGGACTGGCAGATCACTCATGCAACTTTAAGTTGTGATATATATGTGTTTCCCAGTGCTTGCGGATACATTTTACACTTCTTTCTCTCTCTCACGTCTTTTTAGCAAGCATATTTCTACCAACGATATGTATAGCTAAAGACAGGTTTTACAACCCTAAGCTTCCATTTGACAAATGGAACCTGTCCTCAGCTATATCTATCGTTGGTAGAAATATGCTTGCTAAAAAGACGTGAGAGAGAGAAAGAAGTGTAAAAACTTTAAGTTGTGGTTTTAGTGAATGCTATGAGTACATAGTGTTATGTATAATTGTAAGTGTAAAATCTTAGTCATGCCTACTTTCAAGGTATGCCCTTTGTATTTGTTTTGTCATCAAGCCAACTAAATCTTAGCTGGAAAACAGTTTGAAATGGGGACATGTGTGATAATTGGTGCCCTGAAAGTGTTAGCTGAAATGACAAGGGTTTTAAACAAACTATTACGTATTTTGAACCCTGGGGCCGGTTGCACAAAGCAATTTTACGTTCACCATCATGTGTTTTACGGTAGTGTCAGTACTTTTTCGTAAAATTTCAGTTGCACTAAAAAAACTACGATATCGTAGATCGTATAATTGCAGTTTTCATTCGTAAAAAAAATCACGAATATCGTAAGAAAATGACCGGGCTAAAAGGTAGCGCCAGTGTCGTGGATTTGTTCTCGTCTGTGTTATGTTTGTCATTTGTAAATGAAATATTCATGATATTGGTTTGATTGAACATTAACTTGCACAAATTGGAAGCCTCTATTGAGGGGAGTATATAGCCTCGATGAAAACCGTTCCCCCAACAATTTTATTCCCAATCACCATTTTCATGTGCAGCGTTCTTATAATGGCACAGTTTAATAAATGGTGCTCGAAAAGATGGTCTTACTATAGAGGTGGTCATTTTGGAGAGGTGGTGTTTTTATGATTTGCGTTGATATTGTAGTTTTCATTTGTGCATTAAGAATTATTGATTTATCTATATATGTATGTCAATCAGATTATTTCAATCAGTGATTTACTCTTTTAAATGCATTAATTCATTAGCAGACATCGACTCTGGAAGACAGTGGTTTGATTTACAATGAATACAATTCGATGTTCATGATTAGTACAGTTCAGTGTACAGTAGAACCTCCAATTAAGTCCAACTCTCTAATTAGACTATTTCTTGCAGTCATAAAGAGGTCGACGGTCAACACACTCCATAAAGAGACCACCTATAAATTAAGATAGCTTGGTGGTCATAATATTTGTTCTACTGCATTCTATCAATGATAGAAATATGAGCTATTTGAAATAAGTTTGCGAGTATATTCTGCCACACACACCCCACCCCCAATTGGTCTCTTTTAGCATGCACGAATCATAGTCTGCATGGGTTTTGAACGTGGAATTGATAGTAAACATGCCAAAAATTCTATGAAAATAAGGTATTTTGGTGATAAAGGGGGGATGGATCTTTTAAAATTGAAATGAAAGGCTTTAAGAGTCGAACAAGAGAGAAACAAGTTGCTTATAAAGTCAGTTCCATTTGCGGTAATGTACTACATTTTGCGATCGTAAATTCAAACGATGATACTGCTTTGACGACTACGAACTTTTGGCTTTGTGCAACCCACGTAACGACCATCGTTTTCGTATCGTTACTCGTTTCGTGATCGTAAATTTTTGTTCGTATTTCGTGATTTGTTTGTGCAACCTTAAATGGAATATGGTTAAATGTTCTGACAGCCACACAGAGTTAAATCTTTTCAAGCTTATCAACGACCATCTTCACATGAATATATTGCCGAACATGAGCGCAAAGGTCCAAACTACTAGAAATCGCAAATTCCGTTTGCAACGAGAAACACCACTAGCCCCATCTTTCCCTGCTAAAGACACTAAATTGCTTTCTTGAGAAAATGGTGAGAATCACACGTGGAATCGCGAGTTTTATATGGTGACTGATTCCAGTTCTACATTTATTGGCATGCTATTGCTATGGTCCACATCATTTCTGCTGGCATTAGATACTGGCTCACGCAATACGATCCCTGAAGATGTCATGCATTCGATGAAGACCACTTTTAAAGATCTGGAGGACATGGCTAAAGAGCTTACACTCATTGACGCCAAATACTGCATTTAGGTAGCGTGGCCAGGTCTGGCACTATTTTTTCTAGTCTTTTAACTAGTTTGGTATTATTACTTTCTGTTTTAATGTATGCGTTCCTTTTATTTTACCGATTTGAAATTTTATTTCAGAATTTTAATTGTTCTGCTCAACATCTTTCAAAGTCTATTCCGAATATTGTTTAATGAAATATAATTTGTTTTAAATGTTGCTTAGACATAAATTAACGGCAAGTATAGTATATTTTAAGCATGGAGAGCTTTTCAAATCATATTTAATTCTCAAGATTTTATACATTCATATACGTTTGTGAGCAAATGTTAGTTAGAGGTGCAGGGTGGGACAATTGTAGCATGTCACCATTGAGCAAGTCAATTAAACCCTTTAATATTGACCCCGCACCGTGATGGCCCGTACGTCCCGCACTCGCACTTTCCAGCAATAGTTACGTTGTTTTTACGTAACTATACTGCTGCGTGCGTAGTGTTGACGAAGGTATGCCCTTACGTCCCGGTTTCCCTTGGTGATGGGACAATTTAGCAGGTGTCCCACACCAAAGACCGAATAGCCAACAGTTTAGCTTGAGAAGTTGTTGCTCACCTCAGTGCAAGGACACTAGCACAGGGACCGTCGTACACTGGTGTTCGTGTTAGCCTGGTTGCACTGTTATGGTTTACACTTGTCTTATACAAGCGTCCGTGTTACACAGGTAGCCCTCCAGGAGGTGGGCTCTCCCCTTGCCACACGCGACGCTCATGGCTAAGCAAGTCCACTCCACCGAGACTCCCTCGATGCTTCCCAGCTGTGAGTACGTCCGTCATACATAAGAATCCGCGGTCAACAGCTCTTGACCTATTGGGATAGGTCAAGCCGTCACCTGGTCACTCAGTACAAGGTCACCCGTAGTGGTCACTTTACGGGAGGCTGGGGTGCTCGCATACATGAGTGGTCTGTAATCACAGGTTTGTTCAAAATAAATAGCTCAGGTTTGCATTTTTTTTAACACTTGTGCAGGGCATATCTCTAGCGAAAGGTGGAATCAACCAAACACCTCAGTATCAAGTAGCAATCCAGGGGTTGGTTCCGACTGGGTCCTGCGTAACGTGTCGTACTCGACAGGTCCGGGTTCGCCAGTCCAAAAGCCAATCCAAGGGCTAGTAATTAACACCAGATGTTAAGTTTCACCCGCTAATTAGACACCTCGTAAATCGTACGTTTCACAACGTCTCCCTGACTGCCCTGAGGACCTCGCCGAAGACGTATGAGCACGTTTGTCACACTGTACCCGTGGTCCTCGGGATTGTCTAAATAGCTGTCATCAGTCAGTCCAGTGGCGTGGTTTCCAAGTGACTATCCAAATTTGAACCATAACAGACAGACTAGTCTAACACGGACACCAGTGTACGACTGATCATAACAGCTGTGCATAGCTAGAAAATCAGAATATAGCAGTGCTACCACCCACTTCAGGGCAGAAAGTACATTTGTAAACGTACAGGTGTAAAACGATAATTTGCACTGATGCTGTTATTCAATGTCTAATCCTTTAATCTTAGCACTTTTGACAACAAGATCAGGTTGGTGTGGGCTCTTCTCCACTTACTAGATCATGTGCGCACGAAACTCAAATATTTAAAACAAACATTGAACCCTACATGTTTTTGCAACATACATGTATATACAAAGACGTTATACAGAGTTTGCTGATAGTGTGTACCATGTTATTTGTGTTTGTTAATTCAACACTGATTTCTGATGCAGAATGTACATGAAAATGGTCCCATGTGTGCATGCGCAATGGGTCATATGTATATGTTCACATTTTGCTGTTAATGCTATTTAATGCAAGTGATTCAAAACTAAACTTCTTAGTTAGTTAGAGTAATGTCTCGAACGTGTGATTAACCAGCATATTGTATCGTTTCTATAAATGTTCTCTAGGCCCATAAAATGTATTTGGAAATGACGATTGATTTTTGTACGTGCGTGATTGAACACTAAATAGAATAAATAGAACACTAAATCAGTGTCACATTGCTTCCCACGTGAATACAGTGACAGTTTCTGGATGATAACAATGGCAGATCCATGCTTTTCTCGAAGGCGTGTGCTAAGCAACTAAACCTGCCCCGAGCGCCGCTCTCATCGACCAAAGAATATACAAGATAATGACCGCGGGAACTTGGCGTAACAGACCACCACTACTAAGGCATCGACAATTTGATCTCGGGGGGGTGAGCAAGCAGCAAAAATATTGAAAAAAATAACGCAAGGCTGAAAATTGGTGAAAAAAATAATAAGGTTTCATTTGGCTAGAAAAAAAAATAATTGACATAATCACCTTAGTGAAGTGTTCTTGAAATATTAAAAAAATAATTGAGGTTCAGTAATCTAAGAAAAAAAGAATTAGATAAAAATTTCATGAAAAAAAACATAGTGAAGCTATGTAGATGAAATTTGCTGTATAATCTCCAAAAAAAACACTTTATTGTGAGGTTCAGCTATCAATGATCTAGTCTCATAGCACACAATAAAATTGACTTCACAATACTCGAATCCTCTACCAAGCTCAAGTAGGTGGGGATTTTGTGCAATAATGTTCTTTCTTGCAAAATGGCAAACATTTGTGTATTTTAAGTCATCAAACTTTATATTACACAGTTATCCACTTACATAATAATTATGCAATGAATCTTTCGATTTCATTTAAAAAAAAGTTTTTTTTTATTAATTATCAACCAGATGAAAATATAGAAGATATTTATAAATTCAAGATCTGTTCAACCGTATTTAAAATAATAATAGGTTTTGCCAAATCTATTTGGGACAAACCTCGATAAAAGCTTCCTGATGCTCATTCTTATAATAACAAAAGAAAAGTATTTTCAATAAATTAAAACTAATTATTCTAAATCATTTTCAACATTTAGAATGCTAATTTATTACCTACTTATTAAAATAGCTAAAACTTATTTCACTGGGAAATATGTTGGTTTTTAAATCATCCTAAATCATTTTGTAAACAATTTATATTGTAATTTTATAGTAAAAACTATTTTGCCATGGTTTATATTTAATGTATCTGTGCATACAAACACAATATCTATATTTGTACAATAGTTTACACTAAAGCAATGCACTGCCACATCTGCATATCTAGCTCCAAATGTGTCAACAAAAGACGTGCTGGTTGCCATAGAGAACCACGTTCAATGTCATATGTAGCAATGTAACCTTGATTTTTAATCCTCGGCTATATTTCTTTTCTTATGGTGTGTGGATTTGAAAAAAAAAGGACTACAAATATTACAGTGGTAAACGTATGTAAAAACTATCTTTAGGTTTTTGGATGATCCAGGTTTTAAATGTCCATTCTTTCTGAAAATATTTATTTTTTTTTTTCAAATAAGCGCAACAATCAAACTAATTCTGGCATAATCAGGGTTCAACTGTTCGCTAAAACATACGCTCATGCATGTAAAATAGTGAATCGAAACGTTTTTGTTTCGTCACAGTGGGATTTTCCAATAAATATCATCTAAAATAGTCATAAAATTATACAATGGGGAGGAACTCAGTGCATTAATCCACTTCTTTGTCCCCAGCCATTTAAACATTTTAAATCAAAATAAATCCAGCCATTGCACCTCATTCATTTAAGGTCACATATATTTGGAGTTGGCAAAATAGTCATAAGTTATTAAATGGTGTTAAAGTGTTATTAAATTAAATTGAAACTTAAATTTGGCAAAATGAGTGTGTCAGGTGAACGAGTGCTGAAAAAATATTGTCTGTTCTGTCCCTGTGCTAGTGTCCTGCAACTATCAGCATCACGAGGGAAAAATCATTGGTTGCAACCGGTTTGTGTAGAGGTTTGACAAAATATTTATTTTCAATTTTGTAGGGGCACAAATCATTTTCCATAGGTATTGTGTCCATTCTTTCTCAAATCTTTTTTCAAAGATTATGTACTACTACAAAATATAATAATAATAAGGTATTCATGTGCTAATTCCATACTCCATACTTTACAACAAAGATACGCATTCCCAACATTAAGAATGCAAATATCGGGAAAAACTTTAAAATTACACAGTGCATTAAAAAAAAGAAATCTTAAACATCACAACTTTATTCAGAACTAATCACATATGTTATAGCATTTTTTAATGCAGTGGCTTAACCCGAACATAGTCATTTTTTCTATACCCTTTGCATAAGGCCCAGCCAGGGCCATTCCTATCGTAAAGTTGTTCCATCATAGAAATGGCTTCAAAACAAAGTGATTTTTCCAAAGTGATGCCATACAGACTGTATGTATAGTGATGGTTGATTTGTCTTGAATGCCTCCATAAACACAACAGGGAGGATTGTCCCAAAATTTGTCTGGCTTTCCACGTTAAACAAAATATGGTAGAATATCTTTGTCAGCATCACATCATCACTGTATAGCAAAATTGTCAATGGTACATGTGTTTATCTTTTTCAATGACACCTGTTTTGATCTACACTCAATTTGGGGGTGGTTTGGGTAAGGCCGATGTTTTCTAATTGTTATCTTTTTGCATTATGGAACATAGCTGCTCTTCAGATGATGATTTCAATTTTGTTATCTTTTCTTGCCTCCAAAATCTGAAAATATAACAGTCAATGACAGGTCCGCCCAGTCCAAAAGCCAATCCAAGGGCTAGTAATTAACACCAGATGTTAAGTTTCACCCGCTAATTAGACACCTCGTAAATCCTACGTTTCACCAACGTCTCCTGACTGTCCTGAGGACCTCGCCGAAGACGATTTTTTCTATGATCCAAAGTAAAATGTTCATGTTCTATTCCACTAGCAGTAAAATATTCATTTTCTAAATTTTCAGAAGTAAAATATTTATTTTAAAAATCCTCCTACCCACTCTCAGATGTTCCAATGGTGGCTCCCTAACAGACCCGTAACCGAGTGGCACCATGTTGGAGAGGAAGGGTCTAAGCACCAGCTCAGACTCGGACACCGAAAGCACGAACAACCATGAACAGGGGTACTAGGGGACCCACGTCATCATGGATCTACACTTCCGGGTGTGGGACCGGATGGGGTATACATTTCTAGTGCTAGCCTGGACAGGGCAACCACAAGGGTACTAGGGGACCCACGCCAACATGAGCCTAGACTTACGGGTGGGAGACCGGATGGCGTGTGCGCTTCTTCTAGTACTACTTTGAACGAGACCACCGCACTGGTACTGGGGGACCCCTGTCATCATGGATCTACATTTCTATGGATCTACACTTTCTAGTGACCGGGACTGGATGGGGACCCACTTCGTCATGGATCTACACTACATTGACCGAGGGGTGTGCGCCACTAGTTGAGGTACTAGGGGGACCCACGTCATCATGGATCTACACTTACAGGTGTGGGATCAGATGGCGTGTGCGCTTCTTCTAGTACTACTTTGAACAAGACCGCCACAGTGGTACTGGAGGACCCTAGCCATGATGGATTTGCACTTACGAGTGTGGGACCTGATAGCGTGGACTCTTCAGGTGCTGCTCTGAACGAGCCAACCACAGTGGTACTGGAGGACAGTCGCCATGATGGATCTACACTTACGAGTGTGGGACCTAAAAGCTTGTGTGCCTCTTCTGGTGCTGCGTTGAATGGAATTGAGGGCAGCTGATTACGCCTTGTGACACACTCCATTCACGTGAAGTAATATTCACTGTTGCACGTGAGGACGTCATGATGGCACTGATCTCGAGGTACCACCTGTTACATCATCCGCTTGAGCCTCGATGTATGACATCTATTGTTCATGACGTGGAACTAAACTAGTTTCGTGTCTAAACAGTATTTTTAGTACAGAGAAAGTTGAAGAACCCAAACCATGATGTACGCCAGGACAGTCAGCCGACTATGCACGGGGACTTTTGCCTGCACGAGCGCATGCCACAGTTTCATTAGGACAGTCTCACTACCCGTAGTGGATGTTTTGGAAACGTGGTTTGCATTGGGTGGCAACTGTGCCTCGCTGACCCCACACATTAAGGGCCTGGTTTATGGACGTGACCCACCAATGGTAGGTCGCAACCTGTGAACTGGGGATAACTGTGTTGGGGACTATGATGCACCGATGGTTCACACAAATGGAGTGTGAAAGGACAACCGCGTCACTCACGTCTGCCTAGGGTTGGTGGCCCTCGTGGGTTGACGATAAGATCCTTAAGATCAATAGGGCATGTGAGAAAGGTTTGGGACACTGGGAGCTTGTCAGCACTTCGCATTGTTCAGTACCTCGGGTGTTCAACCTAGGGATAACTTCTGTTAATGTTGAACATGCCAGGCAAAATTTGTGGTCATGGGAGTCTCTGGGTCCGGAGTGTCCCTGATGAAAGCAGTTCTGGGGAGTTTACTCCTCTGAAGGCTTGTTTCAGCGACGTTTTTGTTCAGAGGTAAATGTGATGCACTTTTGCTCTGTAGTTTTATGATTTGATAACTTCACCCAATCCTTGCATGTTTTTTTTATTTTGATACAGGCAAAATATGAAGTCCTGTGCACTTGTTGGCTTCTCGATTTGAATGTTTGTTTTTTTCAGACTCCGTGAACTCTGGTCAAGGACCCCGTCAGGACCAAGACCAGGGCGAGACGGACTCCGCTCCCGCAGGCAGGATCTGGCCTGGAAGGCTGGGTCCGACCTGCAGTAGAGGGTGCGGGCTGGAGGTCCGGGCTTGGGCGGAACCATTGGCCCAAGCTGGTAGAGAGGAACATGTGTGCGTGCCTGTGTGTGGAGCAGCCAACCTAATCATTATATGTCTTTGTTATATGATTTTCCCGGTTCCTGAGGGTAGGTATAGTTACTCATGCTGAGATTGGGTCTTCCGTAGAAGCGAAGCCCTGGTCCCACCATGGTAACTGGGGGAGAGTGTGAGCAAAAGTTAGTCATTTGTAGCATTGTCACCATTGAGCTAGTCAATTTAACCCTTTAATTGATGGCCCGTACGTCCCGCGCTCGCACTTTCCAGTAATAGTTACGTTGTTTTTACGTAACTATACTGCTGCGTACGTAGTTTGCCCTTACGTCCCGGTTTCCCTTGGTGATGGGACAATTTAGCAGGAGTCCCAGCACCTTACATCCATGTTTCCTTGGTGATGGGAAATTTTAACAGGTGTCCCACACTAAAGACGCAATAGCCGTCAGTTCAGCTTGAGAAGTTGTTGCGGCAACATGTAGGTAACCAACACCCTCGAATCTCGTAGATTCGGGGCCTTTTCTTGCAATACTCACGTACTAATAAGGCGACTAAACCCTCGTGCATACGTGTCTTGGGTTTAGTAACCTCTTTATGACATTCAGCTCGTCGTGTGCCATGGTCTGAAATCGTCGCTACCAGCACCAGTGCGAAGTCTTGGGAGAGGCCCCTGTACGACCGTAGTGTGGGCCTCAGTCTCTTGGATAATAACACAACGAGAGGAAGGCGGGGAAAGCGCCTCGACATCTACCAGGAGCCGAGCACGCAAGTGGAAAAGCTTACACGTATATATTTTAGACATAAAACATTTTTAATTAGTTGACCAATCGTATCATTGAGCTAGCCGGAATCAGCGTTTATAAAGATTGCAATTTATTGTTGAAATAATGATAAACTTGACAGGGCAGAAGGTTGACTGAAAATGGTTGACATTTAAACAATAAATCTTTTACAGTAGACACAGATTCTCTATTAAGTAAATGTGTGTCAGCCTTCGTCACTCTTTTTACCGGAGGCTTATAATACTGCCGCAGGACTAATACATGTGAAATATGTTTAAACTATATATTTTCATAACGTCATGACGGGGCAGATAGCTGGTCACTAAGGCTCATTGACCCAATGATTTTCTGACCCAAATTTTATTCCACTAATTTTTGGCCCGTAACAATTTTTTGTCCTTAGACACTTATTCTGTACATTAGTGGAATGATTCACACTAAAACGCCGCACTCACACGAGTATTTTTGTGTTTCTACATAACTTGGAAAGATGCGCACACTTACAGAAAATTTCAGTGTTCAGACTAACTTTGTAGCCATTTTCGGTAAATTGAAAGAGCTGTCTTTATTCATATGCGGTTGGACACGTTTAGATAATCCCTAAAATTAGGTCAAGATTTCACATCAAATCAATGTAAAATCATCAATGATGTTACATAATCTCTTATGTATATTACTGGCCAATGGGAGTTTTGCTTTTCCTTCATTCATTTAGACCAGTGGCTAACCTAGCTATGCAAATTGCTCTTAAACATTTTAATTTGGCTTTACCTTGTCAAAATGTGCACATTTTCAAACTTCTTGCCAGTTTATTTAGAAGCATGCACCTGTTTCTGTGTATGCGGCATTATAATCTAAATCATTTCTAATGATTTTAAAAATAAGTGTCTTAGGTAAAAACATTATCTGGCAAAAAGTTATGGAGTAAAATTGGTGTCAGTACAATAATCAATAATGTATTAACGATACACTATGTATACAGTTCTATTCTGTCCACTAACACCAGGGAGTAAACTGGCCAAGAGGTTGCAAAAAATAGCAAATGACGCGAAAGGAAGAGTATATATAAAACATAAGAGTGGTCTACATAGTCTAGAAAGCGGGAGTCTCTCCTCAAAAATGGGCACGGGTGTGCCATTTTGAACGTCGAAATGGTACTCATCGATATATTAATTTGGCATAAAAAAGCAACCCATGTCTATACCTTGACGATGAAAAAGTGACCCATGTCTCTACCTATTGAATAATTAAACTACATACTGCTAACACTTTATCAGCAAAATATTAAAAAAAAATACATATCAGTGTTAAACAAAATGAAACTTACACTAACAATATCTGTACATTTAATTTCAAACCCATGCCTAGCTGTACCAAAATCACAAAATTTAGACCCATAACTATCCCCCAAATCACAAAATCTAGACCCATAGCTATACTAAAATCACAAAATCTAGACCCATCACTATACCTGAGATGTCTAAAAAGGTGACCCATAGAAATGGCACACCCGTACAACCCATATATAGTAAGAGACCCCACCCTCACCCCCCTAGGCGGGAGTTAAAGTATTCTCCCC
>CM032666.1:5495539-5521099 GCA_019095985.1 Streblospio benedicti
GGGACCGAGGGTTTAACAGTCACGGTGTCTTTTCAGTCTAACTGTGCTTCGTCTGCTCCATGGGAACATATAAGGCCGTGTGAGATGACGGAGACGCTCAGCTCACATCTCATCTCATCTGTAGACTAATGATGGCAGTAAAACATTGATAACACGTATTTAACGCATGTTAAAAGTGGTTATTCAGTTATTTCTCGTTGATTGTGAGTGTCATTTACCTGTAGACCTATAATAAGCAATTGGTGTGCTACAATACTCCTACTTTAATCAATTGCTAAGCTAATTAGTATCAAAGTGTGCATTTCTCATTGTGTTGTAAGGTGGCAAATAATCGTATTTGTTGTGGAATGGACCATTACTCTCAATAGAAAAATTAAAAACAAAAAAAGCAAAAAAACAAAACAAAAGCAAAACAAAACATTAGACAGCCAAAAAGGTTTCTTGTGTACAACCTACTATTGGACTATACCCTGCTACACACTGTTTTGGAGACAATTGCAGTTTTCATTGTGTTAGTCAAGACGTTACGCTCTACGGATAACTTAACATGTAAGTACAACTGTGTATCAAATGGGGTTAATTGTTTTTATTTTTTTCTATGACACCGTCCATATGAAGTGTACGAAGAGTATTTAAATACACATTAAAAGGTGTGTGTCCATAATACTTCAAGCATATAACTCAAAAGTAAGATTTAAAAGCCACACGATTAGAGTGAACTCGTTAGGTATGAGCATTCACCATGTCTATGTACACACATGTATATCTATCTGTCTGAATGCGTATGAACGAACTGAGATACTTTACTAAATCTCCGTGCACCAAAAAGCACACTTTAAGTTAGCGACCGTATGAACAAGCTTCCACCTCAAGATGAACGTACGACATGTCCGTTTTAGGAAGATGACATCACGATACCAAACGGGAGTGAGACGTAGCGAACGAATCGACAGTGTTGTTTTTTTTTAAAAAAATAACTGCCAAGTCGCTGAAAGGACGCCTACCACAAACATTACATACGGTTGACTTTATTGATAGTATTAGTCTAAAATGATATTGAAATATAAGAATAAAATCATCTATGTTAATGACGAAATCAACAAAATAGTAAATTTGTTGCACCTCGTCACGGCTTCGCGGTTACCTCACGCTGGCTCATCTAAACGAACACACCACAAAACTGTTAAAAGTATTATATAAAATCATAAACATGTTATGATTTTCAACTACAATAATCATTAAATGAGATGAGGACCTTTCCTACACTGGCATTTTTTTTCAGAAAGGGGTAGGGTGGGCACCTACAGGATTTCATGGGCTTCATATGAGCGAAGGCACGCGGGGATGCAAAAAGAACACAGCAAAAAAAACAAAAAAAAAACAAAAAAAAAGCATAAAAAACCAAAAAAACACCAAGCAAACAAAAACTTCAAATTGTATATCCCAAATAAGCCACGCCTTCTTGATATCTCATCAGATTAGCGCTAATTTAAACTATAGCATTCATCTCTTTACGGGAACTCACCTACTTTGACAGTGAGGACAAGTCCAGATGTGTTGGTGTCCCTGACCATCGTGCGTGACCAATTACATGGTCATTGTGAGGCAGGACAAATGTACCGTGGTCACTGGTGATCGTAATTATAACATGAAAGGGTGGCGTGCTGGGGTCTGATGGCTAAGAGAAGTAGCCATTACAACTACAACTTGACTTGTACTTATTCACTGAGAGCAAGGAACAGATTGGGAGGGTGGTTACAAAAATGCTCATATATACGCTCTTGATGTGGGCGGTTTGAGGCAGTAATGTTCGCTACAAAGCGTCTGTATGTTGTCTGTGAAGTAAGTGATGGCATGATTTAGATTGAAATGCAAATTGTGTCTAAATGTCAGCTGAATTTTATTCAAAATCCAAAGCAGAGACAGTATATTATGTTGCTTAATAAATATAGAGCCACTTACTAAATACACTTAGTATTGTTAGTTCATATATTGAAATGAATACATTTTCAGCGATTTCTTATTTGTTCAAATCTGTGGAAATAAAAGAGCACAAATATTTTTTACCATAGAGTAAAGTATATAGAATGGCTGGCAAAATTACGTGTCGAGCACATATGGCATGCACACTCGTGCAAACCATGGGCCACAGCATCTTGAGAGTGGATAGCGGGTATGTATTGTATTCCAGTATTATGATTTACACAAAAACTACACCGTACACATTACTACATACAATAGGCACGTATTCTATGTGGCAAGGTGCATGGTATAGTGTTTGTACATCATGGTTACATGCATACCTTTTCTCCCTCTAATGATCCTGGGGTCCAGGGTACACACGATGGCGCATGCATAAAAATGACTTACCGTATAATTGGGCCTTTAATGACTCAATAACAGGGTAGTTGAAGGCGTTAGGCCCACGTTTATGGCACATGGGACTGGCAAGTCAGTTGCTTGCGGGAGTAACATAAACAACAACAAGCACAGAATTCTCCTACTTCCGGTGACAATGTTATGAACCATTATTGTTATGTAATACTTTCCAGCTGTTAGTGGACAGTTTTCTCTATAGGAAGACGACACATAACATTTAAATGCACTTTTGCATTTTATGGTTATTTACATATATTATATTATATATAACCGTTACGATCCGGGCAGTGCAGACCAATCAAGGACAGGAGTTAGAAGTGAGAAGGAGAAAATTGGGACAATAACCGATATTGTTGTTACCACGCCGCCAACATTTACAAAGACGATTACCCTCAGGCCTGGCGAACCAGTCACGGTCATTAATCACCAAAACGGTGCCAACAGTAGTGGCGAAAATCAAAGTAGCACCATAACCTTCCAGCTTAATAGATCTGAAGTAGCAAGTGAAGATGCTAACCAAGAAAGTAAAGACACCGCCAAGTGTATTATATACAATGATGATAAGCCATTCGATAATTTATTGTTATATATTATATAACCATTTTAGACGGACATCGACAACAATTTATTTATGATGGATAAAACATTAATGAGATTTTCAAATGTAATATCTTGTAATATTGTAACCGGAAACAGTAGATTCGTGTGTGTTTTTGTTGTTGCAATTTTGTAACATCCCCTTTGCATGCCTTATTGGCCGGCGGTTATGCACCTATCAATTGTACTCTACGCGTGAAATGATGACTGACAGAATCAATTACCATTAGAATTAGCAATATTGATGTATATATCACCTTGATATAAAGGGTCACCTTTTCCCCACCCGTAGCCTATTCCCAAGCCGTACTTTAGTGGATGAGATACGAGGATTAGACCAATACTTCAGCCTGTGTTGGCGAAGGTTACTTGGTGCCCAGCAGCAGTTCTACCCAGGGATGTTGTAAGGCTATTTTTTTTTAACCAAATAGGGGCCTTCAATAATAGTCTCAATCTACAGGTACAATAAGAAAAGGCAGCAGGAAAAATGAAGAGTCAGCCAGACAAATTAATGAGGGGTGTTAAAAATTTCCTGGGGAAAATATGTCTAAGAAAGGGGTGGTCACACAATCTGTCCATGACAAAGTGGGATGTTTGTGGGGGAGTATGCCACTACACCTTGAAATATCATGGGGAAATGCCCACTGAGTAGGCGATGTTTGGTGACGTTGAAACAGAAGAAGTAACTGTGGTGTGGCAAGAATGGCGATGATTTTGTGTGGAAGCATAAGTCTTGATAAATGCTACATAAGCTTACGTTAAGATCGTGAGTTTGCTGCCTTTATATACATGTTGCAATGACCCTGTGTAATTTACACAATAAAACATACATTAAAGTTGAAAGAACATCGCGAATGCAAATGTCAAAAATGCATGAAGTTCCCAAGTAAGCACAAGAAATTTTCATTTGGGATTTATTTTATATTCGCGTGCGACTATGGATATGTTTTTGGCCAATGCTTCATATAAACCCCCAATGTTTCATGGCACGGTCATATAAAGTGCACTGTCCTGTTGCGAAGACGCTAAAACATAATTGCGCCTGTCGCGAACATGTGTGAGCATCGAATATTGGGGATAATAGGCTTGCTGGGAGCTACTTGGCAGTTTTCTTTCTCATAAACACCTAACAATGAATTCAGGAAAAAATACAAGATAACCGGGCAAGGACGCGGAATACATTCCAGACACAGATGGTGCGGAGTTTCATGCTGACTTTGATGGAACCTGCGTGAAATGTAGATGGTGGAAAGCTTCTTTTTGAAACAAACTAATTTCAGGTTGCTAAGGATACATTGTAATTTTAGAGTGTTTCTATGGTACCGTTGCAACAGTCTGAAAGTCCGCCTGTTTGACTTGTTACCCCTCTACAGATGGTATCGTTTACGTTGAGGGTGCGCAATTTTGGTTTCTATCTGGCATGGACTTATACTCTCCATATTTAGGTACACTCTGAACGATTGATCCATTTCTGACTTAGAATACTTTTTACTGTGACTTTCACATTGAGTTCAATTTGTTGAATTTTTGAAATGGGAAAATTATATTTTTGAACAAACGAGGTAAAAAAAATTGAAATGATTACACATAGACCTTACACACGTTGACAAATGAAAAGGAAACATCGTGGTTTGGCACCTCGGGTTACCTATGTATGTATGAATTTATGTATGTCTGTGGATAAGCAAGAGGGTTTACGGATGAACCGATTTCCTTCAACCTTTACACAACTATGAGGTATGACATGACACCAAATTGATTCGATCTTGGGTACTTTGCCAATTAAAGTATGCTTTCCACAGACCTATTTTTGGTGCATTTTCATTTCTTTCTGCATTAGCTTTGATAATGCTCGTAAGAAAACATTCAAACTTGGCACAATGCTTACATGCCTACTGAGCATCATCTGGGTCCAAAGTGGCACATTGCCAATTAAAGTTGACCTCCCAGACAGCCATATTAATCATATTTCATTTCATTTTTCTGTTATAGTTTCAATACTGTTTGAAACATGGCCAGCAAATTGGCATAGTAGTTTTATTAGATTAAGAATACTCAGAGAGCACAGTGTCACCATATTAATGTCGTCTCATGATCAATAGATATTTACTTTAGCCATGTTAAGAAATCCAATGCCAA
Organism: Streblospio benedicti; assembly: GCA_019095985.1. Lineage (NCBI taxonomy): Eukaryota > Metazoa > Annelida > Polychaeta > Spionida > Spionidae > Streblospio > Streblospio benedicti. The sequence continues at coordinate 5,500,655 of CM032666.1, forward strand.
GAACTTTATGTAGGGTGAACCACACTTCACATATAAAACCTTTTTCATTTCATTTCTGCCTTAAAGCTTTGAAAGTAAAGTAAACATCTTTATTGTCCATGAGTCAATGCTGTTCTGGCTACGCTGTGCTCTCTGAGCACTTTTGATCAAGTTATAGACAGTAAATGATGAACGAATATAATTCATGAAATAAAATGAATGCATCTTGTTCTTAACCAGGACACAACTGTTGTATAATGTGCTCACATGATAACCCTGTATTTATATGAATGGTCAGTAATACCATGACTGAAGCGGATGGAAAATGTTAAAACTCAGGGATACGCCAGCTTCCAATAGCCCCCTTTACGTAACAAGTAATATGCACCAGTATATACAGAGAAAGGGCTTCCTGATATATGCATTATTAAAATAGTCAATGTTATCAACCTTTGCTAATGAGTACAGTCTTGGTATAGTGCACTTGAGTTTTACCTTGAAAAGGTTCAGAGAAATGAGCTTTCCGTGACTAAATCTTACTGACAAAGCAATAATTGGAGTTGCTTGCATGTATGGTACGACTTATGCCTTTACATGGATGATAGTGATCTTTGCGTACTGATTCTGCTTCAAAACAAACCATATTCCAGGAAAAACATCATAATGTAGGCCTACAGTAATGGCAATATTTTACTAACTATTAAGTCACGATGCAATTCTCATGTGCCAAATTGGCAGAACTGTGCACAATTACGCACCACTTTACCCAGGGGATAAATCGAGATGAAAAAAGTAATACCCACAAACCACACAAAACAAACAAAAATAATCAGCATGTATACATATGGAAAAGAACTTAGCAGGTGTTATTACGACTGGCTTTTCTACGTGTTGTATCAGTTGAAGGTGGCAAATGTGTACCATGGTACATGGACTTCATGAATTGTGATACACTCCTAGCAGTCTATTGGACAGGCAAAGCATGCAGAGTGTGGGTGTGTTTTAATTTGAACTCGTGGCAACTTTTATTTGTTTAGGCGAACCAAAGAACCTAATGTGCATAACAAATTGGAAATCCTTTTTTCTTACGAACATTTAGTACTACCTTTATCGTGGTAGGGGCGTCATAAGGAGCAATGATGAGTTCATGGCACGGCTGCTGCACAGCACAAGTGACTTTGCCTTATATATTAGCAATTCAAGTATATTATATAATCAGTTCAGACAGACATCGACAGTAATTTACTCAATATACACGTAATGCAGTTGTGAGTGTGGTCTTTATTTTTTGACACAAAAATCTAAAGAAATCTTCAGAATTTTCTAGATCTATCTTGTGGCCTTATCACATTTTCTACGTGACAACTACAATGAATGGATATGGGTTTAATAAGAGTGCACTGTTCTCTAAATTAAAAAGCTTTAGTGTAGTAGGTGGCTAAATGACACATGGCTTCTTGTGAGCAAAAGAATGACATTTTATAGTGGTTTACAATAATTCTTCCAGAGTTGCTGAGTTGATAGATGAAGAAATATACTCAACCTTGTATTGAAACACATTTATTTCAAGAGATATAAACATACAGTAGAACCCACAGTGCATGATTAAAGTTTAGTGGGGCCCCGGGCTGCGAGTCAAAGTGGGCCCCTTGGACCCGAGTTGCGACATTTTGTCGTGAATCAAGACTTTTTATCGTGAGTCGTGACACCAATATGAGTGTATGTAAAATGATGCCAAGATCTGGGGCCCCATAATAATGTCTACTAGAGGCCCCTTGATATATGGGGCTTTGGCGTGTTTACCATTTCTTAAATATAACTTGGGGCCTCTGAAAATACATATACTTCATGAGGCTTCTTCTGCTGTGACGCTTTTGCATAAAAAAGAATTACGAGTAGAAATCTGGGCCCACCCCTATGCAAATATTAACTTTAAAGACAAGGCTTTGCTTGCCAGAACATTGAGAGTAGAATTAAACATAAGACCATTTTTTATGATCTTAAATCTCCATAAAGACTTAAGTGCCCACTTCTCTAGTCTGATTTACGTGTGTTTTTGTGAACTCTCACGTCTGTCCATATTGTTACGTCTCAGCTCGCTTCATCAGGTCTGTATTGTGGACTCAGTCCACGACGCATTTGTACTAAAGGCACTTTTTTGGAGTAGCTTTCTATTTACGTAGTTAAGAACAATGTAAATAAATGATGCAAAACATCTGTGCAAAGAAAAAAATCTTCTTTTTAGATTAATCCAGGCAGTTCTACGGGGGCGGCGGTCGGAAAGGTTTTTGTCCTTGTTTTTGGCATATGACAGGTCACTGACCACTGGCAAATCCAGTTTTTCAGACAAGAGGACCACTCAGAGGATAGCATGGGTTATCTATACGTGAAAGCTTGTGGAGATGCCAAAAATCAATTAAAAATGAAATTAAGTTTTGGGAATGAAGAAGGTGGAATTCGAGAGGTGAAAGGTCGCGGCCTGGATTAGCCAATAGACTGACTGCATTGATGATCTTTAAAATGTCTCTACTTTGTTTATACCACACCACATACGATAGTCGGCACGTGTTGTTTAGCATCCAATGGTAACCATTTGAGTCATCCCTTTTCTCCAATATTACAACACAGCACGAGGCACACAGACATCACGATTGCCACTGTTCGATTTTGAGAATATCACGGAATTGTTGTGTTCTAAAGTTTAGAAATTAACCCACGGTTAAATGGTCATAGTTTGGATTGTCAGACTAAAGATGCACTTAGGAATATAATGAAGAAATGTCTACTTGTGTTGAGGGCATCGCCCGATTTACTGCTCGAATGTGGTGAATATTGCAAGCGCTTGTCAAGGCAATAGTCACCAAATGAATGCTGAGAATCTAACTTATTTAGAGTTTTGTGGTTCTTTCTTTTCTGCTATTCATACCTCCATCGAATCGGTGAGAATCTAACAATAGTACACGGTAGACAAGTAGGCGTATTTATTATATCACGCATCATGTATATACTATTCATTGATTTATAAAACAAAGAAAAAAAAACAATGCAAAATCAGAGGGCATTATTGCGCCGGTCAATATGGAGTTATTCATGCCTGCTGATTTCGGCTATAAACCAATCAGAATGCAGGATTTGGCGGCCTGTCCCTGCTAAAGAATGATACTTCAGCCGAACAACCATTCTAATATATACATTTCATAAGCAGAAACACGAGCGTTGTCACACTTGAAACTGTCCATGCAAAAGTGAAATTATAAAAATGTCAATGCGTTTAGAGCTATATTAAATAGGATTTTTGCTAATGTCCTTAGTATAACAAGACCATGGTATTTCCACAACAGCGTTGCGGACTCAGGTGACACAAAGCCAATAGGATTACACACAGACATGCTTGGAACTAACCGAATTGGCCCCTGACTCTACACCTATCAACATAGTGCTGTTAAGAGTTGACAAGCACACCTGACTTCCATTATAAACGTCTTCGTGTGAATTTGAATGTGCGTCTATAAATATACGCGTTCATAGTCGTAATAACCTGCTTTTATGACTGTTTTACTCCACTCGTCTTTTTACAAAATCTCCCTACGGAGTATCCAGGATATTGTTCCGACAGTTGTAGATTCATTAAGACTATCATTATTTTTACAGGAAACCTTGGTATTCGTGTAACACATGTCCAACCAAACGAGAAGAGAAAAAAACCCAGATAAGTTTGCTTCATGTCAGTATTAAGACATCCACACATCCATCGGTGTCTATTATTCAATTCAAATTAAATACCTGGAACAAGAGCTTAGAGTATTAAACTACACCACATATGCCATGCGTGCAGCGTCAGAGAGATAGCCGTAAAACTGACGTAGAATGCTTTTAGATAGCTGATGAATTTTTAAGTTAACAACAGTTAAAAAGTTGGATTTAATCAGACTGTTACGTTTCTTTTGGAGCTTTGAAGCTGCCCCGATACTTCTTGACGACTGCCGCCCGATTCTAATCAATTAATCGTGTTCTTTCACTGACACAGTTGCAGTCTCTTAAAGGTCAGGTACAATTTACTGGGGTTCTGTAGACTTTTATAAACGAGGAGTGTTAGAGGTTACAGTACATTTCCACTTCAACCCTAGCAGTATTTGTTTACAGTCCAATGCAAATATGCGCTGTTTAAAAATGTGGAATCCCGCTATCACGCGCACATGTCATTATATTAACTTCAATTCCAAGCATTAACAACATATATTCAACTGTTGATTCTTATAAAAAAAATGGGCCAGGATTTGATTATCTGAGCAAGTTCATATTTTGTGTGGCACCGTAAGACCTGTTTTCACTGCAGACTAAGTGCATTATACAAGGGTGATGTCCCATTGTCATTACATGACAGGCACGCACGGCCCACAGCTGTCGCCAACACACAGCCACCCAGCCGTCTCTGTGAGGAGCGTACCGCCCCCGTCGCTGACGCACACACCCACCGTACACCTCGTTATGAGGCAAATGCAACATGGTGGTCTGTAGAACACTGATTTTGTCACGGTATCCAATCACTTTAATGGCATCATTGCGTATATTTGAACGTACAATTGCGCATGCCGCCTCTGTTGGATATTATATTTGTGATGCGGATCAATCCCACAGGTTTGTGGTAGGCTGATCAAGGAGGCGACCTTACAGATAAAACCATGGATCAGCTAGTGGTGTTTGTTGTGATGCGTAATTTATAGTCTATTATCAAGGTGTGGGTGGCGCTGTTGAGTCTTTTTGCAGGTAATTGCTGTGCTAGTCACGCTTTATTTCCTTTCCCAACTCTCCAAGGAGCATGAATTCGAGGATGGAGTTGGTGGTGTAGGCAACTCAAAGACTTTAAGACATACACATACATTGAGGTACACACGGCTTTCAATCGTTGACTGTATTTTTCACTACAAATACCACATGAAGAAAAGCATAATCTCATCTTTTATGCAAGCCTACATAGCCCATTTGCATACTCAAAAGAGATAAACACAACATTATATTTTCATAATTGATGTAATAAGAAATCGTCAGCTGACGTTAGGATTCACTGTTGGGTCCGTGATAGGCGTTGACCAAACCCATTCACAAGGGGAACAAGTAATGTATATGTATATATCACCCACACACATAAAACAAGATCAAAAGTGCACACAGAGCACATCGGTGCCTGCAACTTAGCGTTGAAGCACGTGCATTAAAATGGCTTGCTGGAAAGCACACTTTCATTGTCAAATTGGCAAAACTGGATACAGACAATTGTCTCTAGCTATGCAAACATTCTGCTAAGGTGACTATTTTATTTCAAGCAGTATTGAACCTAGTAGAGAAAATGCTGAAACAATATATGAAATTACTTATTTTCCCCATTTGGCCAAGCAGTGTGCGAATCTTCAAAGTTATGGGGCAAAAAAAACCCATTTGAATGCCATTCTAGGTGGACCGGTGATATTCCAACAGGGCTCTACAGTTATACAAGAAGAAATTGTTCGAATGTGTCTTCTTCTTGTTCTTTTTGTTCTTCTTTGGTCTTCTTGTTCTTCTTGTTCTTGTTCTTCTTGGTCTTGTTCTTCTTCTTGTTGTTGTTCTTCTTGTTCTTGTTCTTGTTCTTGTTCTTCTTCTTCTTCTTCTTCTTCTCCTTCTCCTTCTCCTTCTTCTTGATGTTTTGATTCAAGATAAGTGTGACATGGACTTAATCCATATACACAGTATGCAACACACACACCTTTTGTTTAGGAATGAAGAAAAAGATAAATAAAAGAAAGAATTAAATGACACACCTTCCATTGATAACCAAGCTTTGTAGTGTATAATTGAATCCGAAATTGTTCTGTAATACCACACAGAGGGAAGTCTTCCAGACATTTTCTGCGCGTGTTTTTCTTTTCGTAACCACGGCAACACTTCTTTGTTTCCACGACATTCATATTTATATGTTAGCAGAGAATGTACCATGCTCGTAAATAAACGTCATTTCTATTTCTAACTAACTCGTGTGTTTTGTCAGTTAGCAACTGTTGATGTATTGTAGAGGCTTTTGCCAAACTGTGTATATAACAGAGAAGGATAGTGTACCCACATATATGGTATATAGTTATTGGCATGGTTCGCATAGGCAGATCCAGGGGGTGGGGCAGGGGGCCCGCGCCCCCTTTCCCCACCAAAATGCTTCATTTTCATAGTTTTTTTTACACGTCTGCCATCGATCGCGCGTATGAAACCCATGGAATCCCTGAAGTGCGGTCCCTCTTTTCAAAAAACCTGGATCTGCCATTGCCTTGTAATATGTTAATGGTATATTTGACTAGCAGGCATTTGTACTAAACAAAGAAATAAGGGAACTTGTCGACATGCAGGTCTGTACTTTCTAAGTTTTTCTTTCCCGCCTACCCTCTCTTGGAATTTATATCGCAAGTCCTTCAGTATTAAGTTGTAGAATTTCGCCTATAGGTGCCGCCCAAAATAAACTAAAATATAGTCTATATATATTGCTGCAATATTGATGCCAACAATGAATGAATTCGCGTGAATTCGCATGAATTCCGATGAACAAATGAATTAAAATATAGTCTATATGTTTCTAGAATATTGATGCCAACAATGAATGAATTCGCAATCATACAGATTCAGTCATGCAACAAGTGATCATCAGTTATCTGCACACCTTTCTCAAGTTAAAGAGTCTCCAGTGCAACATTCGTATGCTGAACTCAGAACTGTAAATAAATGAACTGTAATGCTGAACTGAAAATGATGGGCACGAAACATCTTTCCATTTTTGTCTCGGCAGTCATCCTGGTTTACATCGTTCTAGTATTTTATTGCGTCATTTCTGTACGGATATATTTCACACACGTGGTGTTTTCATGGCTGCCGTTCTGGTCCAATTAACAGAAAACATCTTAAACATGCGGCGTATTATACCTGTACATGTATGTTCAACAAGACGTCAGAAATGAGAAAACAATATTGTCAGCCTTTTTATGGTGCCTCGTGTGTATATTTTGTGGCCAAAACTATGAGGTCGTCTGGAATAACGGTTTGTGACCTTTCTGATGTGCTGGATGTAAAAGCCGGCTCATCGTAGTTTACCATTCGGAAAAAATTTGTAGCACACTATAAAACGGGAACATCTTTATGAACATCGTCAGCAATGCCATTCAAGCAGAATGGCCATACGATATTACCGTCAGTCCTCCAGACTACCCAGAAAAGTAAAAAGATTATCCAAATCAACAACTCAATAATCCAAAACGGAAGCCCACAAGCCGAAAAATTCAAAATCACGTGACAAGTATTTTGGGCCAGAACCAGGCAGACGTGTGTAAATTCCTCCAGCAAGACAGCATTAATCAGTGAGCATCGTGAACTGCGCAACCGTTGAAACAGATGCATCTAATTCATGCTTCCACTGCTTCAGATTTTAACATCAGCATTTACGACCGTATCTGTCAACCATACATCGTCCCAAAGCAGCAGACGAGACCACAGTTGAGCAAACAGACTCAGAACCAGCCAGAAGTGTCCCATTCCCAGCCGAACTAGCCAGTCACTCCAAATTTGAGGCGAGAACACCCACGATCTTTTCGAAATGACACTAGGCTTCTGGCGTCTGCTTCAGTATCTGGAGCTAGCATCGGCTATGTGAGATTGGGGGTTACTTGTCTTCACAGAATCCTTATATATCATTTCATTACATGGATGCTACTTTTTCATACTAGTTTTCATACAATCATAATCACTTCTGGAACACCAATGTTATAAACTTTGGAGGAGTGGTGCATATCCAGTGGTTTTCAACGGCGTTATGAGAGAAGGCTCTCAGAGTTGCCAACACTGCATAAAAGATAGGCAGAGACCTTTCGACAAAAAATGCTTACTAAATTTACTCTTACGTCGGTCGTTATTGTTTCTTTATTGAGCAGATGTGCCAATAATACAATCGTTCTTAAAAGCTGACGCCTCAACTACCAGTGACATTCTTAGAAGGATTCCAGTGCAAATATGTCAATCAGTTTACCGGGATGATCAAATGGTCCATACACATAAAAAAGGAAGTCAATTCATTGAAACTCAATAAGCAAATATTGAAATTACACAGGAACTTTATAGCGCGATTTTATTACACTGTTCGGAAATCTCATTTGGCAAAAATGTCCTTTAATATGTGTCAAACGAGAGGATATCTGTGCTCAAATGGGATTCGCTGGGGAGATTGAACATCACAAAATTTTACATCAAAGCATAAAGTACACTGTTTATTGATTTCAGACATTTGTATTTTGATGAGCATCAATATGTCATCTTGTGTTCTAATAATGATTCTGAGTAATGAGCGTGCCTGTCAATCGCATAGCTTTCAAGTCAACTAGATTTTATGCTTCACATCACAGCAGATTTGAAAGTTAGCATTTACATATGTGGAATAATCTTTCTGGAAAGGAATAATGGGACACATGCTCAACAATAACACTTCTTTACTTATATCTTTACTTGTGAACATATAACTTACAACCTTGACATACGCGTGGCTCTGTTAATAATGGTAACATGGTAACCCAACATCACCAACAATGCTGCATTATTCTCTTTCTGCAATGCCTGGGCAAAAATGAGAAGTCACTATGACAAGTAATTATGCCATTAGGAAATTGGTGAGTGTGTAAAAAAAGGAAGACGGCGCAGTGTTGATTTCTATAGGGAATTGTTGCAATAAGGAGAGATGGGATGGAAGACAAAGCTGAAGCCCATGCATACCAGACAGCCACTAAATGAGCGATCTTTTGTACTGTACACAGCGTTGTATTTTAAACCCGCTGATGGGCTGAATCATAGTCAACTAGACAGGGAATTGTGTGGCATCTTTTAAGTTGGAGACGCTTAAAGTGTGTGGATGGGGTACGTATTAGTATGGTGTCTTTTAAAACTTAAGTGCTTTATTTGAATCTGGATAAAAGTGTCCCTTTTGAAAGGAACACATTGACACGTGTGTCCTATCACACATTCCCCTGTGAAGAACTAAAATTGTGATTTAATGCTCTGTTAAGGTGCAAACCCACAGCCTGACAATACCGTCAGGTCACAAAAGTTGATTGTTGAGTTCACATTGATGAGCTCAATGTAAACACAAACAATTTATATATGTACCCTACCTGTTAATCAAAACCTAGATCACAAAGTTCTGCGATATACTGCACTGAGGACTAAGGCTAATGAAGCGCTTCTGCACTATAATCTGTTGATGTTACCATATGCCGTGGGCTAATTGCTGGAAATCAGCCATGAAGCAAGGGAAGATTAAAAGCAGATTAAGTATAGATACACTTTGATGGTGCACGGGCATGTTACATTGATTATTGGTGATGAAAAGACATTTGCATTTCAATTGGCATCAGTGTCTAATCAAACATGGGGCCGTAATAGATTTTTTGCGAATGTCATGGAAAGATGCAATTTGATTTGAAAAGGTTAAAGGGTGCACTTTAAAACTGATTGATCACTTGTGATTACTTTGATTACGAGAATTGTAGAAACATGGCCTATAATGAATATGATTAATAAGTGACTGGCAAAACCGAACAGTTTTTCCCCCTCTAATATCACATGTAAGAGGAACGTCTGGAAAAATCGTTTTTGTCTGGGAAGAACGGTGGGAAAGTTCAACAGTATCAGGTCTTAGATTGAATACATTATAGATAGGTCTTGGCTAAAGCAAATGGGTTCCAAATCCAGCACGTGTACGTCAGAATCAATTATACGTGACACACACCAGAAAGCATATAAGGGGTGAATCTTCAAAGAAAAAAATAATCTCCCCTGCTATACATTGCTGACTAGTTGACGTTCTACAATGGACATGCACGTATTATCATACAACCGACGGTGACCGCTACTTTTGACTCAATACCAGGCCAGGATAACCCATGTCAGTATACCCAATAACAGCCGGATAACTGCAGTGATTGCAACTGTCCAAATAGTTTACATTGTTGCACTTTCTATCAAGTTTGACGTGGCGTGGCCCATGTTTCCCACACAACACATAGCAAGCTGTCAACCATTAATCTCATCGATCAGAAGTACCACGTGTACATTGTGTGGGCTAGGGTATGATGTCATCATAGAAATGAAACTACTTGACACAGGGGTTGCTTTGTGATGCATAGAGAGATTATACCTGACACGCGTTGAGCCCTTAGAGTCAATAAACTAAAACATGACAAGGGAAAGTACATACAATGCTCATAAGCAACGCTTTAAAAAGTACATGCCCGTGTCCATTGCATAATTGAGCAGCTGCACTTGGCATCAGTTTATTGCTGCAGACATGTCTGATGACGTACGTCACATTATAGCCCAGAGGGGCAGACAGTTTTAGCACATTTACTGACCACAGATAAATGTCTCTTCTACATTGCACAGCCACCTTTCAAGTGTCAACAACAGCTAGTGTGACAATCCACTGTAAATATATAATGAAGAGGTGCTTGCGATTCATGTCGGGGCACAAACACAAACACGTATCCACCCACACCCACACAAAACTCCTAATTAAATGTTGACACCTTCTCGATTGATGTGGAACCCCAGGTTCAGGGTTGCAATAGAAAGGAGATATATGCCATGTTGAGCACTTTAGACTGTGGACACATTTTCGTGGCTGTGTGCTTAATGGCTTCCATATGATTAATTGATTGCTCAATCACACCCATCTGCCTCTAAGTCCAAACCAAAACAAAGCAAAATGCACTTAAACCCAATTCCACGTTTTAATGTGTTTTTTCTCTAAGCCCAGAATATGGATGAGTACTCTGTATTTGCCCAAATGGAAATATAATAGAGGTTCTGTCCAATAAGCAGGCATGTGTGAATAAAGAGCGTCGTAGTATACGTAATTCATGAATAAAACATGTGACAGGTACAAAAAGGTTCTGGCCCTGTTTTAGACCAGTAACCCATGTCAAAGTCCGCTTGTGAAAAGTCAGTACGTGTTTTGGGCACACACAACAAAACAATTAGGTACACACAACGTATTGCATGTTGATTTTACTACCGTAGACACTTTCTTTTATTTTTGCAATGGAAATACGTTTCTACATAAGCACAAGTATTATACACGTTAACGCCTGCAGTTTTATGTCCGGCTTTAAAAATAACCCAATCGTCTTTGCCCAATTTACACCAATCTAAAATGTCTGTGAGTCGTAATTGCCTTTGTCTGGTAAGTTAAGGAAATAAACACTGACACGAAACGTCTGTTTCTAGATTTTTCTCTCTAACTTTTAGTGTATCCTATTTTTAGCCACATTGGGTAATGGAAATGTCTTGTAACAATTCACGTAGGCCCGAGTACGTGATTTGTATATGCTGGTAAAATGATCATCATGATAGGAAAAAATACAATGTAGATGTGCATTGTTTTTATTGCATCAATTAGAATGCCGGCTAAGATTTTATACAAAAAATACAAGCAGGCTTATTGAATTCCATAAATCTTGCATCAAAAACCCTTGATGAAAAGTGACTGAATATATTTCTATCAATAAACAACTATTTACCTACGGTACTTAAATAAGGTCAGCTCTATATCAATAATTCACAAGCGACTCTTTCCTGTTGAGGTCAATTTGTGTCATAGGACACGCTTCAATGTGATTAGTGAGCCCTTTCTCGGGGGTCTTAAGTAATCGTGGCGGTGCACATCAGACTACTCTGTCAAATCTGACAACCACTTTAGGATCCCGTGCCACGTAACATTTCTAGTTCTCGCCATTACTTACAGAGTAGACCCCACTTGGGTATTGTCTTTGGAATCAATTATAACAAGCTTTTACTAGTAAATAGTCTAGACTTGGTGAACAGATTTAACCATCTGCACTTCATATGCATGCCCACATACAAAACAAATAAACAAAATGCTGGTAATCAAAGTACTTATGCTGCAAAATGAAAAAAGAAAAAGAAATACTTTTTATTACAACAAATATCTTCCAGCCATAGAATACGTGCATTTCTACACTTCAAGTAAATGCATCACACATCTACTGCTGCAGACAATCAACTGTAATACAAACAGCTCCATCAAACTCTGAATCAGAACTTCTCAATATATTCAACTCCGTGGTTCCCTCACTTTAGAGGCTCTCAAATTATATTACCAATGCTGTGAAAAGCAGACGGACAGTAAACGATGCATCTATTTCATGTTATGGTACAGGTCAATCAGTGGTGCTAATCTCCATAGAGAATGACCATATAATCAGCTTACCCAGCCTTTGTTGGCTTCATGCCTGGTTATCCCATTCCCTTTGATGAATCTGTCAAGTCTATTAATGTTAATAGTCTTGTAATGTCACAATGACATTTGTAACTGTTTGAAGATTTCAGCGTGAGCTTCCTAATGGATTGTGTAGGCGTGAATTGCTATGGTGGACTTACACGTTGAGACTCTCATAAATATCACGTATAATTGTATGCTCCCCGGGGAGTTGAGAAGGATATAGTGTGACCTGGTGTAAATATGTAGTCCCTAGAGCACGATAACAGTGAATTCCGACTATAAATAACCACATTTACATTTACATTTAATTTGCGCTGGGATGTGTGTTGAGCAAACTCATTACTTTGGAGGCTTACAGTTAACATCATTGATAACGTCATTACACAATCACCTTTATTTCACGTCAGTAGAAATCAAGGAGAACCACCAAGAAACTGAAGAACGTGTGCGTTTAAAAAGTATTGCGGCAATCTAGAGTGAGCGGTTGGTTATATTAATTAATTAACAGTTTAAAGGTTTTGACTCCATCATACGTATTTTGGATGAGTAAGGAATGTGGGATTTGAAGGAAGTGGGTCATGGGGGAAATGAATAATAAAAAGGGCCATGGTAATAAGGCAGAAACTGGGATATCGGGAGGAAGAAAAAATGATGGATTCATAGAACGTTTATAAACACCAACTTGAGTTCCTTCAGACGACATTCTGACAAGTTCACGTCACTTTAATAGCTTGAAGGTCAAAATACCATGCCACCGTCTTCATCCGCAATCGCAATGTTTTGTGGTTTTCGTAGCTTAAATCCGTCTCAAAGTGCGTGCTAGCTACACCAAGTAACACACTGTGACAGAGGATGGACTTGTCCTTGACCTTGAAGGTGACGTCATGTCGCGGCCATGCTGCTGGTGCTGCCACATGGCGGCCATCTTGTCAGTGCAGTCGCCAGCAGTAGGTACTGCTGTGAAATCTGTCTTTCTGTTGGCATTGCCTCTTGTAGCCACAATCTAGAAGAAACAAACATTCATAGGAAGTGTGCATTACAAACTTAGTTGATATTTTGACTACCTCAAGCACTGTTCGCAGACGACATCATGCCACAAATGTAGCTTTGTTTATTTTTTCACTCAGCTAATACGTCAACCGCACTTTATATACCCAAACCAGCATATCGAATGTCAGTTAGAACCAGGGACATTTCATTGGCGTTTAAAGCGTCCATCCAAATTACATTATCATGCCCCACCCGCCCACGAGCAAGCATGGACCCTGGCGAGGAGAGTAAACAGCCATTGATTGCTTTGCCATTTGACCATCTCGTCGCTCCATTAGAAGAGATCTGCCTCTCTTATGCCCCCGCCCAGCAAACAGACATGAATGCGCGAGGGGCACTTCCCCACTCCGCTGTATTAGCCCGTGCACACCACTCTAGCAATAATTTCCATTTTTCACAGTGGGTACGTTGATTTGTAGCTATTCAATGTATATCGCTTGGAACTGCGGTGCGGTGGTAAGTTTAAGAGCTTTGATGATTCAAAGCTAGAAATTTTAATGATCAAATATATGACTTGTACTAAAAATGACTGCATACATGCATCTGCAGTAAGTGAAAAAAAATCAAATGTGTGGGTGTGTTGGAATATACTTTAAACACATGAATATATAGTTAGGGAACGATCATAAATAAAGATACCGCGCGCGCGTGTGTGTGTGTGTGGGGGGGGGATCGTCCATTTTTGGGGCTCATTGGGGACACTCAACGTTACGTGAGTCGTCTGGTGTGGCTTCTGATCGAGTTCTTTTTACATCCAACTGAAAAACGCTGGCGGGTCAAACGCACGACCAGAGAAGGCTGACAAGTCTAGGTACGATGGATCCAAACCCGCGGATGAAGAGAATGGGGAAAACACACATGATAACGCAGTGTCAAAGCTACCTCAAATTCTCCGACTGAGAAAACCTCTCCTGCACAGGCCAGTCCGTCTGCCAGTGAAAACTGCCCGGAGAGTCGTCGCGATAGTTCAGACCCACTAACAGAAGAAGAAACTGCTTATTCAATGAAATGATTCAAGGCATTCTTAAAGTACTGACACATTGGATTGAGAAGATGGCATTGATCTCCATAGAGTTTTTATATGGATTGGAGAGAGGCATGAAGATAGCTATCCATGCATGTCTGGAAGCTAAAATACTCCAACTACTGCACATCATTGTTTTGACGCTGCCACAGTTTTGGGGGGCTTGAAGAAAAAGTTAACTGACACCCCCATCAGCATTTCAAAAACTTGAGTGAAACCACCTTCCCCAAAGCAAAAACTAAAACAATTATTCACTCATATGCTTCCATGTAATTGGCCACTTTTTCATTCTGGGCATATATGTATCCTGTGATCAGAAAATTAAAACAAAGCACAATAATAGTCTACAACACACGTCATGGACCCTCCTTTCTATCATCTTAGTATACATCCATATCTCCTGATTGAATCATAAGCCGGTGGCGGCGCCGCCGCAACATGCACAACTCCACACCAGGCGGGTGATCCATCACTGAGCACACACTCTCGATGAGTTGAGTCCACACGGCTGATTGAGCGCCGCCGCCTCTTCCGCCGCCGACCAGCACTCCAGTTAACTAGCTCGTGCTCATGTTTTATTCACTAGGTGAGTTTGTTCTCGGCGGGGTGCGTGTATGTGGGTCAACAGGTTAGCGGTTATAGGCTGTTGATGATATGTGCACTGCATTCTTTGTTTATTGACTGGGTGGGGGGGCTGGGGAGACCATTATGCTGAAATTTGTAATCGATTTTAGCATCACACTTTGCGCTGTACTTTTGGCAAGATGTCAAATGAGCAGAAAATAAAAATGGACGATAATCATCAACTGCTTCAGATTCCGTTTACATGATAGTTCAGGCATTGATTGATAGCCTATTGTTCAGGAATTAATGTTCCTAGGATAGCACATGAACGCGTACATATATTATAGATGTACTGGTTATTACCAATGTGGTTCTGTTAGTTTGGCAGGTTAGGTAGCCAACTGAGCCAAGGGTGTGTGGAGGGATCACACTAGCTATAGTTTTCAAACTAGGCGAGTTCTTTTACGTGCAAAGGGGTGACTGTCCTCTACACGGGGTATGCTTTTTAACGAGGCTTCTGAAAGACGACCATGTATATGACAGTTACGGTGATAGGAGGGCTAGAGCCAATCCAGCCACTGTCGTGACCCGGTGCTCAGTGCAAAGAGGTCATACGGGGGTAACTATTGTTGTTGCTTTATTTACAATGCACACATACATTGGGATGGTCCTAGATGTCAGTCTGTTGATTAAGTGTCTGTGCACAGTGTGTTAGACTGCTAAATGCTCAACATTTGTGAAACACAATAAGAACAGTGTTGATTAAATGAGTAGAAAAGGCAACTGAAGCGGAATATAACACTAACAAGTGGCCACTAAAACAATATCAACGGCCAGTATAGACAATCCAAGCACGCCAGTCTACCACACCAAATAAAATGAGAAGTGACAAATTGCACATCTATAAATAGGCTCATATCTCAATTAACCTTCCCCTCATTAACCATTGCCCATCTACACACGAGGCGCTCTCAATATCTCTTGAGCAATCAATTCTGCTCAGAGTTTTTATTTTCCCGATGAATACATATTTCCCATTTGAGACATGGACCACACCTGGCAAGGATTAGGCTGATAACGTGACAAATGGATCACCGTATAAGGTCTACTTCTGTCATATTGACTCATTCATACTTTGGTCTAGGACGCGTTCACCACTTGTTTTCTATGCTATGCTTGAAATTGATGTAATGCTGGAGGAAAAAGGGATGTAAGGAGTGCTTAGATTACATCAATCTTATTGGCATAATTATGGATTGCTGGCCTAAAATTGGTGCAACTGGGATCCAGGGTTGGGCCTGCAGACTCAAATGTTTACTATGTCATAGTGGAGTTAGGGAAACAATTCACTGATATTTAAGTAATAGGTACTGGCATTAGAATATTCTGATACATATTTGCATACGCAGAATCATAGATCTTTGGATACATTAGTTGTACAATTGGTAATATGTAAAACCCTACTCCCCAGAGGATCCCATGGATTGCATTTACATCCACTGACATTTTCACAATATGTTATCCCAAGAGAAAAACAAACAAACAAACAAACAAACAAACAAACAAACACAACACAACACGCACGTTGGTGGTATAGTAATGACTGGGCATATGTAGAACAACATAAAATTGGATGTATGCTACATTTTTAGTTCTTACATAAAATTGCAATATATAGTCCTTTCACGATGCGCACACTGTAATGTTTGCCGCAATGTATTGTGTGTTGCATATTAATAACGGCAAATGGCACATGTGGGAGGCTCATTAAAGGGCGGATCCCCCGTTCACCGGCAGATTGCCTCCAGATTAGTACCAGAGTGGGGCCTATTTTTTAAAATTACTTATGCTATGCGCTCAGGGATAATGTCTGCAGTGTAAATGCATCTCGTAATGGCGTACACGCTGGCTGGTTGATTTGATATACTTGGCCGTTGAATAGGCTTCATAGGTTATGCATGCATATTTACCAAATGTACAGTGTATATTCTCCAGAGGATGCAGAATGTATTTCGTGGTGCCCGTATATGACTTTTAAACTTATTGAACTGAGACCGGCATTTGAAGGTGAAGAGTAGTTAAGACATATAATACGTTTGACAGCTTATCACACTCTCGTTGTACCATGTTTTGGGTCTCATTCTTGTTGACCACATTCTTGCAATTATTCTATTACTTACTGGAATTGGGTCAGTATATTATATATCTAAAATAAACAAGCGCAGCACACTTAATCTTTCTTTTGAGTTGATAAGCTATTAGAACAACTGTAATTGTGCCAAGTGTGAGCACCAAATTGGAAACACTGTACGGGACTATACCTCATATATCGCTAACATGCCCCGGTTAGCGTGTCTTGCACAATTTCACTCCACGGAGACATTGCATTAGGTAGAAAGCATCTGGAATAAAGCCAATAAGCTTTAAGGCTAAAAATCTTTTCGTGCAGTTGGCACAGTTTCCATTCACCAAATGGACGAATCAGCCCGTGGCTTACATCTATATAAGGATGATGCTTGACATTTGAAAATGTAGATGTTGAGTTCGGAGTACTTGGGCTGCTTATCAAGAATTGGGTCGAATTGGTAGGGTACATGTTACTTAGGCGAAGGATCATTTAGCATCGCTTCAGCTGAAGAGCAATCGAAGCAACCACCGGATTGCTCTTGCTATTGGAATAATACTGCGATTGAATGGCATCTCTAGCCTTGATACAGGAATTCCGGCTTTCTGTCGTCTAAGTTGACAGCGACTATTACAGAATGACGCTGTTGTCAAAACCCATTTCCAATGTTGCTGCCTGATGAAAGACATGTGATAGGGTAGTTTTAGTTTTCACCGTGATAATGGAAAACATGACATTAGAGGATTCTTTCTCCAAGTCTGCAAGGCTATATCACATAGACTCTGAGGCCATCCCGACAGACTTAAAACGATATTCCCATCGATACATAGACGCGATGTTCTGCGCAAAAGCGGGCGCTTGAGTACATTTTCTTTATTATAAATTCTTTAATAAATTATAGAACCACTATATACATAAGTAACACCCCCCTCCCCCCGAGTTGTTAGAGTGTGTAAACTGGTTCAAAATTTGAACACCAAATGCCCACATAAATATAATATAAGTTACATGATATAATATATCTAATGAACTCACTGTAATCAAATTTTACATAATATAATACAATACATTGCCTAGGGGCCGAACAAGTATGCTTGGATGGAAAGAATATGTGACGCGTTTTGTGAATTATGAAAACTCCCATTTATAATGTATGCTATGCTACATTTTCAACAAAAAGCTGTGTACAGTGGTTATATTGTTGTAATTAGTTAGAAATATGGTCACGATAAATACTCGCCGAATCTCACCTGGCAAATATGGCGATGCACGTGCCGTGATAGACATAGACATTTTCTAAGTAATTGAAATGTATTTGATTAGGAAATGCACTTACGAAATTTTGAATGAAAACCTATGTGATTTTGATTTTTACCACAACACAAAACACAACAATTATGATTGCAAAGAAAAGCCGAATTCGAGCTACAACCGGTCGTCAAGTGCGACATGCAGCGTGGAAATATGCATGAACCATTGTTGTGGCGAGAGGAGAATTGATAAGATTGGGTGACAAATCTAATAAAAGACAAGCGCAGAGCAAAACAGGCGTTGTTTAAAGATGTTATGATTTCTACAGGAGTGTTTATCTGATCGCATCTGCTGCCATGTTTTTGTTGTTTTTGTTGTTGTTGTTGTTGTGTGTAGTCGGTGCAGTTAAGCGATAAAGAGCTGTTGTATTTTATAAATGTCTGGAAAGGTACAAGTATGTTGTGCATTGTGTATGTGTATGTATGTATGTATGTATGTGTGTGTATGTATGTATGTGTGTATGTATGTATGTATGTGCGTATATATATATATATATATATATATATATGTGTGTGTATATATATTGTGTGTGTGTTATATGTATGTATATATATGTATGTATGTATATATATATATATATATATATATATATATATATATATATGGGGGGGGGGTCACATCAACAGTTGTGTTTGTTCAGCAGGGGAGTGAGATAGATTACGGGATGCAAGAAAAGTATGATTAGCAAGCTCCAGTGGTAAAATCTATGACCCCAACCAACCCAACCCCATTTCTAACCAAATAGTGCATCATCATGCTCCGGCGTTGACGCATCTTTACCCATGTGATTAGCATAAGGGGGCATTGCACCCACGCATCATCTGCTGCTCCTGTGTAGGGTATTGGATAACAGACCGTCTGAAGTATTTATAACCGCACATACAGGCAAACCTCTATGGTTATACTGTTAAACATTTGTGCCAGTTAGGTCTTATCTATTTGTAAGACTAAGTGTTTATTCATGACAATGTAGTACACGTGTAGGTAAAAATACACGTGTTGTCAGGCATAAAGCAACAGTCAGACAATCAAATCTGGCCATACCGAAATTTCTACTTTTCTGTAGGAGAAAAGAAATATCTGCGTGTGAGAAAAGATGACTCAGCATTTTAAAAGCACGTCTGACAATTAACAATACTTCTAACACTGCGATTTATTCATCTTTATCATACGGGACCTTTTGCCATCAGCTTAAAAAACACGACAAAATACAGACATATATTTCAGGTATGTTGTCTTCAGGACGCAGTTGTTCTGTGAGATGCAGGAGAGTGGATTACGCATGTAAGATTAGCAGCCAGGAAATCCGGATTTTAGCGTTTGATGGGCGCAAAACATTGTTTGATATAAATACATGTGCTTTATGTGTGTTCCAGTGGTATATAGGCTGATATTATATCCTTTTTTTTCGTTATTCGTTATCAAAACACAGTTTATCTTCTAGTATATATTATGCTGCAATAATGTTTTCAGTATTAGTGAAATTAAATATTCTATATTGGCCTATAGCACTAGGTCTCATTATAAATAGTGTATAGTTTTCTTTTTCGGTTGTGTTCTTGATATGATGAAATTTTGTTTTAACATTTAATCTTATTCACGAATAAAATAAAAATTAAAGTTTAAAACAACATTTCATCTTATCAAGAATACAGCCGAAAAATAAAACTACATGATACACTATTGACAAAGTATTAGTGAAAGATACAAACAAGTGGCAAGAATGTTATGCTAGGAGTCCACTAGTGCCGCCATCTTTAGATATACCACCGACCTCTGTGCAACGTTCGCGTGTGTGGCACGTATATTAAAAACTTCAAAACGTCTGTCTTGTGGGCCCGTGTGTTCGAAGGCGTTGTAAGCGCAGACAAGTGGCACGAAAGTCACATACACAAACCACAAGCAGGATTGGCCAGCAAAGTAGATCTTCTTCACAGGTCAGTCAGACAAGAACAACTTAAAAATAAAAAACAACCAAATGGAAAAGGGCAATCCCCAAAAAAAAAGAAACCCCCGAAACCCCAAGTTGGTCCAAAAAAAACCAGGCCAAATTTTAAAAAAAAAGGGGAACTTTGAAAAAAAAGTCAAATTGGGGAT
>CM032666.1:5521199-5697645 GCA_019095985.1 Streblospio benedicti
TTACTTTGATGCCTTCTTTGCAGACAATCCCTATAATGTCGACATCTCTATATTCACAAGGCCAGGTGATATTGCTGCGGTATCCTGCTTTGACAACAACGTGGCGAGTTTCTAAGACGCAAACATCGCCATGATGGTTAGTATTGCTGTCGAAACATACACCACCGACCTCTGTGCAACGTTCGAGTATGCGGCACTATAGTCAAAACGTTCTAAACGTCTGTCATGTGTGTTCGAAGGCGTTGTAAGCGCAGACAAATGGTACCATTTCATCCAAGAATTCGTCTACATAACATTGGCTCTGGAGTATGAAGCCGACGTCGCTGCAGGACGCAAGACGAGAGATATGTTCTTGGATATTATGAAAGTGGAAACTGGCAAAGGTTGCTGAGAATGTTGACAGATTAAGCCAAGCTCTGGATAAGCACTCACCGTGGCTGCAAGAAATGAACCCACTGGTGCAGTTTTGTCAAGACTTAATGTCTACAGATTATAAAGACCTGGGCAAGCGTTATATACCGTTATTAGACATTAAATTACGGATTCAACGCTACGTGGGTCGTGTGGTTTGGCTTCTGATTGAGTTCGTTTTACATCTGACTGAAAAAGCTGGAGGGTCCAACTCAGGACCGAAGAAGGCTGACAGGTCTAGTTACGATATTTTGGGCGATAATGCGTGCACATTATTTCACGGTTAAGCTTGGAGTTTCGCCCAATGCCCCTGAGTCAATGCATGGTCTGCCTATATTACCAAGTCATGTACAGTGGGTGTCGTTTAGGTGTGCGCCAAGCACAGCAAATAACACCCAATTGTTACTTGGGAATTTTGCAGAAATTAGCGCCATGGAAATTTCAAACAGTTTAATATTCTCGTGCCGCCAAATCCACGTTTTGTGCACCAGCTGTCACTATACGCTAATTGGTCGGAGATTTGTGACATTGCAAGTCAATAATCACCCGTTGTAGGACATTTGGCATTATATCAAATTGCAATATCGCACACTGGAATCATTTGTTGCGGCCCAAGTGGGCCCTAGTGGACTCCTAGCATTCGGTGCGGGGAAAAATTGACTTGATTACAAGCTCCCAATACGTATGCACTAAAAACCCATAAATAGTTTTAAAATCGCTACGTAGACTACACGTTTTCGCCTGATAACGTGAACATATTAGCACACTTATCTAAGTGGAAATATGGCGGTTAATATATAGTCAACATTAGCATATACATTGCAGCAATTTGTCACCCGGTATCACTTATTCAACAACAGTATTTACTAGGCATGTTAAATCAGTACAATGTTTCTTGTTCATCACAAAATCCAATGAGATATTCATCTGACAGAGCGACGGTTATTCTAGAATATTACTTTGTCACTCACGTTATGACATGGCCTCTGTCGAAAGTGACAACAATGACTGTTCACTTAATTTGTAAGATGCTAGCTGCACGTGCTAAGTAACACGCAACTTATGGACCATCATGGGACTTACGTGCGTGTGGTTAAAAAAAGGAAAACACACATACACACGCACGCACGCACGCACACGCACGCACACACGCACGCACGCACAATATACAGTTACATTGATATATCTTACATCACATAGGAAAAAGTGATAAGATGATTGCCTATCTGTATTGAGGTATTTCTGTTAATCAAGACACAGCACCTGACCATATATATATATATAGACACTTTATTGATCATTACACAAAATCCCACAAAAATATTACTACAAGAATCATAAGTGGTCAAAGGTCTTGATCTTTTAGAATATAATATGTAATAGCATTATGTTTCAGTACGATAAAAGTGAAAATGGGAATCCTTAATACCTACGAAAAAGACCAGTACACTGACGACATTCGCTCCTTGACCTACTCCTGTGGTGTTCCTCAGCCCCGACTCTCACTTGACAAACTCACAATGGTTGATTGCCATTTGCATGTTCCAATTTTCTATTGAAATAGTTCTATGTTCTATTGAAATAGTGAGCGCGTTCAGAGATAAAGGAACTTTTAGTATTTTCTGAAGATTTACTGCTTATAAGCATTGTGTATATTTCAATTGACTTCACTTCACTTCAATTGACTGTCTCAGAATAGTGACAGCAAAGATAAAACGACGCAAATTCTAAACTTAGATCAACATGACAGAAGAAAAATTATCATTTTGCTCGTAAAATACATCAATTGCCCCCTAAAATAGGTGTACTCTAAGTTCATCAGGCTATAAATATCACTAAATCTAAAGTTAATGGGCAAAAATGCAAATGTCAAAGAAAGCTCAGAGGAATGCCCTATGTAATCAAGTATTGTCTTCAGAAATAACAACCTTTTCAGTGGTTGGTGATTCCTATTTACTTCAATTTTCTTTAACGCCGATCATGAAGTTCTATTACCATGCTGCGCAAAACCACAGCTTGAAAAAAAGTCACATGAATCAAGCTGAATGCACTTCCAGTAAAGGTCAACTATCGCAAAAATACAAGTTTTTGCGGTGAGAAACTTAATGCGCACTTTTCTTACAGAAAGAAGACCTACTTCAAACGTTAAATCTTTGCTCGCCTAAGTCTCATTTCATCTGGCACACATGCTCTAATTCTGATCAGTAAAGGCAGAAAATGTAAATGCCTTTTGCGCTTAAAGGTCAACACTTAAGCAGCTTAGCGGCTTAGCTGTTGCTCTATGGTTTGTCGAGGGATATGTTTAACACGGATATTAGGAGACATTTCACATTTTGTCATCTATATGTCAGTATGTGTGACGGATAGCTTTTTTTGGCCGCAAGCAAGCCAACAGAAAAGCCTCTGATACCTAAAGTTTTTTAAAAAAAGTCAGGTGCCATTTCGTTAGTATAATTGGTCTTATTTGTGGAGACGCCTGTTTTTGGTAACCCATTGAGAGGTGTAATTAAACTACATGAGAGGAGTGAGTGGCCTTTTGCATGACACATTTAACATATACATATCCAGGCAGGGTGGTGAGAGCATGTAGGTCTATTTTTCTCCTTCTTGAAGCCTCCGCGTGTTTCATCAATCATAAGTTTGAGCGTGCGTATACCTTTGAAATAACACTCTTGCACATAGCTTCTCATCTCTCTATTCAGAATGCTAGTAAATCAGTCAGTGCTAGAGGTGCATGTTCTTGTTTGCCGAGACATTATAGAGTGGGCATCTGATAAAACATAATGGCACTGTGGAAAACCAATATATAATATATATATATGAGTAGTTTATACAGACCACTATTATCATGTCTACCATTTTGTAAACATCAAATTATACACATGAGCCCTAATGGTACATCAATTCCAGTGATAGTACGTATAAAAACAAAACCGAAACACGACAAAGATGCATGTAATAAGTAAACCACTAACACATTCACTATTTCTATTATCAAATGTGGAATGTTAAGCCTATCACTAACAGAGGAATATAAACCAAAGTAACATAACAAAACATGATGAATAGCCTAATACATAACTGTGGCGGGAGCGCAATGCATTCGTATACAATGCTGTAACCGGACATCGTATTGTTATCTCCTGCCAGCTCCGCTACCGGCAATTACACAGAAGCCTTATAGGAATGGAACAAAACCATAGCAAAGATGAATGTTGCCAGAGTAATTTAAAGCTGGGCTCACAGTTGTACACATCACAGTCCACTTTATGTATCATGCTCAAAATTTTGTGAATCAGTGAGCTCACCCAAGCCTGGGTATTCACATACAATATGTTACTAACTTCACGCACAAGTTACTGATGAAATTTGCCTGTCATGCTTTTAAGTTTCAAATAAGATGGCTTGAAGAATTTATCAACCCAGTTTTGATTTAGAGATGGCCTCGCTACCAATATTCACAATTGTAATAATTTGTTGTTTCTATTTTCAGAAGGATGAACTGATCAATGGTGTAAGCAGATGTCGCTGATCTTCCGAATTGATAACGGAATAGATTACGCTTCAAGTAAAGCTGATGCAAGAGTAATACACTCAGTTGAACACATCATACATGAACAGCATTTGAAATAATACTGATGTTACACTGGATGTAGTAATTTACATGTACGTTTTTGAAAGACACCACAGAGCAAGTGTCTGGTATAAATAAAAACTGAGTTTAAGCCAAAAAGGAACAGTTCAACAAAAAGCATCTGACTGATACACCTGGTCAGTCAAAAATAGAATACACATGCCAAACCGTAGGTAATTGTGGATACTCACTTATCAGATAGAAACAATGGAATCAAGCATAGATCTTACCAATACTACCATCCCTCCGTACACAGACAGTAATGGTGACATCATCTTCTTCGGAGACGCTCTTCGCCACACGGCCAACAACATGGCCGTCGACAATGGTGACTACTCTGCAGTACACAACGACTCAGTACTACAGTACTACTCAAACGCGACAGTGGTACTGCAGCGGCCTCCACTGCTAAAGCAGTCGCTAAGCATGGTGGTCATCCTGTCCATAGCCTACTTGACCGTCTTCCTCCTCTCTGTGGTCAATAACGTGCTGGTTGTCATGGTGATCTACCGCTATCCGGCAATGCGCACGGTGACCAACTACTTCCTGGCAAACCTTGCCGTGGCTGACATCACCGTCTCGTTCATCGTGCTGCCCATCACTTTGCTGTCCAATCTCTTCACAGGTAGGTGATTTTTGTTTGTTTGTTATCATAACTATGTTTTCTGTGCATAGTATATTACATATACAGGGGTGACGATTATTTGAGGTTTGGTCCCCGATCGGCACTCTGAGTAGCAAATTGACCTCTGAAATGTTTCGCCTGAGAATGGATTAACATAATTTATGTGACCTGTTTAAATACTGCAACCTGATTGGTTGAACCCGCCACACTCATCTGATACTTAGCTGTGATTGGTCACTTGACCTCATTTATATTCATCACCAGCCTGTGATGATCATAGATTAACAGTCTGTGATTGGTCAGAATTTTTTATGAGAATAGTTATGTGTCAGGGGTCTCTTCAGGACATTTGATACTCAGAGTGCCGATCGGACGCAGCTTCCCTGATTAGCATATAATCTCCAACCGCTTGAAATGTAATCAACCACCGATCTGAAAACTTAAAATTCAACCTCAAACACGACAACAACCCTTCACATATATGTGTTGATTGATCTAAACATTCATACAAGAGAGGCACTGCTCAATGGTTCCCCAATTGGGTAGCTATATGTCTAAAACCAACTTTACATAGAAGACACATAGATAGGAGTATTCCAATCAGCGCAGACGTCGATATGAGAGGGCACACTGACTCACTTTTCTTAAAATGTCATTTTTCACTAAATTCATATGCACGCCTTAGGGATCGTTCAAAAATGACGTCATCCGGCAGGGGAGGGGGCGTGGGGGTGTAGCGAAAGATGACGAAAGGTGACCGGGGGGGGGGGGGGGGGTTAGCCCTTGGATGATGTCACCTTTTGAAAAAAATGTGTAGTTATTTAACAGTATTTGAACTTATTTTCTGACATGTTAAGTGAGTTGTGTATTATCTACTTGTTGTCTAAATTATGGACATATATATATTCAAATGTATTTATATTACGGCACAGTTAAACCAATGTTAAATGTCATCGCGAAACCATGTCGCGGAGGGGGGGGGGGTGAGGCAAAGATGACGTAACTTACCAGGAAGGTGGGGGGGGGGGGGTGCTGCACAGATGACGAAAGGTGACAAGGGAGGAGGGGGGTAAAAAAGGCCAAAAATGAGGTGACGTCCTTTGTGCACGATCCCTTACTTGGAATTACTAGCAGTATTCATAGGTGATAATCCGTCTTGTCTGAAATTTAATACATTAAATTCAAACATGCCAGACGCAGCTTTCTAATATCGTCCTTTTAATCATGACTTAGGTAGATAAGCATAGCATTACACATGTACAGCCGTCTTTGAGACTCGGCCATGTCAACAATCCATCACCTTATCTCTTACTCACAGCCAGAACATGCTGCTTCTTATAGCTTAGCTTTAGAAATCGTGTCCTTCATCAACTTTGATCATCATGAGCACAAATACCACCCACCAGTATACCCTGACACTATAAAGTAAAAAACATAAACTTACGTATGTTGATTCCAACGTCGTAACGCGTGGCTATAGGCGTTTTTTTTCTCTAAACTATATATATATACTGTTATCATGTATTGTGCATTAATGTCTGTGTGCTGGGACATATTGAAGAAATATTTACTTCTTTTTAGGGTAGCGATAAATGGAAAACACATGTTCGTGTCAATTGCAGCTCTAAATCAATCATAATGCAGGATATGGGGGTGGGTTGTCACAGAGATAACGATGCAATGTCCTATATCACTATTGAATAATACCTACAAATTTTATCTTCATGTTATGTAACCGTGAATCATGCAGATACTTCTGACAATAGGTATGCTGCCACGTTCATCATCTAATGCCGCATACGTCATGATACATCACTGTAATCCACCCATAGTGGAAGCAGCTAGACAAGCCATTTCCCTGAACATACACCCCATAGAATTCACATAATAGTAAACGGCCTACTAAATGCGCCCCATTACAGTGTGTCAACCTCATGCTCTGTATTCTGTGTTACTTGGACCCTTTTCCCACGATCCATCAGGGAATATCCACGTGGGTGGACGTAACACAGTTACAATGTACGTGCATTGAAAGGATTTGAAATGCTGTAGTTTGAAGCAATTTCTTTTGAAAATATGGACATGGTTAAATTTGCAAGTAAAAATTGTAGCAGAAGCTTATCTGCGAATAGGCAGCCAGGCACACAGCCACTCACAAACGACCACCGCCTTGTGATTATCAACGGTCATGCCATGTACAATGTACATTGTATGTACAGTGGCCATGGGTATATAGAGCTTGCATTGGTGCATGCGCACGTCCATACAATGACGATTACTCGAAAGGACTGTCAAGATCAACGTGGTGAGAAACACAATTGTGTTAAATATATACTAAAATCTATCAGGATTAATGAGCAACATTGCCCCCTGTCAGCATCAATCTTAGCTATCTTCCTGTCTGAGGAAAATTCCAACAGTCAAGCAGGGTAATGGGGAACTTTAATGACCGTTGTAAGTGTTCCTTAGAGGTTGAGTGTGGTCAATTTGTCTCAGTCAAAGCGGAAGTGACGTTGATGAATCACGCACCTCTCACGTATATGTATACGTCTTTGTCACGACCACGTTAGAATAGTGTTGTTCTACGGACCGGAAGTGCTTACAGTGGGTTCAGCCATGTTTTCTTTGAACTAGTTGGCAGTTTTGTTGATTTGAGTTTAGGATGAAGGCAGAGATTTGGCGTCACAAGTATCGAGTGCATATTATGGTCGTTTCTGTGTGTTAACGAGACCACATATATTTATAGTATAATAAAAAGCTTCAAAACAAAACTTCATAATGTAGCTGCATGATGGACTTTAAGTCGTGTGGAGCTCAATGGTTCTAAATAATGTAAACTCGCAGAGAACACATTTTGCATAAATTCCAGTCAACTCCAGACCTTCATATTGTGGAGTTACATGTACGCTAACCAAGTAGACTATAATTTCATGTCCATGTAATCAAATCAGGCTAAGTGATAAAGAAAAAAAACGCAGTTCGAGAAATTATAAATCACTGACCAACCATTGTTTGGTGAGTTATAATAAACAGGTATGCATGTAGGTGGCGCTGTAGCATCACGATTAGCTTTGACTTTACCCAAATACCTGGAGACATTGTTGTCCTCTTGGCCCTAGTGATCTGAAGTGAGATAGGGCCGACGATGAAAGCCGTTTCACAGCTTTATGACGCCATATATTGGCCAAGGAAAATTGGATGTTGCAAGCACTGTCGTATTATGGATGTACAGGGAGCTGTAATGTTGTTATAATTGTCAATGTAATGAACTGGACAACAATAACCAACGACTGAAGAGTAGATGGCC
Source organism: Streblospio benedicti (assembly GCA_019095985.1). Lineage (NCBI taxonomy): Eukaryota > Metazoa > Annelida > Polychaeta > Spionida > Spionidae > Streblospio > Streblospio benedicti. The sequence continues at coordinate 5,529,177 of CM032666.1, forward strand.
GAAGACTTCATTTTCTTAGGATTGCAAAACCTGTCTTTCCTGGTGAGTAATGGTAAGAGGTGGATGTAAGTTGGTTGGGAATAGACGGGTTGTTAAAGGTTCAAATAATAGTTATTACTCCCTACTGTGTTTTAAATGCTTAGAACGATTAGTTTTATGAGTACGGTACAGCTTATGCAAGTCAATGAAACGTCAGAGGATTTGAAATACAGGTTAGTATGTGTTCAAACTCTATTTCTCATTTCTTAGGATTGATTAAAAGACTAAATATTGGCAGCGATGATGAATGGATTATTTTAAACGATTGGATGAATCTGGAGCATGAACTTTATCATCTGATAAAAACTGTTGTCATAATGCACATTGATTTAGTGAAGTGCGCAAGTTGGCAATTGTACATTGTCCATTATCTTCCTACATATATTCTTAAAATAAATCTTGCAGAGTTCACCTATGCAATTATTCATATATTACATGTCCAATTAGTGGAGGCGAAACTGTGCCTTGTTTATTATGCTGTTGCATTATTACCAATGAAGAAGTAGGAACTATAGTCTGCTTAAAACCTTAATTGAAATACAGACTTGTATAAAAAGGCCCGTCAGACATTCACGAATGTTGATCAGTGACTTTTTGTGTGACTAGAATTACACATTGCGATATATAGCGCACATTATAATCACTAACACGCCGTACCATATATGCACAATGACTCAATACATTGCATACTATGCTATTCATGTAATTGACCCACATACAGGCACAACCAGCATCTTGTTCCATTGTGATCAGACGCCAGGTTTCAACACTCCAGCTGGTGAAATTGACATGAAAAAGATTGGGCAGGTGAGAAACACTCTGATAAACATCAAGCTCTCACAGGTGTCGGACTTCGTGGCTGGCCAGACGGTGGTGGACCCCAAGGGCTACCTCACCGACCTGCAGTCCATGATCCCATCGCACGGCAGAGACATCCAGGATGTGAAGAAGGCCCGCCTGTTGCTCAACTATGTGCGGGAGACCAACCCCAAACATCCCCCAGCGTGCATAGCGTCTGCTCGTCTGGAGGAAGTGACAGGGAAGGTTCAAATGGCACGGACCTTGATCATGAAGGGTTGCGAGGAGTGTCCAAAGTCAGATGATGTGTGGCTCAAGGCTAACAGGATCATGCCAGGTGACCAGGCCAAAGCTGTGGTGGCCCAGGCTGTGAGGCAGATCCCCAACTCTGTGCGTGCGTGGATCAAGGCTGCCGATCTGGAACCTGAGCTCAAGGCTAAAAAGAGGGTTTTCCGAAAAGCGCTGGAGCACATCCCCAACTCGGTGCGTCTGTAGAAGGCGCCCGTGGAGCTGGAGAACCAGGAGGACGCCCGCATCATGCTGTCCCGTGCCGTCGAGTGCTGCCCCACCAGTGTCGAGCTGTGGCTGGCATTGGCTAGGCTTGAGAGCTACGAGAATGCACGAAAGGTTCTGAAAAAGGCGCGTGAGAACATCCCCACGGATCGGCAGATCTGAATCACAGCTGCAAAGCTGGAAGAGGCAAACGGCAACATCAACATGGTGGAGAAGATTGTCGAGAGAGCCTCGACATCTCTGCGTGCTATTGGTGTGGAGATCAACAGGGAGCAGTGGATTGAGGATGCCGAGCACTGTGAGAAGGCAGGGAGCATCAACACATGTCAGTCCATCATTCGTAATGTTATTGGTGTAGGTGTGGAAGAGGAGGACAAAAAACACACTTGGATGGAAGACGCTGACTCTTGTTCTAACCACGCTGCATATGAGTGTGCACGCGCCATCTTTGCCCACGTGCTCTCAGTGTTCCCCAGCAAGAAGTCCCTCTGGCTTAGAGCGGCCTACTTTGAGAAGAGCCATGGAGACAGAGCATCACTAGAGAGCCTGCTGCAGAAGGCTGTCACTCACTGTCGCAAGGCAGAGGTCATCTGGCTCATGGGCGCAAAGACACAGTGGCTTGCCGGCGACGTGAAGGGTGCGCATAGCATTATGGCCCTGGCCTTCCAGGCGAACCCCAACAGTGAGGAGATCTGGTTGGCTGCCATCGAGCTGGAGAGCGAGAACAATGAGTACGAGCGCGCACGTACGCTGCTCAAACGAGCCTGCAACAGCGCACCCTGCGCACGGGTGTTCATGAAGTCTGTGAAGCTGGAGTGGTTCCTCGGCGAGCTGGACAATGCCAAGGAAATGCTGGAAGAGGCCCTTAAACACTATGTCACTTCTCCCAAGTTGTGGATGATGCGAGGGCAGATAGCGGAGCAGGAGGGAGACAAGGAAACCGCTCGAAGGGCCTACAACTACGGGTTGAAAACAAATGCCCCTCCGCGATCCACCTGTGGCTGCTGCTGTCTCGGCTGGAGGAAGGCTGTCACGATGTGACCAAGGCTAGGTCCATCTTTGAGAAGGCTCGCCTGAAGAACCCAAAGACAGAGGTGCTGTGGCTGGAGGCAGTGCGTGTGGAGGTGCGCAGTGGACAGAAGGCATCGGCCACAACCTCATGGCCAGAGCGATGCAGGACTGCCCCAATTCGGGCATCCTGTGGGCTGAATCGATCTTCATGGAGGCGCGGCCACAGAGGAAGACAAAGTCTGTGGACGCCCTCAAGAAGTGTGAGCACGACCCCCATGTGCTGCTAGCAGTGTCAAAGCTGTTCTGGGCAGAGCGTAAACTGACAAAGGCGCGAGAGTGGTTCCACCGGACTGTGAAGATCGAGCCCGACATGGGAGACACGTGGGCATACTTCTACAAGTTTGAGCTTGTCCACAGCACAGAGGAACAGCAGCAGGATGTGAAGAAGCACTGTGTGAACGCCGAGCCCAGCCACAGAGAGGTCTGGTGTCAGCTGTCCAAAAACATCAAAAACTGGCGCGCAAAAACAGATGAATTATTGGATTTGGTCGCTGCCAAACTAGAGGTTCCCACACAGTAGTGATAAAGTGACTGGAGAGCTAGTGTTAGTTGATAGACCTAACATGTGGAGTGAAGAAGAGCTTGAGGATAGTCTTGCATGATGTGACAAACTGTTCAGTCAAGTTAGTGGAAATTTTTGATGGCACAAAGCTGATGCAGAGTTTGTTCTAGCACAGCATTCGTAAATTTGTTATTGATGAAACTATTTATTTGCAAAAACAATATTCATGTTAACAGTACTTGTGAAACTAGCTAGTGCAGACCATCATATGTTATGATGTATGCAAAGTTTATGAAAACTGAATGTTTCAGACCTATGTGTGCTTGAACTGTGCTTCAGCTCTGGAATTGGGTTAAATTGCTATTGATCTGGATAATGTCAATTATAAAGAAGTTTGAAACATCATGAATATGGAACATTGTGCAATTGCTTGAAAATGTCTTTTTCAATGTATTAGGGGAAGAAATGTTAAGGATATTGTTATTGACTTTCCATAGCTCCCACAACTAATAGTTATTTGGTGGACTGTCATAGTTTTCAAATATGTATCGGGTAGCATAAGAAAAAGCATGCCAGTGCTTACTAAAGTACAATAGATACATACATGTACATAGGTACAATAGGTAGCATCTAAAGAACCACCAAAGTCATAGATTTTTCAGGTTATATAAATTTGAAATACCTAATAATTTTGCTATGAATGGTGAAAAATTTGTCCAATATGAAAATATACACTAACGGAAAAAGGTCAGGAGTCGTTATACATGTATAATGAACATGTATTGTGTTTATCAAGGCACGAATGAAATTAGTGACATTAATGATGTGTATATATTATATATTTAAATAAATAAACTGTCAAACTTACATGTTTTCATTAAAAATAAAACAGAATATAAGAAAACATCAACGAAAGATTAGTAATGTGTAGTTTTTTTATGAAAGGCTACCCCAGAGAAATGATACAATGATCCTATTGACAGATCGAATTCAATATGAAAATACTTCTAGTAAACATGTCTGTTCTCATTAAAAAAACTTAACATTTGTCTTCTTTAGTCAATGATATGGCATCATAATATCCTTGCTTACATATTGAACATATGACTGTGAAGTCTGTTCGCAGCAAGTTTTGTTGTGACACAAGAAGGCAACACCCTTTTTTGATTTACCAAACAGCAAAATGGCAAATAAACGTAGCCAACGGCAGGCGTATTTGTTTAGCATTCAAAATGTTTATTTAAGATAAAATAGCACGAATCTTTGGGATCTCCTTGTAATACACCGTCTTTGGGTGTCTATTTCATGATTAGTAAAATATACATCTTGCAACATTGATATTGATATGACATGGACCATGGAAAAACCTTCAGGCCTAGTCCTAGTTTTTTAGAGTACGATAGAGGCTTTTATTTCCAATAGGAATGGAAAGAGAATGAAATACACGCATATAAAAGATATCTGTAATGAGTTGTGCGAAAGCACGTAATTATTTAATTCAAGCGATTAGCGCCCGCTGTGCCATGGTGTTTGGCAACATGCTCAAAGAAAGTAGACTAATTACATTGTCTGCAAATTTGTCCTACTTTTTTAGTCTAGCCAACCTACATATTAATACGCTAATTTTGGCACTTTGTTATTGGAATCCTTTTTAAACCGGCTAGGTAGGAGATCATTCGTGCATAGGCAGATCCAGGGGGGGGGGAGGGGGCACACCAAAATACTTTATTTTCATGGGTTTTTCATGAAATCCTGTAAGTGTGCCCCCCTTTTCCTTACGTGCCCCCTCCCCCCCCCCCTTTCCAAAAACCTGGATCTGCCTAGCGCCTATGTTCATGGTACAGAGCTGTGTTGCAAGTGTGTTTCTCTTCGCCATATGGGTGTTGTTTGTTGTTTATTGGCGATTTTATGAAAAAAAAATAGCAAACGATGGTTGACATCTTGGCGTCACAGCGTCATTATTGATGTCAACACATAAGGATAAAACGGGCTGTATGTATGTAACTATGTATGAGTATTGTGTGTCTAAATTGCGTCAGTATCAGGGCTTTGACTGTGTGTATTGTGTAAGTACATCAAATAATGTAGGTTCATGGTAATTTCGTGATTTTTGGCTGTAATCAGAATGGGAGGTAGGTTCGAACAGTGGTGGTTGCCAGGACCGTGCAGATACTGCAAACCCGGGCTATGCAATATTTTTTGTTGAATAGGTGGGTGGGGGTGCAGGACGGACGGAGTTTATTTCAGGAATAGGGCATGCGACTTTATTTTCACTTTCATGAATATGTACATTTTCACGCTGAATAAAGATAAACATATGAAACATTATAAATGTTTTAAATGCATACGTACAATCATAATATTTAATTTTTCCATTAGCAGTTATTTTAAAATTTGCAGTAACAAAAAGTCGTCCTTGCATATGGTCTGCATATACAGAATACAATTTGGCCACAAGACCACATCAGAGGCGGGAACAGAATGCATTGTTGAATCAAATTAAGCCCTATACCCACACGGTTTTTCGATATTCGGATTAGCAACCTAATTTGTGCAAATAATGTGTTGTTTGCATCCTTTATAAATCATTTGCAATAAGGAAAACTCTCTGGGGAATACGATCTGCATAACTGTTTTTGACAAATAGGCGTAATATGGGGCATGTTCCTCCGCCTACAAAGTCAGACGGAAACAAATGCTCCGCGCATTTTTTCTTCATATATGTGTTCCTTGTCATATAAGAAAGAGCATAATGGAAAATGCGTGTTCAATATTGGGACAATACTGGGACAATACACAGTAAAACAGCAGTAATATGCACGTGTGATTTTGGTCTATTTGTTGCGTTGCTTCAGCTGAAACGAAAGCCTTGTGTTTGTTTTGTTTGTATGTATCAATGTGTATATGTATGTCTCTGGACAATTTACATCATTTACGAATGAAATAATTTTGTTCAAATATTACAGAATTACATTTTGTTCAACCGTTACAGAACAATGTGATATGACACAACTCCGAAGTGTGTCGATTTTGGGCACTTTGGCAATAAGATTTGTTTTCCATACTAGACAGCCATTTACAGTCCATTTTCAACATTTTCTGCAACATCTTTGATACAGCTTAAAAGAAACGATTCGAACTCGATACAATCTGTATATATCTTCTTGAATGTGTTCATTGTGTTGGTATAAAATATTTTTGGTTTATATTTCTTTTTTCACAACACTATTTTAACCTTCAGTTTCGCCAAGCCCTGTTGGCATCATCAAAATGTTCGTCCCACGCATGTCAGGAGGTCAAATCTGCCGATCCTGACCGAGGATCGAATCGTACACTCGCGTGAGTTGGTGGCCCCCCTCGTCTCTGTTCATGACCTGCCTGCAAGTTCGGATAAGCACTGATTCCTTGATGGTTCTAGTCTTCCATTCGCTCTCCCTGTCTATCACTCTAGCTCCCTCCCAGTCTATTTCATGGTTCTGCTGGTTCACACGGTCTGTGATAGCACTCTTGTGTATTTCCGTTTGAGACTCTTTCTTTGTGAATCTGGTGTATGCTCCCTTCTGGTTAGCTTCCACGTCTTTCTGGTACTAAACTTTCTGCCCGTTTCCCCAACGTACACTTTATCACATGACTTGCATGGGACCTTATATACAATTTCACACTTGTCCATCTTATCCACTTTATCTTTCGGGTGTACTAGGATGTTCCTGATAGTCTGCATAGGCTTCACCGCCGTAGCTACTAAGTGTTTATTCAAAATTCTGGAGATCCCTTCTGTAACACCTTTCACATATGGTAGGATAACCTGGCCTTTGGATCTTTCTGCTTCTTTTTTTCTTGTCCTTTTCACTCTTCCTTTCCAGTTTAGTTTCTATCTGGTGTTTCACTCGCCAGAACGACCATTCAGGATAGCCACATCTTGTCAAAGCATCAACTCTGTGTTGTTCCTCTTTCTGCCTGTCAGAGACGAGGAGGGCCACCAACTCTCGCGAGTGTACGATTCGATCCTCGGTCAGGATAGGCAGATTTGACCTCCTGACATGCGCGGGACGAACATGTTGATGATGCCAACAGGAGTTTGCAAAGCTGTCAATGAAGGTAAACATATAGTGTTGTGAAAAAAGAAATATGAACCAAAAACATATATATCTTGTGACCATTTCCTGTATCAAATTTTGGCACTTTGCTATTCAAAGTGGCCCTTACACAAAGTGATTTTAAGTCCGTTTTCACCATTTTTAATAATAAATACATTGCCTTTCAATATCACTTGGAGCACCATGACCTTCAAATATGGTACTATACTTTTATAACGTAATCAAATATGCTCAACGAGTACAGCATTTTTAGAACAACATTAACTCATGGGCAATAAAGAGGTTTACCTTAACCATGTTAAGAAAGCACATAATGCAAGGAGTCCACTATATGGCCGCGACTTGCGCCATGTGACAATGCATGCGAATTATTTCACGGTTAGAGTCAGTATAATATGTGAAAACCACTGATGATGAAACTCAATGTTGCCATTTAAACTATTACCGGTCTACTACAGGAAATCGTTTCTGTAATGTAAATCCAAATGAAATTCTAATGGCTTGCAGGTCATACTGAAAATGAGGCCCTAACAAATTTAGGTTTAATCATATATATTTACAAGCATACACACTTAATTTGTTTGTAAAGTTTTATATTGTGACACAATGCACTTCCATCACATTTAAAAATCCATTACACTATCGTATACTTCGTGGGCATTAAATATGTGCATTAAGTAGTTAAATCGAGTAAGGAATTTATATTTTGAAATATTGTAGATCTTCATTCATTATTGAAGTAAATCATGTCCTCGAAGATGGGAGACCATTTATTTACATCAACGTTTCTCCATATAGCAGGTCATTCTCATGCAAGCTAACAGTGCCAAGTACATTAAAGATAAGTAAGATTTATTTTATAATCTCATTCTGTATTGTTAAGGCTGTGTTATAGAGCAGGGAATCATGCAATAGGCGCAGGTATGTTAACAATGATGTAAACCTGTGTAAATTCTACAATATGTCGACCGCCATCTAGTACAATTTTCGCTGTTTGACGAGCATATCAATACGAATATGTAAATCCAAATCCATGAAAGTCCATGTATATCTATTACCCTTTAAGCCATAATGCATACATATGATATGGAATCGCTGTTTAGTAATGGATATTTTTCATCCTGGTCTCACACCCGTATGGAGAAGCACGTAGTCGAACTAGGCAAATTACACATGGGAGAGTCTGCGAATGAGACTAGAATATGTTACCTGAAATAATAAATGCATGTTTTTTGCCTACAAGTTTGTGATGTTAGCTCCAAAATGTAAGCCAATAGATGTGACAACCCCTTTACCAAGATCCCACGGTTCCCATTGTGTTCACTGATACTTACCTGTACGTTGTTGTTTGGATGGCGCACAGAACCTACTCTGACATGAAAAATAGAGTGTGGCGAGGTATTTGGCCGACTATAACCGTTAAGAACTCAGGGATATGGCGTGTATAAGGAATTTCATGCATTAGTCAGCTCTTACAAAAGTAGGAAAACACATATACTGTGACATATGGTCATCTAACGTGTACATTCGCGGCAGCATTATGGCAAAACCCAGGTTTTATGGTGTGAATCCATTTGCAGAATACATATGGATATATCAAGGATTAGTCCTTTATAAGTTATTCTTCCAGTACTATTTGCCATAATTTACATGTCCACCGCACTATTGTCCTACCAATTACATTGTAGTTGTGTGTAATTACGGTAAGAAGGTGCAAAAGGCCTACGTTAAACAGGAATTTCCATAATTTATTACATAAGTCAGCAAAATGAAGTAATTCATGCAGCTTTACATTGTCCCTGGCTGGTGCTTTGCGATTAGTTTTGAATTTCGGCATTTTGATTGCATTTTAAGATATAGTGTATCTACATATAGACAAGAAGGAAGAAATGGCCTTTTACCACTCCCTGTCTGCTGTCATTAAAGCTTGCTTTACACATACGCGAATTCTGCCTACGTAGCTCTACGTGCAATGGCGAACTGGCAAATTCGTCAGAAAATTTTGAACATGTTCAAAATTCGTTGACGAATACACCGGTTAGTTTAGGTTTGTTACAAATAGTTATGCTACGATTATGGATCGTAGAACATTCGCACACATAAGGAACACTTCATTTGGCTTAGCAACTCAGTGTAGCGAGCATTTTTACTACGTTCAATGTCACTTAAATACGCTCATGTAGACAACCTGGACAAAATCGTATTTATGCGTTGCACAGATTCGCATATGATCGCCTATGTGTAAAGCGGGTTTAAAGGTTAACATACACATCAACTTACCGAAAATATTAGTTAAACCATGGATAATGCTAACTGAGTCATTGTCGACGTCTACTGTACTGATTGGGAATAGAGGATAGGGAATGTTGCGTAAATTCTCACTCCAAAAATTCTATTCGCCTCCATTCGGTGATTTCATTTTTCGATGGTAAGTTAGTTCTTCAAGCATACCATGGATCCAGTGACAAATTCGGATAAAATACGTAGTCTACTTATGAAATCCCTCCTTTTCGGTTACAGTTATCAAAATTCTCAAAATTCTCTTAGTATCATTCGTTTCAATGAAGTTTTAAACGAATATTGACATTTTGATCCTGATCATTCGCAAAATTCGAAAATCGAACACACCACAAATTCGTTTAGATTTCGAATTTATTTTTAAAACACCCCATGGGAGTTTAAATAGACAAAACCGGGTGAGTTTGTAATATGAATTATGTTATCAGGTGAGTTCTTGTGGCGTATCACGGAGAGATAAAATGATTCACGTTACACAACGAACCCGGTTTTGTATTTATCATTCTTTTCTAAACAATTACAACACTGTTTTAAAAAGTGAAAAAGTAATCTGGATGAGTACAAGTATGATAACCATGGTATCACCCCTCTTCGAAGAGGGGTGGTAACCCTCTCCAGGTTGTCGGATACTTCTGGATCATGATAACCAATGAAATTACATGAAAACTAATTTAACAATTATAAATCTATATGAGTCCAGGACTAATTACTTTTCAATATGATCAATATCACAATGAATAAATTAGAATTTATGCATCCCCCACGGGGATCTTAAAATATCTATCTATAGTGTACTATGATTGTGTATGCCAGGACGCATTGTATGGGCCTCGGACCCTTTGTTTCAAAATATGGGACTCGTTGTCAATTTCGAGAATTATCACTGATTTAAAAAGGTTTAATTTTGCCTTCACCCCTTTGTCTCATTGATGATTTTTCACAATGTGATATTTTATACAAACCTTACCAGGAAACCCCCGTACCACAATTGTCCATGACTTGAAAAACACTGACCCCCCACCCTTCAACCCTTTACGCCTTTACAAAAAGCTGACCAAGACCCTGTATATGGATGCAATTACATCTAATTCCCCCACGCACTGCCTACCACTGTAAACATTTAGGCATAAAGCCCATGTATAGGCATATTGCCCACAAGCTGAATGGGCTTTTTACCCCAGGGCCATATACATGTACAGAAGAACCACGGATATACAGTACTATATACCCTACACAAATATGAAGCAACGCTGTCAGAAAGCCCATAAAGGTGGTGTCCTAGTCCCGTATTTTTCACCGTTAGTTCGTGTGACATGTCACACATATCAAAATCTGTAATGATAATACCATAGAAATTTGAATGAAACACCCTCTTTGCAGTTCCAGGGTTCAATGACACTGACCACTACGTCAGCACTGGAAGAACGTCAAAACTCTATATTTTGACGTACGTACGTTGTAAAAAATGAGGATGGACCCCCAGTCTAGATCCTTTGGACCAATTTACCATAACATTAAGTAACACAGTTGACAGTTAAAATGACAATCTTTTCTATCTAATCCATGTCTTAATTATTGACAGTTGAAGGAAATACACGTAGAGCCCACACAACATCTCACAATCAGCCTTTTATATACCGTAGAACATTCAATTAAGACTACCTCTATATGGAAACCACCTCTGTAATGGGGCCATGTCTCACGCTCCCAAACATTCATAAAGAGACTAAAATGAACCTCCGTACAAAGACAATGCACCTCACTATTAAGACCACTTGAGGTCAATCCTTGAGGTGGTCTTAAAAGAGAGGTTCTACCGTATAGACAGCAAATCACTAGCGCATGCATGACACGCCCATTGAGTGTCCAATTTACTAAGTGTAACACCTTGACACTGATGTTCTTTTTATCCTGCCATTATCACCCTGTCACATTAGGCTTGTACGCTGCACTATGAGAGTCCCCGTGAGTGCCGTAACTTGTTCTGTAATGACGCCACCACGCCTCTAAAGTGACTTGTTACCGGCTTTATTGGGTGGTTATATGTGCCAACACACTATGACACTGTGGATGAAACTTTCATAGGATGCCACGAGGTGTGTTTAATTGTACGCGGTAGAACATGTTTATGGTGTGTGCATGTTTCATGTACTACGCGCAGAAGTACTGCGAGTCTGCAAGGAGTATTACAGCCTATTAATTATTTGCCAATGCCCTAAATGTGCTGCAATGTGCATTATTGTGTTAATTTACCAGGAGAACCAACAGATCTTAGCAGTTGGTTTCTTCACTGCTGATGGGGACTGGCCCATTTGTCATTTATATATTGTTCCGTGGCCACTGCTATGGTCAGGGGTCACACGGTTTAATGACTGGCGGTATGTGGCTTTTTTATGTGAGGAACATTGACTAACGATAAAAGTTGTGTAAAACACTAGTGATATGCAAAGACAGAGGTAAATCTCGCAGGCAGACATAAAGTACTCACGGAATGATAATTTATGCTTTACATCATTTGCGTTACTGCCTGTTGAATACGCATATATACAAATTAAACGTTGGTCCCATGTGTCTCATAAGCATGCGAAAGGACAATAATGGAGGATTTGGGAACAAAATTATTTAACCCATTCTGATTCACAATGGAGGTAGGCAGACTTTGTAAAAAGGTAGGCACAAATTAAGCGTGTGGTGCTAAGCGTAATGCGTGTGGCGATGCTCTTCATATTACATCAGAATCACTTATTTTCTAACTAAGCATTATTAAATTGCTGTCAAAATATTTATTCTTATATTTTGTAGATATAATCATAGAATATTAAGAATAAGTTCAGAGGTTTTTTTCAGCTCACCTTGATGTTATTTTATTATTTATGTTTATTTTGTTACAATGAAATACCAGTACAAGTTCATTTAAGAGATATTTTGACCACTTGTGTCTAGGTACGTTCTCAAGCAAATAATTTAAAACAAAAGTTATCCCTTGCCACTCCAATGAAAAAGGTACTTGTCATCAAACACATTTGTAAGCACACTTAAGCTTTCTTTTGAGCAAATAAGCAATTAGTTCAATTGCAATTGCGCCAAGTGTGAGCACAAAATTGGAAGCACCCCAGCAAACTACAACTTACGGAAAGGCTAGGTCAAAACATTTGTAACTTCCAAGCAACGTTACCTCAGGCCTTCACTTCACAGGTTAGTAATTAACTGATAAGACAACTTTAACTGTTTCCAGTCTTACCACTGGCAATGGGATAATTAGCAAATATTAATATTATATATATATATATATATATATATATATATATATATAATATATATATATATATATATATATATATATATATATATATATTATATATATATATACTATTTTTATTACAGGCTAATGGGGGATTCTAAAACATCAGCTAGCAGGGGGGGTCAAGTTCAGCTGCATCCCAATTTTACTAAAACAGCATTTGAGAAAGCCATAATAAAAATAAAAAAAAAACTGTGAACAGCTACAACCTTTTCTAGAAAAAGTGCATTTTCAAAAACTTGATACATAAAAAGGTAAAATTCACTGAGGCCTTTGTACATGAGATGATTGATATATTTTGTGTGGGTGGAAGTGAAAAATCTTGAAAATGCCCCATATATAAAAAATACCATTTTGTATTTTGTACCTACTAGTCATGTTATTTTTTTTGACACATTGATTTTTTATTTTTTCAATTCAGCAATTCTAACACTTTTTCCATGTGTAATTATGAATGCCACATCATCAGCAGTTGTTGAAATAAATAAAACCCGAAAACAACATTAATAATCAAATATAAAAAAATGGATAAAAAATAATTATTCAGTCTCTTCCATCAAACTTTGAAAGCATAAAATCAGACTATTTGCAATGAGCTATGGACCAAAATTAAATCAAAGGAAAAGAGTTATGAACAGGTGATAAAAGATTTTGAAAACAAAAAGCCACAACTTCAAATTTTGGCTGTTTTTGGGCTTACGTGCCAAAGGAAAAAACCAGTCCCACAATGAGCATAGTGATTACACTAAAGGGGGGAAAAGGTAAAAATGTGTTAAATGAAACTTTTTATTTCTCGTTTGATTTTCAAACTTGCACATAAGTTATATGTATGTAATGTATCATATTTGAATCATGCCCGTGGTGACAATAATTTATCCCCATCCCCAATTTACCTAAAAAAGAAATTAATAATTGTGACTAGTTTTGTCATTTTTTTGATTTTCTTATTTTTTTTCATTCACTCTCTGCATGTTTCAATTTAAGTGCATCATGAATGACAAAAGCATAATCAAATATACAAAAAAGCAATTTAAAAAATAATTATTCAGATGACCTGGAGAAGCGGAATAAAATGCTGGCAGCAGATGGGGGGGTGGTCATCGAGAAAGCTGGCAAGCTGACAGGTGGTCAAAAATGGTCAAATTTTTGGCTGTAATTTGTGAGCGATCCCATATATATATATATATATATATATATATATATATATATATATATATATATATATATATATATATATATATATATATATATATATAACTGCTGCATATAGCACAACTATTTATATATATATTTTCTTACAATGGACAACTTTCTCTAGTGAAGGAAGTTTGCAACACAACATAAAAAGTGTATATGTTACCTGACAAAGGTAGATTCCAATACAATTATGGTGGGTTTTCAGAAAGGTACTTGTGTATACTGTGCGTATACTTATGGTACCTTCTTATATAAGGCGATGCAGGATCAGAATAACACCCATGTATTTGAGCGTACACCAGATAGCATCCCTGTTTAGACTACATACATGTGCCAGGTACGTCAACATATACAAATAGAACACATGCTTCTCACACATTATGCCTTTGGGGGCATCATATATGGCATATTTAGTACTCGAAACAGTTCCTTTTACTATTGGTTTTAAGTGCATTATAACAGTTCCATGTATAAAAATTGATCTCAAATTGTAGCTCCATTTTTCGTTACAGCTGCAGTTAAGTCCAGTTTAAGAAATACATGTGTACATATGTTTGAGTTTAACTGCCACGTGTGCTAGATTGATTATAAAATTTGTCTCTCGCTCATTTTAATAAATCATTCTAGTATGTATTCCTTAATCCACATTCCTTTTACAAATAAACAATAGCTCCAGACTTATTATGGATGCTAAGGAAGCTGCTATATAGGAAATTACCGTGTACAATATGATGCATCTGCTTTTCATTTCCTTCGAATGTCACTTAGATAGATAAATGATAAATCTGAAAACTCCTTAATTAAGTAGATCTTACGTGGGATTAAAATTATTTTTCGCAAAATGTCATTGTATGTTCATATGTGTATGCATATGTTGCTTTATGATCAGTATAGTCGACTTCACAATTGAGTCTTTTAGAATTTACGTATGAACTTCATAGACAGATCCCGGGGGCGCAGGGGGTACGCCTGGCCCCCTACCCCTGTTTTTCACCAAAATACCTCATTTTCATACGTTTTTGGTATGTCCACCATCGATCGCGCATACTAAACCATTGAAATCTTTGAAGTGCGTGCCTATTAAAAAAAATGGATCTGCCAGTTTGAACCAAGTGTACCATATAGCACAGACGATTGATGAACATGAACTGGTTTCTTGTCAGTCACTTGGTTATTGGCCTCTCTTTGGTTTCAATGTGGCAGTCGCTGATGTTCATCTTAAATAAATTTCGCCCATCTTTGGAAATGAAAGGAAAAAATACCTGCTGTGATATTTCATCAACAGCTAGGGTTCAATGGATAGACATCTGCACCATGTTTATTTGGTCGGTTTACGTCAATAAAGAAATGATTAAAGCATGGCAATGTTCTGGATGATGTATCATCGTAGAAATGCATAGGAACGGTTTATCGGAAGTATCCTTGAAAGTTCCCCGCATATTGGATTAAAATGCAAATCCTCATAACCTTGATACGACATAGCATTAGGAATATGACGTAGCTCTGACCTTGAAATGCAAATAAAAATGCTAATACTGTTGCAAAATGGTATGTCTCAGAAAATAGGAAGTGGATGATGTATCAACACCACCAAGAAATCAGAAAATCGTGATGTCGAATACAGCTTGATTCATTATAAAATGGAAACCATGGTATTGGCTTGTAATGCTGTAACTATAAATGCTGATGTTGCTGCGGCACGTCAGCTGAAGTGAAAGCCTTGTGTTCGGTTCGTAAATCTCCCGACAAGCTACAGAGTTTATTGATGAAACAATATTGTTCAATTTCTATTTTAATATTGTTCAAACTTTACATAATTGTGAGGTAGGAGGTGACGCCAGAGTGATTCGATTTTGGGCACTTTGCCAATTAAAGTGTGCTTTCCACATGACAATTTTTAATATTTTTTACATATACTGCAATCGATTAAATACTATCTGACAGAAAACATTCAAATCAAACTTGGTACAATGCTTACATCATACGTAGTGAACGTGTGTTACATATTTGTACTTTCTCATTTAAGTGTGATTTTCAGAAGACCATTTTAGGTTATTTTTCGCCATTTTATAAAATAGTTTCAATGGCCTTGTTTCCAACAGCCCACACTTTTCTCACCATATGCCCAGCATCCGACTTCCTTCAAATACCACTTACCTCTTATGGGGGGTCCCCCGTATCCCTCATTTTCAGCTTTTTACCCACGTCCAACTTCCTTTTAACAACCACGCTCCCCACTCACAGTTATTATGCCATGTGCCGCAATGTGGGACGCCCCCGCTGAGGAATGTCATATTAGATGATGAAATAGGACGTTTAATGCAATCATGCCATTATATTACATATCTTTGTATTAGTTTGTGCACGCCTACATTTTGACCATGTTAACAATGCATTTGATGCTCCTCATTTTCAATTTAGATGTTCTCTCATGTTTCCTACTTAATCAGACAATGATTTAAACACCCACCATGCTACTGGAACTGATACCTAATCAAAATATAAAGTTAAACACTTCGATTACAGTGCTCAAAAGATGAAAATTTAAATGTAAAAAGCCGCCTCCGCACTCATAATAATGAAGTCACTGCAAGTGGCATGATATCATCTTCATATATTCAGGCAATCTGTCAAACAAATCTACTCATGTCAGCGAAGCTCCTTCATACCAGTCGTGTTCTTATTTGTTTTCTTATTTGTTTTATGAAGATTGGATTTTGACATGATGAAACACAGAGTAGAAAACAGATGAAATTGGCAAACAGTTGACGGTGTCTTGTTATTTGACAATCTCAATTATTATATGATCATAACAACTGCGTCTCGTTGCGTAATTCACGTAGTTTAACCTGCTCGTCTTAAAAATATTGAACTCAAGTGTAATTGATATTCTTGACGTATTCGAGGCATGTCTGCAGATGTATATGAAAAAATGTTGAGGGTGAAGCAAAATCTTAATTGCTAAATTGCTTTCGTGTCTGCACGATTAATCGTCATACGTGACTATGCATGTATTTGATAGATGATTTAGTAAACGTGAAGTAGAAATCTATTCGTAAGTAAAAATCTACTCTTACGATGATCTCCAATTTTGCTATTACTCAATGTTTCATTCACATTCCTTCAACTTCAAGATAAACTGTGCCTACTGTATAAAAAGCACCACTATGTCGACCACACGAACATTTTCTTATCATAATATGCTAATACAAACCACTGATCAATGGAACGATGTATTGCCAAACTGAACTGGAGACCAGGATATTTTTTTTGCCAATTCAACTCACACTTTCCCCTCACTGATTCAACTAAAACTCTGTCATAAACGTTGTTCTTGCTAAAAAAAAAGCAGACAGCAGCCACAAATCCTTGCAATTCGTGTTAAAAATTCGTGTCATGTCAGACTGATCTTTGCCGTATCTTCTTTCCCATTAGTAACGTTGCATGTTTTCAACGTGGCATACGGAATATACATATTCAAAATATGTCAAAAACGTATTCATATTGCATGTGTGCGGACAGCTTTCCAAGCAAAGATACATGGATGATGCGAATGCAAGCCGACACGCACCTTTATTCACATTTCAGGAAAAATGACAACATCTGTCTTGTATATCTGTAAAAGCTTTGTAATGTTGCATGAGGTGTCACAATGGAGGCTTTTTAAGGTAGGACCGCGTATTCGATATCCTTCTAGAAGGATGAGCAGACAAGTAACAGTGTACGGACATGATATCAATCAGTAGGGTGCGGGTGGTTTGTAATTGCAAAGTGAAAGTGTGGGAGATGGCGGCTTGATGTGGATGAAAACTCATTAAATAATGTGGTTTTGGTGACCGCAATTTATAGCATAAAAAAGTTTCCAGGCGATTAATAAATATAGCTACATGTAGTTATACAATGTGTTGAAATAAAGCATTGTAAAAGTGCACATCAGAACATTGTTATCTCGCTGGACAATGATGCCAATGACCCGGTGTTAATGTTAAGTCGCTAGAGCACAGCACAAGTGAATTGCGTCTGTCAATATGCACATTTTCATTTTAGTTTGACTGGTATAAAAATGAAACATGTCAAGAGACAACTTCAATGAGTGACAAGCCATTAGCCTCGTTTTCAGGGTTTAACAGGGCTTTTCCAATCACGACTGAGTAGTACTCCAAGTTCCACTTTCATATGAATCAAAATGAAAAAAAAGTGTAAAAACCCTGAGAACAGAGTACAAGATATATGTTTACACCACTGCGTTATTTGACTACGGCAGACAATTAACTTTGTTTTGGATTCAGTGCGGATAAAAGTACAGTACATTTGGCATAATCATTAATGTTTCTCTAAAAGCAGAGGTCCTTACGTCTGCGCTACATGTCCCCAAACAACTTTTTTTCCAAACAAGTTGAATGTTTACCGAATTGGTGAAGAGAGGTTGAGAAATGCTGAAAATAAATATTTTATTAGTATTCACAAAATGGCATACTTCAAATTAATATATAATTACCGGAACCTTACGTTGTCAGCTTATTTAATTAATACAGTGAAGTAATAAAGTATATAATCAAGCCTAAAACTGATGCCCTGGCTCCCATGGTATATGTGCCTGTTTGTTACCCTTTTTATATACTAGTGGTAATGTGTATGGTATAGTGTTTGTAAACCATAGTACATGTAGTATACATACCACACACACCCTCCCATGATACTGGGGCCTATGATTGATTCAAATGTTTCTGTGTCGTCGTATCTGGTGATGTACTCCACGTGTTGCATAAAAGGCCGTGTTTCAATATTTACTGAAATCCTCTGCTATCCATGAAACTGACCAATCTATGGGCAGTTGAATGTTGCACGTAAAGGCCCACGCTAATGAAACGTAATGGCCTATCGTTTATAATTTCTTCACGTGGCCGCGTAGCGTGGCTGATGCAGGCTGCCAACGTATAACTGAGGCTGCCATGTTGGTTGCACGTAGAGGTCGGTTGTGGACGGTGATATGCGTAGAATTCACATATCAAATTTTATACAAAATGTCCACATGCTTTGCATTTCTATTGATTTTAAAAAGCAACACCTACTCTGGTGGCTTTTCGCACCTTTGGAGGGTTCAAGTTGTAAATGAAATTGGGATGAAATACGTGAAGAAGATTAGCGGCGCCAAGCAATTCCCTGGATAAATCAAGGTGACACGAACACTCATCATCTAGCTGACAATGGAAGATCGAATCATCCTTCAAGTGCGTTTGCCCAATTGAGGAACAACTTGGCCACTTTACATGCATTAGTACAATCTGTCAGGGAACCAATCAAATTAGAGCAATGGCGTCTGCGGAAATGACGACTGCTTGTTAGACTATTGACTAAATGGGAACAGACGATCTCGTTGCATAGTCATTTGCATATACCGCATTAATTTATTACTAAGTTTACCATGAGCAGAATATGCATGGATTTATCTCAATAAACTACTAATTTCGTATTCATGTTGATACCAATATATATGTACACACATCCCTTGGATTATCTTTAGTTGTTTTTTTTCTCTCTTTCACATAATAGCCGTAGACATCCCCAATGATGAATCAATGCTATTAGATAGCATTAACAAGGCGTTCAGTCTGTAACATCTACTAAGCTGATTATCATCCAAAACATGACAAATGCAGGTTCTCATTTCCTCCTACATATGCACAGACAACTAGCTGAATATTAAACCCATTTTACACCGGTAGATCATATGCAGAATTATCTATTTTACAGTCCACAATCATGTTCTTTCTCGGTTTAGATGGGATCAATTATGATATGATTTGAAAAAGTGGGTCTGGAACACTGTTTATTTGTCATTGATTAGGTTACAGAGTACAGAGCAATAATGCATGCAAGTTGTTTGCAATGCTGTTCTGTTTCATAACAGCTCCCAGTACTTTTCGAGTCATGAATTATACGATTAGTAACTGTTACTATCTATGCCGATGGTAAGACTACATCGCAAGCAATGCTCACGTGCACTAAACATACAATTCTGAACAGTGTCAGCATCCCACGACCCAGTGCGCATCTTAAACATAGATCAGGTCAGTGTCACCATTAATTGTGAATAAGTGGCACATTTACATACGGGTGTCTCTTGTGGATGTCACTGACTTAAACAATGTACGCCTATTAGCATACATCTAGACTATAGAGGTATTCGTCTTCATTTGGTACATCGAGGTGAATAGGTCCCCGAGTAGGTGTGATGACCACGGGTAAGGATGCAGTGTGTCGTCGTAAAAAGAATAATAGCTGCATTTAGCCCCAAATTGGCTAGACAGAACTACATCAGTGTTCCGACGCGTAGGGTCAAGCATTGTCTCAAGCTCAAGTCTATACAGTGTTGCATTAGGATAATCAACAAAAGGTTAGACCTGGTCACATCACTTTCATCTGCCTTGATAAATGGGACAGTAAATTGGCTGGGGTGTACTAGACTCGTACTATTAGTCCAGCAAATAGGCTCTGATTTTGAATTGGAACTTGCAGCTTTTTGTTTTTGTTTTTTGTTTGTTTGTGTGAATATTCTGGAGCCATCAATTCTCATGATTATAGAAGAGGGAGCCCACGTGGTGTTGGTTCATGGACTTCTGGAGGAAGGTTTAGTTACCCACTGAGCCTCGGGGTTAGGGAGATCATACCAGTTATTGTTTTCAAACTAGGTGAGTTATTTTACATGCAAAGGGGTGACTGAAACATATAGTTCATTTTCTATATCGTTTTGATAGCTAAGAGTAAGTATCATAAAGAATCCACCATGTGCATGGCTGGCATACTTGACTCAAGTGACTTGAGCGGTTTCCGTGAATCAAGATGGCGTCCAAGATGGCGACTTTTACTAAGAAACTTTTAAAAGGGTATATGTGGTGACATTGTAGTTTGGCTTTATATTGATGAATTATAATATTTCAATGAGAATTGTCAGCTTTATAAAAAATTCAGTATGGCGCCACAGGAAGCGTACTTTTATTGACTATCAAAACAAAGACTCTGTTTAATCAGATTTTCAATATAATTCAGTTTCATTTTGATCAATTGTAACATTTAGATGAAAATTTTCCAACTTTTTAACATATATAGAATATGGACAACACTCTGAATCCACATTCCGATAGTTACAGCCGAACCAACTGTTGTATTGGTGTCGGTATCAATGACCACGTCGACTTGTCGCGGTTGTGTTCTCGTCACACCAAACCACCTAGTCTGCCAAATCTTTGTTTTTCCATTTACTGCCACCCTGTGAATTAGCGAGAACTATCGTTTGTGACTGTCACACTGACAACTATATCCTATGGTAGAAAAATATTATCCAGTGTGTCCCGTCAGCATCCGTCACCTTTACTCGGCACGTGGTAGCCTCTTATGAGAAAAAAAGTCAAAATGCATACAGCTAAACTTTACTCACAAGAAATAGGTCTGCAATTGTGACCAACAATTGGGCCATAGACAACAATCTGGGGGCAATGAAGCCTGGCGGCAAACGGTTTGACGGTCACCCGGTGGGTCGTAACTCGGTTAGCGCGCCGTTTATCTTTGCCCCTAGTAACTGTGGCGCACGTACTATTGTGCACCACGTGTACTGGGTGAGAAAACCGTTTTTTGTGTCCTTGTCAAGGTCAGTATCAACATGGGCGCTTATTTTAAAACGCGTAGAAAGTACATCGTTGTCTAATACAGTACAGTGTGGTGCAAACTGTATGCAGGGAATTAGTTTTTCTGCTGTATCTGTACTAGTTTCTCTGTGAGTGTGTTAGTTTTTCCGCGAGTGTACTAGTTCCTTTCGTTGGGGTGCTAGTTCCTTTGCTGGATGTGTAGTTATGCATATTAAATCATGAATTTAAAGTCCAATAGGAACCTAAAATTGTTGAAAATATGCATATATATTTAGACAAAAATCCATTTGTCAGATTTCTTAAAAGAACTATCCATTATGCTGCTAATATCTCAATGTTGTGTAGATGTCTGATATTGTCAAAAGTTTTCCTTTTTTGCTTCTTTCATTACCTCAAAGCCAATAATGATTTCATAACTTGTAGAATACTAATAAATGCATCACGGACATCTATTTTTATTTTTAAAAATGCTCTCATCATAACGATATTGTAATACAAATAGAATTCCTGTACATTTTTTTGCTGGACTAAGGTGTACTGTATAAGTTTTTCAGATGGCTGTACTAGTTTTTTTTTTTGCTGGGCATTAACCTTTTTCCACAGCAAAAACACCACTTTACATCTTTATATCAATGAATGGGATGAAAGAATTGATTGCGCCAGGTGATGTCACTGTGATGTCAAATATCACTCAAAGTGTGACATCACGCATGTGAGGTCACTGTGACATCATGATGATCTCACATATGTGAGTTTACCATGTGATCTCACTGTGAGATCCACCATCAGGACAGTGTTGATGTCACACTGTGACCTTGTGTGTGATGTCACTTTGATGTGACTGTAATGTCACATTCCTGATTGGGGAATTATGAACAAATCTTAAATGTTATTGAATAAAAAAAATACATCGAGAGTGCGCTATGTTTTAAAATACATTAGTGTAGATAGAGCGTTTGGATGGTTTGATATTTTCATCAAAGTAAATTTGTTTGACTTCTTTGACACATGCATTCCACAATTCTTCATCAAACTGGAAGCACATAACAGTGGTGGACTCTGGTATCATATGCATTTTCAGTATTGGTATATAAAGTTTCAACTTTCTTTTCTTCAAATATCCTGGTATGTCTTTTTAGGCTTGAACTTGCTGGTGAAATTCTCGGTGGAGCATTCTTAATATATCAAACTGGGTTCGTCTTCCCATCATATTCCACTGAATCGCCTTCTTTTAGATTTGCTGGTCCAAATGGATTCATTTCAGTTTGTAGTTCCATCTTATCAGTGGCTGGACATAAGATTGGAACTTTTGATTTCATCATCGAGTTTGCATGTAGCTTGCATAGGTGATTTAGAATAGTGTTCATTGATAGGCCCTTGTAGGCACAGTAATAGCAGTTGATCTGTGAAACACTTGTGTGGTCTTGTGCTACATCCATGTCAACAAATCTAAAAAAGAGGAAGAAATTATAATTATTACCAGCATAAAAACTAGTACAATTGGAAATTTTCCAGCGTAAAAACTTGTACAGTTCATGGAAAAACTAGTACAGTGAAATTGAATATTTCTTCTTTTACACTATAAAATACGTAGAATTTTACATTTTCATTATTCTTTGACTTATCATATGCAATAATCAAGCCTTGCAAGTTGATTTGGTGACTGTTAAATTACTTCATAACAATTAAAATGTGATAATATGAAATTGTGATATAATGGACTACATCAAGTGATATTTAGGCTCTTAATCAACCAGACTTATTCTGACATATGCATAGGCAGATCCAGGTTTTCGGAAAAGGGGGGGGCACTTAATAAGGAAGAGAGGGGGCGCACTTACGGGATTTCAGGAAAAACTCTATGAAAATGAAGGATTTTGGTGGGAAAGGGGCGGCGTGCGCCCCCGGCGCCTCCTGGATCTGCCTATGATATACATGCATTATATGTCTAGTTTTATGAAGAAAAAACTACTATCATTTACCTATAATTCCCTGCGTACAGTTTACACCACACTGCAGTGGAGTTGGTCCAGGATTTACTGCTGTGGCTTCCATGAATGTTTGCACATACTGTACATGTATCTTATATAGTATGCCACTGGTCAAAAAATTATTGGGGAAACATTCATTGAGGATTAACCTACCACTGAATACGTGTCCATGGTCAATATCATATGACCTAAATGTATGCAATGTTGTTATGTCTGTGCTTTATTTATTCCTTTACCCAGTTGGGTATGTAATACATATCCATTACTCCATTTTCTATGGGTTAAAAGGTAAATGTCAATATCATATAACTGGATTTTTCTGAGTACGAATTTTGTATTTAGAAAGCATCCAGTATGAAACACCATTACAGTTGAGCTGCACAATATTTCTTTGCCTCATACCGTTTGTCTAAAACTAGTAGACGCACTCAGTCGCACTGGTGAAGTTACTTTGCTCGCCAATGACCATAATATACAGGGACGGCACAAGGCCCAGGATTTTCACCGGGGGGGGGGGGGGGTTGGCTCAGGGGGGTTCCGTTATCGTTGAAATGTACTTCTACTTAATCTAGAATATGATGTATACCACTTGCGACTTAACGAAATACCTCGGATAAACCAGTATCAATACAGCATAAACTAGATACATTATATAGAATGAATCTTACACCAAAAATTGAAACGTGAAGCCCAAGTGATGTGAAGTGAATAATGTGAACGAGCTGTCAGGCAGATAGCACCACTGGGAGAACCAAACGACATTTCAGCAACAAAACAAGCCCAGATACATCCGGGGAGGGTGCTTAATGTCTTGGCGGGATGCGTCTACAATAGAGAACTGCGCTTGCTAATCAGGTCATCGCATTCACTTAGTAGAGCTGAAGGTACTTGGAGGGGAATTTAATGGACGGTAGTGGGTTTATAGGGTTGACCAATTTGCCGGCTCAATTCGGTGTCGTCTGGTAAATTGGTTATTGAAAAGAGGCGCGGGCGCGGGGGTCGCAGAACTGTTGAATGCATTTATGACAGAAAAAAGGCGATTTTTTGTGATATTAATCGCAGAAATGAACACCAAAGAAAATATAAGTTTATGACAGAATTACTTACACATAATGCATAACATATAGGTTAATTTCTATAAAAAAAATAAAAAAAAAATAAATAAAAAGCCAGCCTATACACATGCATATTCATTCAGAAATGTCACAGGAACAAGCAAAGAAAAAAACTAAATCTCAATAAAAAATGATTGCCATTTGTCTTTTCAGCAGGCTCGCTTTGCGGCCGGAAGTAACTAAACCTCGTCATGAACAGAGATGAAGGTTGCGCGCATAAATCAGATCTATCATCTATTATGACGTGGCGCCAATTGCAGATTGCGTCATTTACAGAATGTCGTCTACTAATCTGTGCAGATGAGCAGATGTCTTTATGTGCCGTGTGATGCATTATCTCAATTTGTCTCGCGGGGACCTACGAGGAAAATATCTCGCCTCAGATTAATGAACACCGGAGGTGGTGGGCAGTTTCACTTTTTGGGGGGGATTTCAATCTGTTATCAAAGATGAGGAAAAGGTGGGCGTGGGCGGTTTAATTATCACGTCACTTTTGGTTCTGAAGAATGGAAATGAAAATAAGAATAAAAAAGCAAGCATGTGTACACATTACACTGACATGTGATGTTATACATGTGAAGCTTGCTTGTACATTTGTGTTGGAGCAACTAAATTGCTTCAAATAACCCATGTGGATTTGTATTTGTTAAACATAATTGACAGCTTATAGTTTCATAGATCCTTATGTTTGTTTAAAACAATATGGGTACAATATTCACGTTTAAGATAGTTCACAGCAGAGAGGTAACCAATATATTTTTAAGGGTACACACAAATACATCTCTCCTGAGTGAGAGCACAAACTAGGAGGGTGCGACTGTTGTGAGAACCACATTTCTATTTGAAAAGACATTTTACACTGAAATCGGCTGTCGGTGATTTTTCCCCGTCAAATATTTTCATTGTAATTTCACAATTATGCCCTAGTCGCCAAAAAGAGAAAGGCCCAAAATTAGTAAGGGTGCCTTTGCAAAAAGGTGTACATTTGTGTACGTGTATTCTATGAATGCGTTCATCCTGTAGGTTATGTATTAAGATCAACATGATTTATCAATCACAACACTTGATCTACCGTTTCGGACATTCATCTCCATCCTCAAAAGCTCTCTCTCCACACACGTCATTACGAGCTATTTTTCATAAACATAATGACGTCATACTCGTGAGAAAGTTGGTGCCCCCCCCCCCGGTCCCGGTTCATGACATCTTTGTTCAGTCGTATGTGTAATAATGCCTCCATGATGGTTAAGATTGAAGAATCATGCTTATCTCTTGTGTATGTGTGTTGACGTACGATACCGCCATGTTGACAGTGTCTTCTGGGATAGCACTTACCACGGTGCACCCTAGGTGTGCTCTCCACCACCACTCTGCTGACTTAGTGCTCCATTTGCAATCAACCCCTGCTATCAGGCATGGACTTACGAGCGCCCTACGACACCTTGGCATGTCTTTGGCACGTTTGTATCAGCCGAGAGTTAACAACTTTTCTAGGCATTCGTGGGCTGTGTATACATGTAGTACGTGAAGATGGTCTTACTCATTGGATTTATGTCTGCAATGGCCTTCGCAATTATGGATCTCGAGGCTTTGTATACACAAACGTGTATTTATATATTTATTTATGCGTATCTTATGAATCAATCCTTATTGGCGCAGTCCCATATAACGTTTTTATTGTTTCGGAACTGGATTTTTTGCTATTATGACAGAAATCCTTTACGCTGATTTGAGCTTTCTTAATCATAATGGTGGAGCTATATCCTTGAAAAACCATCTCCGGCAAAAAAAAAATGCTTAGAAACTGCCTACAGGACACACACCGATAATATTACGGTGTGTGTGTAATATTTATGTAATATCTATTTTTACTCGGCGGTGTAACGCATTTATTGTTATTGTTCTGATTCTAAAACTGTATTCAAAGTTAACGTAGCTAAATATAAAGCCGTAATCACGTTCGTAGGAGTAGTGTTCTTCAACGCTGCTGCAACATGGTACATTTTGCTTAAGATGGCTGGGGATGGAGTGAAATTTGTTGACACTTTCTAAAGTATTATCACATGGTAAATTCCTTCTTTACTGTAGCCTAGCTCAGGGCAATACCTCATGATATTACTTAAACATCATAAGTAAATCTGTAGCATGGTATGTACAATACCCCTTAGTATATAAGTTAAAATGAATGTTACAGATATTTGTTCACATTATAATCTGTACATGCTATATGCACACATGTGACACGTAAAGCATAGTGCATTATGTATCACACAATTGATAGTTAGAGCTAAATTAGCAATATTGTCTGAAAATAAGTATGATGATGTGCTAATTAGTTGGCATATGCCATATATAAATGCTAGCTTACACAAGGGGAATTATTTCTTAAAATATTCTAGATAAATTTTAGATAGCTATAGTATTTGTGATAACGATTGTTGTAATGTTTTCTATTCAATGAAGATCTTATGAGCTTATTTGTTGCTTTAACAACTAAAATTGTTGCAAATGCAATTGCTTTGACAGTTTGAAAAGGCCATACTTGAAATATAACATGCCCTCTTTATGCATGATAAAGTGTAGGTAGGTGTAGACTACCTCTGATTTTACCATTAATAGGGTTGATGATCAAGTAAGATAACAATCATGTCTGTTGCTTACAATACTGATATATTTCATACTACTTAGGAATTGCATACGCTTTTGAAACAGCCGATGCTTACCATTTAGAAAACAGACTTTATATTATAAAATAGTATGAAGTAACACGCATCGTGGCCATATCACAGCGCTACACCTAACCAAAGGCTTGGTCGCCACATTGCATTGTTGTGTACAAAACCTAAAAGCCGCTTTACACTAGAGCGTTCATGAGCGAACCCGAGCAACGCATCTGTACGTATTATGTCACGTCGTCAACTTGGGCGTATTGTGGCCGCATTGAACGTAGTAAAAATGCATGGTACGACAAGTTGCTGGGGCAAACGCAGTGTTACTTATATGTGCGAATGTTCTGTTATCCGTAGACGCAGTATAACTATTTGAATCAAACTTTAACCAAACTGAATGTTCGTTGAACATGTTAAAAAGTTTTTGAACATGTTCGCTAAAAAGCGTTTTTTTAAAACAATAGATTTAACTAATTTGCCCATAATTTATTAAAGCCAGTGCACGTAGTTTAAATAATTTACACTACGTAGGTGGAATTCGCTATATGTGTAAAGCGGGTTTAAGAACGGCGAAGATTACGGCGAATGCGAGCATAAAAAGTCGTGAAAAAATGGCCGCAGGATTTTGAACTGTTCAGAAATTCGCGCCGGATAATGATTGCGAAAAACGCCAGAGAAAACTGTGTTTAAGCTGTTTAGCTGTCGGTGGATGGCTGTTTACTGACGGTGAGAACGGCAATTGAACGTTTGGCAGCGTTACTAAACGGTGGGGCGACAAGAATGTGATTTTGGGTGGTTTTGTGCAATTTCCGATGTAAAACGGTTAGTGACTGGTACTAAACAACGACACGCCGATAGTATACAATTTGGATGAGCAAATGATAAATGACAAAACGTTACTCGCCCGGCGATTTTTTCTAAATTTTCATGTTACTCGACCGGTGGTACTAAAAACGTTTTGTGTGAGGGGGCCTTTACATAATAATCAACCTTTGATCCCCATTTATGCCATCTGTAAGGGATGAATACAGGACCTCATGTTGAGTCAAAGGTGTGCAAATGAGCTATTTTGATTGGCACCAGTAAGTTCGCGGATTTTGATTGTCTCACAGTGGACTGCGATATGCCGTATAACGGCAGTATAAAACATGTTGACACTCTAAAATGTTACCACTTACCAACTTCCTTCTTGCTGTAGCCTGGCTCAGGACATTGTCTTATGATATTACTTAAGCATCATACGTAAATCTGTAGCATGGTATGTGCAAGACCACTTGCTGTATACAAGTTAACATAAATGTTACAGAAAATTGTCCACATTATAAACTGTATGCTATATGCACACATTTGACATGTAAATCTAGTGCATTATGTATCATACAATTGATAATTAGAGCTAAATTGGCAATATTGTCTGAAAATAAGTATGCCGTGCTACTTAGCTGTCATAGACCCTATACGAATGCCAGCTGGCACATGGGAAATTATTTCTGAGCAAATTATGATAACCATAGAACTCTTGACAACAATGTTGTACTATTTTCTATTAAATGAAAGTCTTATGAGGACATTTTTTGGTTTCTATAGTTGAAATAATAAAATAAAACGAAGGCATCAAAAGCCGCGTTTAAATTATATAAGGTGTCCCCTTTTTTGCATGACACTATGGTGGTAGGTCTAGACTAGGTCTACATCTGAGCAATAAGACAGTAGCCTTGTATCCCCTCACTTGTATTGTGTCACTGCTATCAACATTTAGATGTATATTTCGTTTATTATTTGTTACACAGTTTTGCAAGATATATTGTAAATTGTGTCAGTAGATTGAATAACATTTCTTGTGCTCAAATTTGACAACATATATAACTAGATCCATCCGTAATTGCACCTCCACGTATACATTTGGCATTCGTAATGTACATGTATGTATCATACACATACAATTACGTGTATTCTTATAGTGGTGTATATCATACTCTAGTTAACAACCCGCATGATAATGTTAAGATGGAAGTGCGTATTAAAATATTCATTTAAAATGTAACCGCAATAACATATATTTGATCATTAAAATCAATAAATGCCATTTATTAAGTTCATGAAATGGATATATGCAAGACCATATATGAATATCAAAGTAATGTGTACAGTACATATTAAAGACTGTGGCTTCGGTGCATACATTTGACATGCAGATAATGGCACGTTATGTACTGTGCTATTTATAATCGGAGCTTAAATAGGAAACATTACTTTAAAATAATGTAGCGTAAATAACTATTACATAACCATACAAAACCCTAGTAGACCCACGATGATATCCTGTCTTAGTTGATTATGAGGTTAATAGCTATAGTGATAATAGTCGTTGTACTCGTTTTCAGTACACGTAATGTGTTATAATAAGACAGGTAGCATTTTCTCTTCACTACCTTAGTATTCGTTGTCACTACTCTTTGCATGACCCTGTAGTGGTGGATTTAGACTACGTCTGGTCAGGCCCTACGGAGGGTTAATAATGTAACATAAATGTCAATAATCTATATGAAAATGTATATGGTGTTATGCGCCCCCTATTCCTATGCAAACCCAGCGGGGTCTGAAGGGATATCACCCCACTATTTTATCCCAAAGTTTCAAATCAAGTAATAGCGTCGCCGTCCTCCCCCTTACCCCAAAATCTGGATCTGCCAGTGCTATGTACGTGTGGGCAGCAGCATGTGATGAGATCAGAGTGAAAAAATTCCATTTGTTTTATTACACATGATGTTGATCACCAGCGGACTTGAAATTATACTAAAGCGAATTACAATGTAGTTTGTTTAACGTTTTAACACTGATTTTCACACATCCAAAATTCGTGCACAACTGCAGAGAGCATTATGGTTTAATGCCAATTTCGGAAGTTCACATAATTGATGTTCATTCTACATCAAATTGTCAAATAATTTTAGTTGTGGGAAGTTAAATTAAAAGGCCTAAAAGATGAGATAATGTTTGAGAGCTATTAATACCCTGATTATATCTCACATATCTATAATCCTAGTCCCGTGTTTCAATATATATGATTCCTTTATAATGAGATTACTGTACGCAGAATTTACTCTGACTAAACCACTCTGCCATGTTTACCACTGCATGGTTTGATTTTGCATGACCCTATAGTGGTAGATCTAGACTACGTCTGGTCTGCCCCATAGAAGTTCAATATAACCAAAAAATACATATTTGCAACTTCTGAAACATTACTAGTTTCTATACGTATACCGACACAACGTAATGCACAGACATTCAACAATTAATAGATAACACCCGAATTTATATTGTGCAAAGTACCTGACAACAAGATAACAAAATCAGTCAAGTGCTTGTATCATATTAAAAGGGGCCATTGTAATTTGTAAATACTAATAGTTCATGACCTGCTACGAACACTTTGATTAGTTATGGTACTCATTCATGGCCTTCTTTGTAAGTGTTAATCCTCACCATTTTTGCATGATCCATCAGCTCAATAAGCAATTGACATTTACTGCTCAATGATGTGCCTTTCACACTGTTAACCCTGTTTTCCCCCACCATCTAGGATGATTGGATACCTCTATGAACTAGCGGTGTTATAATCATCATGTGTCAATAACAGGTTGCTTTACCGGTGCTCGATTTTGCTCGTAAGTCAGAGGGATTGCTCTTAGAGTTTTATATATTGCTCTTGTTTACGTCACTTCATCATTTTTTGTATGAATTATACAGACATATAACATACTTTACACTCAATAGACAATATTTCATGGATACAAGTAGCAGTTTATAAACTATATAGGTTATAAGATTTTAAGAACTCGTATTCATTGTATATGCTATGCAACGCAAAAAGGCACAGCTGGGCGAATAATAGCCCATAGATCCAGAAAATAGAATGAAAATCCAGATTTAATGACCGTCCTGGGATCCAGCGTACAATCACTGGGAGTTGTTTCCATCTGGGAAACAGTGATACTGTGACTTCTTGCATTGTATCCAGAGGCTGGAGTTAGATAAAAGCAAATATCGGGAGCGTAGTTTCATGTACGATAAAAGCAAGATCCATGCTCAGCGGAAGTTCATCATTCATGAACTATTCTCATACATTCGTCTAGTTATTTTGCAATGCAGGAGAGGCTGCTAGCAGCAATTTGTACAGCATTTCGAGTAAGTGTTTGAGATATTACAACTAACTACATATACAAAGCTGCAAAGTCAGACAAAAATTACACACAGTATTCATTTGCTTTTGTTGAGAAACAAAATTAGAATCTATATTACTAATCTCATGGAGCCTATACAGATCATATCGCCTCATTTTGTATTTTATGTTGTTCTTCTCTATAGGAAGAACAACATAATAATACAAAATGAGAATCGCCCTTGTCAAAGTATCAATCGTCATCAACGGTAGGCATTTCCCAGTTGAGTACCTGATCCCAATGACATTCTAACCTATTTGCACCCTTGCCTGTTGTAACACCATTCCCAGACGAGAAAAAATATCCTTAAAAGGAAACAAGTACTCAAAAATGTTCTCCTTTCAAGACCCTATCCAATTGAATTTGAGATGCTGCCTAAGGCCAT
Source organism: Streblospio benedicti (assembly GCA_019095985.1). NCBI lineage: Eukaryota > Metazoa > Annelida > Polychaeta > Spionida > Spionidae > Streblospio > Streblospio benedicti. The sequence continues at coordinate 5,561,025 of CM032666.1, forward strand.
GAAGGGAATGTTGTGCATTGTAATGAAGAAATACGATCATGTTTCGGTGCAGTTATTTCTAGGAAATATGATTGCGTCTACATGGCGATGAGTTTGGGCGAGCATATACATATCACAACTCTCATCTTATTTCTAACCCATTAGTGTGTGTTAATGGAGGTCGGGAATACAGTTTTTGCTGTTCGATCCCGAAATCCCGGTCACATTCAGCCAGATATTCTGCATACTTTGTACGTTTTAAAGGTAAATCTGGTTGAAAGGTCATTATTCAATGATATGTTCCTTCTCTTAGCAGTAATGAAGATCTGCGGGGTGGGTATGACCCAAAGTAATTGGATGAGAAATTGAAAAAGAGATCGATGACTGTTTTCATTAGCGGTTGTGTGAATCCCATCAACACTCCATTAGATATGACGTCTTAGGGGGGCGGCGGGGAATTCACAAGTCACCTCCCTGGGTAGCTGCAGAATATTGTCTTTTTGATATTTCTTTTTCAAACTCACAAAAGAGACCAATTCCGCGTAGTAGTGAAAGTTATAGGATAATAACTGGAAAACTAGAAGAAACTAGAAACCCGCTAGAATGTACTGTAGTTCGCATGCGACATATTTATGGGAAGAAAGCAGTTTTATAGAATACACTTGTACTCAAACTGTACATGTACTCATGAAAACATCTATATTTATCTATTTGGAGGGCATGGAGGAGTTGTCATAAACCAATTAGCCGCTTATGATGTCATGGGGCGGGCAACATGTATTTGTATCTGGCAATAAACACAAATTTAGCCTGTTCTGCTATTTACTTATACAAAATGCGGGTACGAGATTGAAAATAAGTGCGGTCTTTGAAAAATATAACTGTGCGTTAGATATCGGAAAGATCATTTGGAAATAGCTCGAATATATCGCAATGCGTATGTCTTAATAAAAAAAACTCTGTTTGGTACGTTAAAACTCCTCCTCCTCCCTGAATATATTTTGGATGAAGACTAGAAATTCAAAGTACCAGTTTGCTTTGCTTAAAACCTACAATTGACGTTATGGACAAGAATCCGGGGCACGAACGTGACAATCCATCGGGATAAGCATATGACAGGTTGCAAAATCTACACAAATTCAACAAAGAAAGAACATAAGTCCTCAAAGTTTCCCTATTAATTTTAAAAAAGAAATATAATATGCATGATGAGCGTAACAGGTTAAAGTATTACATGATGTAACATCCTAATTTTTCTCACCAAATGCAGACGAAAAGTAGATTACTCTTAACATCTGCATCATTACATGAAAATCTCATGCCGATTGCTAACGAATGATGCAGCCAGTAGTGGTTACGTAACGTAATTTACAAAAGTGTGGGTATGATTTGGTTTGGGCCTCGGCGGGCTTGGAATTCTTGCCTACACAATACACACCAATTACTGGTAAGATACCACTAATTGGTTATGACACGTGGAGTGCATTAGCCTTGGTGAGAAAATATTTTTTGGATTCCCATTTGAAATGTATTCTTGGATGTCTGCTGCTTGGGCATTAGCTGTAAAAATTGAAAAATTAGAACGCTGTAATGGAGTAGTCACCTTTGCGTGTGGCAACAGGGCACGGGTGTGTAAATTGATTTAGTTCTCTCCATGTGAAGATGTACCGAGCTGCGAAGTAGTGAAATGTTCGAGTTATTCTTGCATGTGGCTACTATAATTTTTATTCATTCTTGCACGTGACTGCTAATGCCTTAAAAAAAATCCTTTCAAAGCTCATGCCGCATATAAGGATAATTTAAGAGGGACGCTGCCATATATGGCAACACTTGCCTCAGCAATCATCGGCACCACATGCCTGTGTGCTTCTTGATTGGCTTTGTTAGGAAGTTGTTAGAGAGTCAATAGATATAGCTGCATAGAGATGGGACTATTTACTGCTGGGCTGCCATCTCGTGGACTTATATGGTGACTGACCCATCGGTTGCGGTAAATGGCCCACTTAGAAAGAGAATGAAGCTGCTGCACGTAGTAGAGCAATGTAAAGTAGAAAACAGGGGTTGTGAAGGCATTGTTATCACTGAGAATTTAGGAAAGCTGTTTTGGTGGTTGTTTTTAAAAAACAACAACAGAATGATGTGTTTTTTTTTCTTGCAGTGTTATTCATGGCATTTAAGTAATATGTGTAAGCAGTATAGTCTCTTTTGTTGTATCGTTTTCCCCATATTGTATTCTCGCTCAACCACGAGAGTCACGCATGGCACTATAATGGCTGCATTTTCTGTTTGTCAGAAAACACTAAATGACACGATATTGATAAAGACTGTGGACGAAGAAGTGATGCAGACTTGAAATTATACTAAAGCGAATTAGTTTGTTTCAGGCTTTAACACTGATTTTGACACATCAAATGTTCGTGCACATAGAGCATTATGGTTTAATACCAATTTCGGAAGTTCACATAATTGATGTTCATTCTACATGCAATTGTCTAATAATTTTATTTGTAAGATGTTAAATTAAAAGGCATAAAGGATGAGGTAATGTTTGAGAGCTATTTATACTCTGACTATATGTCATATATCTATAATCCTAGTTCCGTGTTTCAATGTATATGATTCCTATATAAAGAGATTTTCGCACGCAAAATGTACTTCACCACTTCACCTTCAGCCATGTTTGCACTTTGGCTCTATTTTGCATGACCCTATAGTGGTGGATCTAGACTACGTCTGGTCGGACCCTACAGAGGGTTAATATAACAAAAACAATTATACGTATTTGCAACTTCAGAAACATTACTACAGGTTTCAAGACGTATACCTACACAACGTAATGCAAAGACATTCAACAATTAATAGATAACACCCGAATTTATATTTCCCAAGTACCTGACAAGATAACAATACTAGTCAAGTGCTTGTATCATATTAAAAAGGATCATTGTAATTTCCAAGTACTAATAGTTCATGACCTGGTACGAACACTTTAATTAGTTGTGGTACTCTAATGCGGTGCAGCCTCTGTGGATTCTTGAAAATATATTTAAGAACCATCATTAAACTAAGTTACAGCGGTCTGGAAAATTCTGATGTTCCTTCATTTGATTTAATTTTCTTCTGTGATTTAATGAGCAATTCAAATCCTTCGACGCAAGGCCATATGTTTAGACCAATTTGGTTGCCGGTCATTTTCTCTAATGCTGAACATCCATGGACAATACCCGTATTGTGCTGTTGAGTGGTCATTGCATGAAGTCAATGCTGGACTGTGGACGCCAAGGACAAATGCAGTATTTGATAACATCTTATGCATAATTGATGGCCACGTATATCAGCTGTATTGTGTGCTTCTGTGGCCGAGTGGATAGGAAGGGTCCGTGATCGGAAAGTTGTGAATTCGATAATCGGTCGGGTTTTGCGCTGAGTGTTGAGGAAACCCATTTCTAAAGCAGTTGCACAGCGCTCTATGGTACCTTCACGTTAATTAGGTACAGGGCACTTCTTCTCGCACTGTGTTTATCAATATCGTGTCATTTAGTGTTTTCCGACAAACAGGAAAAGCATCCATTAAGATGCCTGATTCACGTGGTTGAGCGATAATACAAGATGGAAAAAAATGAAACAACGAAAGAAACTACACCGCTTACATATATGGAGTGATGGTGTGAGTGATTAGCACAATGCCCTGATTGTGCTGCAGGTGCAATCGCATGAGAAAGGATCAATTGTCCAACAAGTGTGCCAACGACCTTGTCTGCAATGTAAACTCGTGAGAACAAGCCCTGAATCGCACCTATAAGCCACCACATTGACATTTACATTTAGTATCTACATTTGATTCATTATAAACGACAAAGTAGATACAACGTGATGTTTCATAAAATGTTCCTATTTCCCACAGAAGCGGGGGTAGGTTAAACATGTTCTTCTCTGCACCTGAGCACACACCTAATTTTAAACTTACCATTGTGAAGCGAGTGTTTGGGCTGAAGTTTACATTCATTTTGACACATACACTATAGCCTATTTATACTGACAATACAATTGTTAGATTGTGGCGTATGTAGGGCAAACTGGTCTTTAAACTGACCAGAATTCTACCTTGTGCAGAAATGCTGTAAATGTTTCCTAACTAGCGATTAGCTTAACACTTTCTTGCTAATACTGACTCATACCTACCTCGCGAGTTTCTGTGTCAAAAATCCAGGACGCTGAGGTGCTTGTTATGAAAAATACCACTGTATGTCTATTAGAGCTGTCATGTAATTGCTCCAATGTTCACACATACCGGCGATCAAAGGACCTCCACGTCGACTGCAAACGCAGGATGTATGTTTAGAAGATATTTTTTTCTTCAGCAAAGCTAGCATGGCCAAATCATGAATGCAATGGGTATTCATTTTAGAGCAGCATCTTGTGTTTATCAAGAACCCTGTACTTGGTCCAGCCAGAATTCATCACACCAATCATATGGTCATTAATGAAGGACGTCATTGAAAAGTGACCACAGTTGCATCACTTGGTCTGGGAATGAACCATAATTGGAATAAGGAGTAATTGCTTTGTAGGTGGTAATCTTGCACCTGGTTGTATATAATCTGATTCTTCGCCAATAGCCTGCCACTTGATAGGGCCGGGGGTGGATGGTTTATAAGGGTTCTAGACATCCCACATCCCTCTTTGGGGGCCTTTTTCCCTTATGTCTCTTTTTTTTGGGGGCGTTTTTCCCTTATCCCTTTTTGGGTGTTTTTTCCATTATCCCACTAATTTTCCTCAGCTCCCATTTTCAATAGATATTTCGTGTATTAAAAGCTCTTCAATTACAATTCAATATTGATACATTGAAATCTAAGGCAATTTGCATGGCACATAAAAGAAGATATACAAGTGATACAAGAAGATTTATTAAAATAAGATTTTTTATTAAAATTTATGACTCGCGTGTTCAATGTTAATTTTTCTATAAAAATGAGTTTTTTTTTACCACAACAAATATGCTCTTCAGAAAAAAAGTTATACAGTCACAAGGCGATAGACAATGATGGATGTTATTGTAACAATCCTTTACATCTTGTTTCCTGAAGGAAACATTTGATGACAAGTCATATAAAAGCCCATTTTGTACAATGAGTATACATTAATCAGCAAAAATGCATCACATGCATCTATGTTATACTAATCAAAATTTTGTACATATAAGAAAATGAACACATCATCAGCTAATATATCTATAAAAAAGACTAGAAATAATAATCTTTTAGATATGTTTTTTTTCGAGGTCCTATTAGCGCCTCTTGGTTCCATCAACGATTCTACTAGCAAGTAGCACCATAATTGATTTCATTTTCACATTAATTGTCATCATCGCCATTGTCATCATTAACTTATTGAAACAATGATTCATATTGTGATGGAGTGAAAATATTACCATCTGGCGGTCCACACACACCCACTATCTTAACTGAAACTGGCGATGATAAATCTTGATGAAATTTGTATGGGATATAAAATATCCCCCCAAAAATCCTAGATTGTTTCTAGAATCGTGATAGTCTCAACCTACGCCAGCGTCCTGTCACACGTGGCATTTATTAGCCGCGTGACGAGACGCTTACGTATGTCGATGTCGTACAGACAGGCGACCGCGTCTGAATTATCAATAAAAATTCTAGAGACATTTTTGATGTTAGAATTCTAAATATGTAATGCCATTATAGATATATTTAGATAAACTAGGAAAGGTATCATTGGACACAATAAGTTTTAATAAGATAGCAATAACAGAATGCAAATTTATTTTAAAAAAACGACACCATAGTGATTTTCTGTAAAAATGATTATGTTCATAAAGCACCCATCGAGTAGTATGCTTTGAAATATTTTTATTCCAAGTTTTGTATGAAGTGTGAAAAAGTGCTAAAAAGACCTCAATATTTAAATATGACTCTTTATGATTAATATTGTGCTTTTTTCTTTTCTTTTTTTTTTGTCTCTTATTTCAATATTTTTGTCCATCAAGTAGCGCGAAAAATTGATGTTTTTGCTCGTCCCTTATCTCACTTTCAAATTGGAGATCCCTTATCCCTCTTTTTGGCCCTTTTCCCCTTATTCCTCTTTTTCAGCCGTTTCCCTATTTATCACACTTCCTTATACCCCACCCCACCACCCGATATGGCAATAGTTTGTCATAGCAGAAGTGCATATGGGGAATTGTACTATTGTCGGCAATTGGTGAAATTACATCGTCGGCTTACAGCCATATTGCATCCTTCAAATAACAATCACCCCATGAAATAGAATACTGATATATTAGCATAGCAAAATGACATAGAGTCTGGTTATCACCATATGATTATCTATCGGTGGTAGAAATATGCTTGGTAGAAAGATGTGAGAGATAGACGATTGAAAATGAAAATTAGTACTATCAAATATATTAATAGAGGTAAGTCATGCTTCATATACATTCAGCTAATACTTAAAACATGCATTGAAAAAAAAGAAGACTGTATGACCATTGCTTGACTATACTATGTTTCTCTATATTTGCTCATACAAAATCATTAAGAAAATAGGGTCCACTTCTGAAAATGGTGTAATAGTAACCCCCGGAGATAGCTATACGTCATGTTACGAGGAGAGGCAGGACATGCTTTCAGCGCTGACACCATAGATAAACCATGCGCTGATTTTTTCACTTGGAGAGGACAAGACTCATGTGCGGTAGACATCAGTGTTGAAAGTTGCCTGCACTCAATTACATTCCTAATATGTGATATTAGACATACAACATCTAGCATGGCGTGGAGTGAATCATCACACACCAATTAATACATTTGTGCCACCTATGGACACAAAAGTTTATTGCGAGTGTTTTATTTATTTAATGAACAGTATAGCCGAAATAGAAATTCACTACCATTAGACGCATGCAGGCACGGGTATGGACTTAGTGTATACAAGCTATGCAAAGTACCAACTGTGAGTTTATGATTTTCAAATGGTAATTATTTGTCTATAGCAGCCAGAACTATCGTATAGTCAGGCCATGGTCTTATATATGTCGCGGTGGTTATAATAACATTGCACACACCCAAGGGTCCCAGTACTGAGTATCATGGCAGGGTGTGTGTGGTATGCATACTACTATGATTTACAAACACTAAACCATACACATTACTACAATTTTATAGAAGGGTATCTAATAGGCACAGGGACATGGGCGCCAAGGGATCAGTTTTAGCAGTCATGTGCAATTACAATTTAAATATATTTCTACCAATAGTCGATAGCTTCATTCTGTAAAGTTAATCAGGAAGTTGATTTTGATTGGCAGGATTAAGATTGGTTTGCATTGTGGATCATTATTCATTTGATTTAATTTGATTTGTTTTATTACTATGCATTTGTTACAGTGACATTTAACAAACAATAAGAGTAGCATATTAGTAGATGATATAAAGTCCCTATCAGTCATATTTGCAAAGTCTGACATAGTCTGTATGGTAAAGCAAACCAAACTGGCCAATCATATCAAACCTGAATCCAGCCAATCAAAAACAACTTCCTGATTAACTTACTGCAGAATGAAACTATGGCGTATTGGTAGAAATATTTAGATTGTAATTGCATAGGACTGTGTCTGCTTATTTAAAAAATGTGAAGTAATAAAGCATATACTAGAGCATAAATCAAGGCTAAAACTGATCCCTTGGTGCCCACGTCCCTGTTCCTATTACATACCCTTCTATATAATAGTAATTTTCAATGTGTGTGGTAAAGAGTAGTAAGTTATGGTAGTATACATACCACGCACCCCTCCCATGATGGTGGGGCCCATGCTTGCACCTAACCGGATAGAGTGGCATTGCACAAGATCTGTGTTCACATCACAGGAACCAGCATCAGAGTTTGTGAACATAACTACTAGAATACTACTTAAAACAGTGTTTGAACGGTATAAACGATATGGTCTCGCATTGTTAATAGTTCTCTTCCCATGTATTAAGAAAAGACGACTAGAATATTAGTAGATCTATATTATTGCAAAATGAATATTTTCAAGACACGTTCAGAACCGTTCACAGAACGAAGATTTACCGATTATGACCAGAATAATTGATACAGAAGTATCTAGAGTTTTTTAAGGGTGCACATAAAGGATACATGTGTTTAATATGTGGCCTTTTGTTGTGATCTAGTGTTACGTTACACCAGGTATTAATTATTATTAACCAATTGATTTAAACTGATCATTTTTTCATTTATTGTATTTCTGAGTTTTGCTGAGTAGCCTATGAGGTCGAAATTTAAATAAAGTTATTAAAAATGAAATTATGTTGAATTTTGAATTTTGGATTTGACTTGTAGCACTAAATACACAGATACCACGAACAATTTATTACCATTACTTGCCTTACCACAGTTCACCTCAAGTGACAGTCAAGAATAGTGAAAAGTAACTGAAATTTGTTGGGAGACTGCACAAACATCGTGGTGACTTTCAAAAGGTAGATCTTGTCTTCTGTGCGTGTAGTGTGCTGCCTTCCTGCATAATACGCACTCATCAAACACATATGAATACCGCATCTTAGATATTTCTATATAGGACGGACATATGGAAGATCATTGTTATATATTGCTCATATAGGATTTTCTGTTATCTCGTGGTTAGTGTAATTTCCCTGCAATCATATTGCGAACATATATCACTTGCCAATCTCAAATATTGGTTCGAGCATTGTTCTGATGTCCGTACAAATTTGTGATAACGTGAATCTATTGTCTTTTTATTAATCAAAGAGCTCTAGAAAAGCACACGCCAAGATTGATATTACTCGGGGGTTATAAAAAGGTCAAGAAATTCCATATCCACAATTGTTGTGTTCCCCTCCACATTTATCCAGATAGCTGTCCTAAGATTTCGATATTATTTCCAAACTTACTGTTCAGGTTAAGCTGCCCTTAAATGAGTTCACCAAAGTATAAAAATGTGGTCTGTAGGCTACTTTCTCTAATCATTCGCTTCCGTTTAGATGTCGCCCAATCAGAGCATTGATTGCAGCTGATCCGGAAGTGGATTAAAACTCCGGAAACGCCAATTTAGTAATCTCGATCACCGAAGTCTGGCATTTACCAAATGCTTTGGACAAAGGCTAGCGGGTTAGGACTCGCTTGATTACATTCATTCGCTTCTGTGAAGGAGGATATTGTCGGCTAAATCCAATTGTCTTTTTGAATCGCTACAATACACGCTGTTTTATATTTTGACAGGTTTTTCTAAAATTTGTCTCAAAGTATTTTCAAAGTTTTAAGCCCTTGTTTTTATTGTCGTTTGCATAATACATGCTATACTAATGTGTATGCCTATGGCTATATCAAGAATGCTAAGATCTACTTACATGCAGTAGAGCCTCCAATTAAGACCACCTCTCTATTGAAACCACCTCTATATTAAGACCACTTTTCACGATCCTAAGCCTTCATAAAACTACCAAAATGAACCTCTGTATAGCGGCCACCTCTCTATTGAGACCACCTAAGACTGGGTGCAGAGGTGGTCCTAATATAGAGGTTCTACTGTACGTTACAAGGATAATGCAAATTAGACACTTCACTGCACTTATAAACAAACATAACAGGGTAAGAGTGCCTGTAGGGTTGGCTGAGAGGCCTTGTCACAAGACATCACTGCCTACAAGGTCTGGGAGGTTAAGTGCAATAATGTAAAGTTGGAACCAGGACATGCCCAGCAAGGCTTCTTTGCTTTGCGTTTTGCCATTGTCTTAGAAGTAGACCACAGTGTGGAATTGTAATATTTCAGTACAACATAGTTGTACTGCTTCACTTGGAATTATTGGTAGCCAACATGCGACAGTAGTGATGTCCTATGTACAAAGATGTTGTTCTAGTGCCGAAATTCTATACAATAAAGCATCGCATTCATTAATAAAAGAATCTTAAGGATAAGTCTATTCAGGAAAAATCTGACTTGAGGTGTGGATGTCTCTTATTACATCTGCATATACACAGGTCCCATAAGGATAAGAAGCGGATGAATAAAGTATCACCTCATCCAGAAGCAATGGTGTCTTACATGGCAGCAATCAGCTGACCTGTTCAAGCATAGCGTGGATGAAATCTCAGTGCATCAATTATGCATTTTTCCAATTATTTATGATCTTGGTATGGCATGTCATTGTAATATGATGCCATCTAGCCAGCTTAGAATGCGCATAGTTCAACATTGATGTTTTGCTTTGCAAAATGGATTGCAATAATTGAAATTATGAACTAGAGCAAATGTGCTCAGAGAGCACAGTGTCGCTAGAACAGCGTTGACTAATGGGCAATAAAGATGTTTACATTTCAATCAGTTGATATTCCGTAGGCATGTAAAGTGAGGGGCACATTCCACCTTGCGGGCGTGGTCGCCGCAAGCGTCTTGAGTTTATCGGCGTCTACGGCGTTTTCCGCAAGCAGTGTCAAATGTACAGTTGTGGGCACATACGCACGGGCTCCTTGCGTTATTAGTGCGTCGGCACATGGAGTGTTTTTTCATCTTGGTGGCCGTACGATAAAAATGCATAGAACGTGCGTTGTACTCGCGTATAGCTTACGCTCTACGCACTGTGTGATTACAAAAGTACGGGATCTGCATGTCCATGGTACAGGGAATGCACAGTCCCAGTACTGGGTCTGTGCCCAGAACGTGCGGGTAAATCCTCTGTGTTTAATATAAGGTCTCCGCACTGCCTCCTTGCGGTCAGACAATGACGTAGGGTGGTCGTGGCAGAAGTTTGGCTCGCCAAACTTCTTCTACGGCCACCGTACTGCCTTGACAAAACCCACGTCTACCGCACTGCACACTCACGAATCCTCACGATTTCTATGTGTTTTTGGCAGTAGACTGGCTGTAGACCCCCCTTGCGGCGTAATGTGCCCTATGCATACGCATTGTACTAAGTTTGAATGCTTTCTTAAAAGTATTTATAGCAAAGCTATTTCAGAAAATGTTGAAAATGGACCAAAAATAATGGACCTGTGGAAAGCAGCGGTATGCTGGTATCATTCTGGTCTCACAACCTTGGGGTCGTGAGTTCAAGTCCTGTCAGGGCCACTTGATATAGTCAAATGGAAGATGTCAATACAGTGGTAGGAGCTTGCTTGGGATAACAGTGAGAGTAGAATTAAATTCACCAGCAAACTTGAGGAAATATATATACTGCTGTTCATAATGTCTACAATGCTTCGTATAAAATCAATTCGTAATGTACTTTGGCTACTACAAATGCACTCGTACGAGGTATCAATGATAATAAGCTAAAGTTCATTTAAAACACACAGATAAGTATGGCTACTTTAAATATAAGACACATAATGAATTCCCACGGTTAAAAAGTAACCCGACGGAAGGGATTTCTATATGTAGGCAATTTTCCGTTGCTCGTTCTAGCTTTTGAAAAATTGCACCATCTATTAGATGCCTTTAATCTTAAATTGGCTTTCGGCTCAAGTGACTACCATTAAAAAGATACGGCAAACTGTTTTCTCTGTCAAGGCTCACGATGTAGCAGTTTGAGTAGTTACTCTTTTTTTTTCTTTCTATAATGTTACCAACATCGAATGGAGCAGTTTCTCTATTGCATACATGTAATGTTTTTGTCCTATAAGCAAATGTGTGTGTGTGTGTGTGTGTGTGTGTGTGTGTGTGTGTGTGTGTGTGTGTGTGTGTGTGTGTGTGTGTGTGTGTGTGTGTGTGTGTGTGTGTGTGTGTGTGTGTGTGTGTGTGTGTGTGTGTGTGTGTGTGTGTGTGTGTGTGTGTGTGTGTGTGTGTGTGTGTGTGTGTGTGTGTGTGTGTGTGTGTGTGTGTGTGTTTGTGTGTGTGTGTGTGTGTGTGTGTGAATGTAGGTGTACCGTTCATTACCTTGTCCAGTATTAAAATCAAAATGTACCATAATGCACCCGCCCTACTAAATCTGCACCCTCCTCACCTCCATGTGTACCTTTCAGAGTGGCAGTTCGGGGCGTTCCTGTGCAAGTTCTTCCCGTACCTGCAGGCCGTGGCCGTGTCAGCGTCAGTCACCACGCTTGCTGCCGTCGCCGTCGAAAGGTTCGTACCGCCAGACGACATTTGGCGCGGGTGTCAGTCCCCTCAGTTGTTCTCAACAGAAGCTTCTTCTCTATGTTGAAAGCACGTGCGTGTACACGGGGGTCAATCCTAGCTTTAGTTTTGTTTTTGTTTTGCGATCTGGGGGTGTGGGTAATTCATCCATAGCAATAAGGTATCATCATCACTGAGTAACGAGCAGAAATAAAAGTAAACTGCATCTATCTTGTCACACAAGATTACTGATTAACTAAGACAAAGAGAAAGTCTTGGAATTAGGCTCAAGTGCTTTCAACACTTGACAGTACAACCCCAAATGTTAACTGGCGTAGACGGATGAATACAGTTTACAGAGCACCATGAGCATAGTGATGAAATGAATAAACAAACGATATATAAACTATGAGATGTATGCTTTATGACAGGTGTATTTTGAAAGATTGAAGACTGTTTTGATGCACGGCTTTCCGCACGTCTTCAAAACACTTTCTTTGCATAAATCATTGAGTGATAAGTATAAAATATGGAAGGTGGCCCCCGCTTGAACCTACTCCCACGCGTGGCATTGGTGACGTCTATATTTCCTCAGCGAAAGGTTAATAGCATCATTTATCTGGAGAATAAGTTGCACTTAGTAGATTAGATCTTAAAATTGCCTTCACAATTTATGGTTCTTTTGTTTTTGTTGAGCGTTGAGAATATGGTCCACTATGCTGAGGTTTTTACTCTTTGTATGTCACAGTTTTTAAAGGTGTTCTGATAATTCACATATGGTATATTAGTATGCTTGAAATTCGTTTTCAATTGGAGCACCTGTCTAGTACGTTTCAACCCATCAGAAGATAGTATCCTCTAGACCGGTACTATTTACCTATAGACACTGCTGATTAGATCATCTGGGGGTCTGGATAAATGTGGCTCACTACAAAGCGTGATACACATAGGAATAAATTGAAAATATATAGAATATTGATAGTGTTTAGAGCATGATATTCTAAATAACTGTCAAATGGCCAGCTCATAGCCTAGAATGAGATGTAGAAACATCCCAAGATTCCTAAGATATTGCAATATATAAGCTTACTAATTTGCAATATATCTATTATGTTTTAATGTTAGCTCGATGCGTGCCACAATGTGGCTATGAGTTCGAGTCTAGGTCAGGCCACCTGCTGTAGTAAAATGGAAGGTTTTCATCAGCTATGTTTATACAGTGCTAGCGGCTTGCTGATAGCGGCTTGCTTAAGCGAGGGACACATTCCACCGCAAGGTGGGTCTACAGCCAGTCTACTGCCAAAAACGTATAGTAAACGTGAGGATACGTGAGTGTACAGTGCTGCAAACGTACGTTTTTTCAAGGCCGTACGGTGGCCGCAGAAGAAGTTTGGCTTGCCAAACTTCTTCTACGACCACCCTACGTCAAGGTCTGACCGTAAGGAGGCAGTGCGGTGACCTTACGTTAAGCGAGGGGCACATTCCACCGCAAGGTGGGTCTACAGCCTGTCTACTGCCAAAAACGCATAGAAAACGTGAGGATCCGTGAGTGCACAGTGCGGCAAACGTACGTTTTTTCAAGGCCGTACGGTGGCCGCAGAAGAAGTTTGGCTTGCCAAACTTCTTCTACGACCACCCTACGCCATGGTATGACCGTAAGGAGGCAGTGCGATGACCTTACGTTAAACGCAGAGGATTTACCCGCACGTTGTCGGCACGTCCACATTACTGGGACCGTGCGTTGCCTGTACCATGAACGTGCGGATCCCGTACTTTAGTAATCACACGGTGCGTAGAACGTGAGTTGTATGCGAGTACATCGCACGTTCTATGCAAAGTTGATCGCACGGCCACCTCAATAATAACCACCCCCTGTGCCGACGCACTCATAACGCACGGAGCCCGTACGTATGTGCCCACAACTGTACTTTTGTCAATGCTTGCCGAGAACGCCGTAGACGCCGCAGACCTTAACACGCCTTGCGGCGACCACCGCCGCAAGGTGGAATGTGCCCCTCGCTTTAAACACAGAGGATTTACCCGCACGTATTCGGTACAGATACAGTACTGGGGCCGTGCGTTGCCTGTACCATGCACGTGCGGATCCCGTACTTTTGAAATCACACGGTGCGTAGGACGGAAGCTATACGCGAGTGCATCGCGCGTTCTATGCAAGTTGAAGGCACGGCCACCTCAATAAAAAAAAACACTCCCTGTGCCGACGCACTCATAACGCACGGAGTCCGTGCTGATGTGCCCACAACTGTACTTTTGTCAATGCTTGCGGAAAACGCCGTAGACGCCGCAGACCTCAACACGCCTTGCGGCGACCACCGCCGTAAGTTGGAATGTGCCCCTCGCTTATGCGACTGCTCGTAAAATGTCTTTATTCGATGTTATTTGAGGTGTGGATGTAATGTGAACACCTCGCTGTTGGCAGGTACTTGGCGATCTTCCACCCCCAGAAAAAGATCATCACGTCCCAGATTGCGGTGCTCATCATAGTCATCCTCTGGCTCATCCCGCTCATCCTCCAGCTGCCCTGGGCACTCTACATGGAGAATAGGACCTTCACAGACGATACGCACCAGGTATGTGCGTGTGTGCGTGCACGTTTTCTCTAGTTTTGTGTGAGTGGTGCGCTTTCAACAGTTCTTTACGAGGAATTTTCGTGTGACGTTATTTTTATTAATGGTCTTCTAGTGCCAATACCGAAACCTTCGAATTAGTAAGTGAAACACACTAACTGTTTTCATGTTTAATGAAGATTTTTATTTGATTGTGATTTACTTTTATCTTTTATTCCGATTAATATTCTGTTGCTAAATGTATTTGTTTTTCTGTCCCCAATTAAAAAAAATCTCAACATTTGTCTTTTTTAATAGAATTTATGTGCGGATACACATAGACTAGACATCAATAATTAATCAGTTGGCATTGTCCATCGTTTTGATTAATATATTTTGAAAGTTGTTGTGGGTTTTGACAATAGGTAAAAAATGTTCAGCGATTGGGCTATTTCCCCCACCAAGGCTGGGGCAAAAGGCCCTTTTTCCATATTTACATTTTGATATATGGTATATTCAATAATAATACTGAAATTCAAAATTAATAAAAAAAAGTATGCCTACTAACCCTGAACAATGTAAATATGTATATACTACTTTGTTTTGTTTACTTGGAGAGAAATTATATGCTACTTCCTGCTTAACGTGGGCCGTTTGCTCCTGTCTACCCTACTTACTGCATACATTTTCAATCCCAAACCACTCTGATGTAGACACCTTGAGAGAATGGAAAATTGTCCAAGTAACACAGCTAGGTGCCCTTAAATGAGCTGTTCACTTTACATATGATCCACGTGGAAATGAGGAAGTGATAAAATTGAGGCAGGTGTCCATATAAATGGAAAGTGTTCATGTGGGCAGTCTCTACTGACCGTGCTGCTGTTCTCTTCTCCCCGTAGCTCATAGCGTGCATCACCGCGTTCCCGTCCCTCGACGTGGAGCGCCTCTTCTTCCTCTTCGTCATGTTCATCACATGCTACATCGTGCCGCTGCTCTTCCTCACTGTGTTCTACTCCATGATCGGCATCAAGGTCAGTGAGCGTGTCGTACCAGTTTACTCCATTCGTAATGTGTCTTTCTGTGTAATTGCACATATATATCGTCATCGCTGTCTTCCACATATTCAATAGCCACACTAGCAGATCCAGAGGAAAGAGGGGGATGGGTGCGCTTAAGGGATCTCATGTTTTTCAAACGCGCGATCGATAGCGAACATCCAAAAAAACCTATGAAAATTAGGTTTTTTGATGGAGAAAAAGAAGAGGGAGGCGCACTTCATCCCCCTCCTAGATCTGCCTATGAGCCTAATCAGTCTGACGCACAACAGAAATTTGGCGGCCATCCAAGAATTTTGAATTCACACATAATCAATCCCAACTGTGACCAACTGTTAAACTTATCTCTACGGTGACCACAATCTCTGGATCTCAGCTCCATCATTAACCTATTCAACCTATTAATTAGAGCAGCCTGATAATTGAGGTCAAAGCAGAGCATTTAACGTGGGACTGGACTTTTTCTTATTTAATGATTACCATTGTAAAATTTAAAGTGTGTAGATGTCAATTAATTTTCTTACTCATGTCTGCTTGCTTGTTTGAGATTTATGAGTCAAAACGTGAGTCATTTCGTGGCATGTGTAAACAGACGATTTACATAGAATTAGATACAAAATTTTACTATTACCATTAAAAATACTATTCCAAAATGTTTTTGAAGCAATATTTTTTGTATCATATGGAAAGAACCTTAAAAAAAGTATAAATTTGATGTAGCTTATCATCCATTTAAAAAGGATATTGCATATTTCAGGTCCCTACAAATCTGTAAAACCACAGTAAAATACGAAACATGATTTTAAGAATAATATTATATGTTTTCACAAAGCAAAACAAAAAATGAAGTAAATATTATCTACTAAAACGGGTAACAAACACTATTCACAACCGATGATCACAGCTGATTATAGCCGTTAGAGTGGATGTAAACATAATGCACCCCTTTACTGTCCATAACCATCTTAACTTGGGTTTAAGATATAAAACTTTAGTTCAGATTGGTCAATGGTGTTGTAATAAAACAAAAACCATGTGGATGCATGTATAAAAGAACGATTATTTCTAATATAGAATGCATATGGGCATCTCAATTCAGTAATCTATGTATAGGGCAGAGCAGCCTCTAAACCCGAAAATTTGCGGGTTGCGGGCTTATAGTGCGGGTGTGGCTGCGGATGCCGGTTTTAATCCTCAAAATAATTTGCTTGGCAGACTCTTTATGTGCTTAAAATCATGAAGAGAACCTTCACATTCTACTTTGTACAATTTTCTAGCATATTTTCTATCTCTACAGATTGTAATTACATATCTACCATATCTAAGATTTATGATTCAACATCATTTGCTTTGTTAATAGATTTACAAATGCATTAAAAACCCTTCGTTACTAGTAATACATAAAATATAATGAAATCAGAATAGTATATGTACAGGATATTCATTACAAAACATATTACTTGTTATCTTTCATATTTCATCAATAAACTTTTTTAAAATTCACATTAAAAAGGTCAGTCACTTCGGTCACTTAAAAGGCATTCAGTAATAGAAAAATCATTTAAAATTGTAGTAAAAACTGTCATTAAAAACTTTCTTCCACAAATGTGTACGAGCATATGCATAAACGTGGAAAATGTTTAACAGACGCAAAAGCACCACACTATAATCGACCGTCACTGCGATTCTGTCTCAGAATGCCGCATTTTAACCTTAACTTTAAACAAGATTCTATTGCTGGTGAGTGAATTTACAGCATAAGGAGCACACTGATGGGAGGTTTAATGGAAGACTCAATGTCATAGCGATGATGAGGTTCTTCCTACAGATTGTAAATTGAGCTTATTGGTATTTGCTTGGACTATTCTGTTACAAAAGTGCTGTAGATGTATTTAATTATATTGATATTGCAAACAGGATCATGATTGGCATTATAGTCTTCATAGTAATCGTCCATCTGGATGTTCTCAAACTGAATTACATTGCAATTCACACAAGACCATAGACATACACATGTTTCCTTCACAGAAACTTCCTCAGAAGCATTCCTTGTTACTGACATTGATTATAGGTGGCATTCATTCATGTACATGGCATTAACGCTGTATCTGTCGTTAAAATGTGTGATTTGCCATATGTTTTAACAATGAAAAGCGCCCCCAGTAAGGCCGACATGCCAAATTTGAGCATCCTAGCTCAAACGATGCGACCTGTAGAGTGGTAACGAACCGGATGGTAGGAAGGACGGAAGGACGGACGGACGCAATTAATTGGGTACAAGCCAGTGTATAAAACACTGGAAAACTATAAATATTTATCAAATATGCTGGCTTCAGTGCGGACTTTTGCAGGTTTTATGCGAGCTGTCCATTAATATCTGTGGGTGCGGGCTATATTTTTTTAAACATGCGGTTGGGGGTTTGGGTGGGGGTTTCACATTAAACATGTAGGGCAGGTGTAGCTACAAACGTATCACCCACGCAGGGCTCTGGACTAGGAACTAAGTTCTTTCTTAGGTCCGTATAGTACTAGGCATACTTTGGTGCACTTTAGTACCAAGCATAGTAAGCCGGCTAGCGGCACTACGAGCTTAGAGTACATGCCGAGCGGACATAGGACAGACAACCCAACTCCTGTGGAGGTTGGCCCTTATTCTCCATCTGTGACCAGCCTCGTCCTTCCCTACATGGATACGTCAGGGAGTGGCCCGCCCACAGGTGCCATGTCCATCCATTCGTGAGGTAGGTCAGTGGTTAGTGCTATTAGAACCCACCCGTAGTCTCTTCCACAGGAGCTTTGAGCTGCAATCTACACAAGCTGGTGCTTGCCATCCTTAAGGAGTTGTGTCGATTTTTGTTTCTCCTGGAACAGGTAGGAGCTGCCTACCGGGCCTGTGGGTTTGCATTAACACGCAACTTGGGCACACGACGAGATGTCCATGAGTGTAATACCTGTTATCGCTGGTTGCCCGAAAAGACTTTGGGGTAAAAAGTTTACAGTTTTGGTGCCGTGACCAGGATGCCAGGCTTCAGCCGGAGAAGATTCCCTTGTTATGGAAATGAACGAGCTTCTGCAAGACTATGGGGGACACAAGGTGAACCTGCAGTCCAGAGGCCGACTGTTGTAGATCGTGGTAAGGCTGCTCACACGTACCATTCCGGATTTCAAAGCCGGAATCGAAAAAATTACAAGACAAGACACTCTGGTCTCTTAGTGAGTCGGAAATTATTGACCGAGCACTGAGCAATCAAATCAACTTCAACTGCCATCCACTGAACACCTTGGTCCCTCCAAGAACAAGCAAGCACTGGGTTGGAGATTTTGCCATCGTGAAATTGAGTAACTCGCTGGCCAGCCACAAGAAACACTCAATGTTGAGCAAATCGAGCCAGTAATGGGGTGACACACTGTAACCTTATCATCTACCACTTAAGTAACCGCCTTGCATGTCATGTTGTCTGGATGTGTGAGGCTGAGGCTTTTCAGCTTGTTTCAGGTTTCAAGTGAGATACTATACGGGCAGGATATTGAATGCTTATCAGCATTTTCCAGCTTGTGACGATATTTTAAGTGTTAAACCTAGTTCACACCAGCGGCGAATGCGGCACTTTAACTCTGCGAGCTAAGCACCATCATTTCTGTATGCCTGATAAGGTATGGTATGTTCTGATACCAATTTGCCGCTTTGGGGTATGAATTATGTCCTGACTTGTTAAGGTTCCTCACGCTTTGAACCGGCTTTGATGGGGCTTCGATAAGCTTTCTTACACTCTCATGAGATTGTGACGCTTCAAATAAGGCACTGTCACGGTTGTCAAGCGCCGTTGTGCGTTGATAAGCTTTAATAAGCACTATTACACATTGATAATGGCAAGATCGCCGTTTTCATGCCGCTTTTGATCCATAGTCTATATAAGACTATGTACTGGGATCCCGGCTTTGAACCAAGCTCTGTTAAGTTTCCTACGGTTTGAGTCCAGATTTGCTGAGCCGTGTTACCCTTTGTTAAGCTTTGGTATGCTCTCAGCGCTTTTATCAATTCGTGACAGAGCTCACAACACTTAAGCAGTTTGAAAAAATGTCACTCCTGCTGACTGTCCCGCTCTCCCGCTCTACTCCAAGCTTTCCTACCTTCTATCACGACCCTGACGCTCTAGTCAACCTTTGATACGTTTTGGTGCCGCATTAAAGCGCCATCAATGCACCGTTGGTGTGATTTTTAGTATTAGTGAACATCGCTCGAATTCGGTTCACTGAACTACACATTTTTAGGAAACAGTATAAGTGGGGCTCACTTTGCTAGCTTTTTGGATAAGACTGGTTGGTATCACTTCAGTCTGTGGCCGGGCGTGGTTGAGTGGTAACGACCATGGTATCCGAGTTCAAAATGGGTGAACACAAATACAGTTATGAGACTTATCAATGGGTCGTGATCGTGAAGTGGGTGAGTCTGTAACTTCCCTATGTCAGTGTTGATTTTGAGTGAGATGTTTTCCTACTTTCTTTCAGACCGAGACCTAGGGATCACTACTCTTTCTTTTCACGTGAAGCCCACTCCAGATGTCCACTCCGCCTGGTGTGACTTATAGGTGCCTCTAGTGATGGGGATGATCGACATCACAAGAACGTCGTATGGATAACCACATGGATATTTTGTGGGGTGAGTTTTCATTGCACAAGTTAGTCCCGTACAAGCGGACAACCTTGTAAAGTGAAAACTAGGGGAGAGTTAGACGAAAATCCCTGTTTTTGATGGGTCACTGGGGCGCAACCATCTAAAGGGACTGCCAGAGTAGGTTGCCTTGTATAACTGCGCACGCTAGGATTAGAACCGCCCACCAGAGTCCTGCGTGGGGCCCGCAGCCCACAATGTTGCTGGCTGAATTGTCACTTATACTGCGGGTATGGGTGTGGGCGTGGGTGCCTGTTTTAATCCTCAAAATACTTCGCATCGCAAGCTCTTTGTGGGCATAAAAGCATGAAGAGAGCCTACGAAGAAACCCACACGTTCTACTTGTTACAATTTTCTACCATAGTTTTCAGCTTTACAGATTGTAATTGCATACTGTAAAACTGCATCTACTGTACATAGGCTATAAATGTTTACTGACTATTTAAGTTTGCATTTTTTCACCTTACCCCCGAAATTAGCATATCAAATCGTGCGCAAACATTTCTAGTTTTATAGTATCTTTTTTTTTCTTAAAATGTGCAGTAGATGTATTTCATTACATTGATATTGCAAATAGGAACATGATTGGCTTTATAGTCGTTATAGTAATAGTTCATCTGGATGTTCTAAAATTGAATTACTTTGCCATTCACACAAGATCATAGGCACACATGTTTCCTTTAAAGGAACTACCTGACAAGCATTCCTTGTTAATCACATTAATTATGAATGGAGTTCATCCAAGTAATATCCAATAACACTGTAACTGTTGTTAAAATGCGCGAAGTATTTATTTACTATTTATTATGTTATTATTTATTTATTATTTATTAAGTTTTAACGTAACTGTAAATATTGATAAAATATGCTGGCTTTAGTGCAGCTGTTTGTGGGGTTTGTGGGAGTTGTCCATTAATATCTGTGGGTGTTGGTGCTGGTGCAATTTTTGTTAAACAAGCTGGTAGGGGCCTGTGTGCGGGTTTCACATAAACATATACGGCGGATGTGGGTGCAAACTTATCACCTGCGCAGGGCTCTGGTATAGGGTTATTCGGGGGGGGCAAAGCCATGTGTATATTTTGTTTGTATCTAACTAATTATATATGTCTCTGGACAAGCTAGAACGTTTACTAATAAACTAACTTTATTCATGACACGATACCAAAATGATTAAAGTTTGGTACTTTGCCAATTAAAGTGTGCTTTCCACAGGACAACTTTGATTTTGGCACTTTGGCAAGTAACGTCCGTCTATCAGACAGCCATTTTAAGTCAATATTATAATTTCTTAACACCCCCCCCCCCCCGATTGCTTTTAATACCGTTTAAAACTCGACCATCAAACTAAGTACAATGATTGAAGTAGATCAATAGTGCTCAAAGAACACATTATGATTATCACTTGAATAACGTTATAAGTTGTTATTACATCGTCGGTTTCAGGGCTTTATACTGTACACTGCCTCTACTTGTCCATGTATTGTATCTAATCGTGTGAGAAACGGACGAATTATTGTGGAAGTAAAGGCAAGACTTTGCACAGCTGCAAAAATTCCATATCACGTTATTATTATTGGGCTCTCACCAGCTATTGATTCATTAGATTTTGTGACCCACTTCCATGAATATTAAGGGGTTTGAATCACGGCTATGTACACATATAGCCTTGGGATATGACTATCAGGCAATAGGCCCATATTTATAAAGCACCTGCAATCCAGTATTACACTACTACAATGTACAATAAGCTGCTATGCTTCATGACATCTGCTCTAAATGTTTTCAACTTAAACGGATTTTGTATGCGGATCGTATTGCATAGATAGAATCACATTTGTGTTATTTGTATAAAAGCCCATCCCCTAAATTGATTAAAGTTACACTTTGTGACAGTGCAAGAAGACGTTCTCATGCTTTAATGTTTTACTTGCATTGTAAACTTGGCTGCTAAGGTAAACATCTGTATTGTCCATGAGTCAGTTGTTCTTGCGATGCTGTACTCTCTGAGCACCTTTACTTTAATAAATTCGTCATTCATTGCTGTTCCAAATGTATCCGTTTCTTAATTGACAACTTGTACTGTATCTCTAGTGATACTTATATATGTTTAAGTCCGTTGAGTTATTTTTGTATGATATATATAATAATACATGAAAAGTGCTGACTTGAACAAGGTGTTCATCAAATGAAGGTGTAACTATATACTTCAAAGTATTTGGTTGCAAATTGTTTCCTACAGGGTTTACTTCTAACACCAATGAATAGTTATCATTAAAACGTGCATATTTAAAAAAAAAGAACAAATATAATCACTATAATATACCATTAAATTATATACAACTAATATTCTAGATGATGCAATGTTCTTAAATAAATTGAATATGGCCATATCCAATGTATAATCTATTGCATGAACATTTTGAATGTGAAATGTGAAAATGAAGTTAGCTCTAATTTTGACCCCACAGACATGATAATACCAGAGTTCTAAATGAGAACCAATATATGAATAACTGTATATATTTTCCCCAAGTTTGCTTGTGAATTCAATTCTATTCTCACTATTCTGCCAAGCAAGCTCCTACCACTTTATTGACATAGGTGAAGAGACATCTTCCATTTGACTATATCCTATGGGTTGAAATGATAACTGACCAAGAGACAGAGACAACGGTTCATCCGTGTAACCTTTTAACAGCCCACTGCTTGGAATGATGGTATCATTCTGGTATCACAATCTTGGGGTCGTGAGTTCGAGTCCCGTCAGGGCCATTCAATATAGTCAAATGGAAGATGTCTCTTCAGCTATGTCAATACAGTGGTAGGAGCTTGCTTGGCAGAACAGTGAGAGTAGGATTGAAAGAGCACCATCTATTGGTTTATTGCACTGTGATTAGGGTCCTTCACTGGTACAGATCACATGGTCAAAATCTGGGGTGGGGGTTGTGCGACAGACTGTAATTCTAAAACATGCAATGGAGCGGAACAGGCGTTAAAGGTTGCGTTGTCATCATCATCTGCCCTTATCGTCTGCTAAGTTTCTGTCCCTATAATTCTTTTTTTTTTTTCAACAACCTTCACATCATGAGCTACAGCTTGACCAAATCTTGCTCTCCTCCAATCAGGTCTGGCAGCGGAATGTAAGTGGGATTCGTGGATCTAAGACGGAGCGAAACATCCAGCAGCAGAAGATCCGCATCGTCCGCATGTTGATCACAGTGGCTGTTGTTTTTGCGGTTGCCTGGTTACCGCTCTACTCCATACGCATGCGCTTCTACTATGGCGGAAAGATTGTTGGACAGAAGAGGTAAGTAGGCCGTAGTTTTCTTTGTAATTGTTACATTGATGCGCCATGGAAGTTGGAATAATGCTTAATCTACCTGTGAAATCATATCTCCAGGACAGATCCTTTCATGGTATGTATTTCACTCATTCGTATTTATTTAAGGGGGCGAGTAACTTTATACTGGAAAAATAATCTATTTTCAGCTTGTGAAATTGAGTCCTCATAAATGTCCATTTACTTGAAGATGAGAAAAACCTTACTATGGATGTTGATCATCATTTTTACTTTGTTCATGAATTATCAAAGCTTTTGTATTGATTAGCAAGAAATTTAGCCAAATCGGTAGTTTTCAAACTTTGTATGCATATATGAACAACGGAACAGATATAACAATTTTGAAGCAAGGTTTTCTATATAATTATATGAATTTTGTTATTTGATCATCCCAATTCTTTCTATCCGTTATTCCAGCCAAGATTGTAAAAGTTTCACTAATTGCTTCATAACAAAATTACACGATTGATCTGTGTTTGAAACCATGTTAGATACGATTATTACCTACACAGCAATGTGTAACTTCTACAAATTGAAGTAATAATAAGAGAGAAAACCAAGTTTGGTAAAAGTAAAAAGCCCAAAATGACGTTAAATGTCCCCGTAACTGCAATAAATAATGTTATTTCATCACATAAGTTGCTCCGTGTCGTTTACCTAACATTTCAACCGTATAATGCCATCACTATGCACCTTTGATATGATGAATGCTATGCTGCCTACACATGCTTATCCATTTTGCTACCCAGCAAAATAATCAATGTCTCCCTGCATTTCTTCTGAGCCATTAGCTCAACAATTACGCCCGTATAAACTGAAAGCTATGCGCTTGATGCAGCAGAATAATCACACAGCCTCTTTGACGCAACACAATTTGTAAAATAAAACCCCGCGTTTTATAAAATACTATTATACACGTTCTATTACATCTCATCAGCTGGCAAAGGAAAGAAAGAACATTGAAATTCAATGCCGTGCCAAATGTAATCAAAAGGCCACAGAGGCTCAAAGGAGACGCTGTAAAACAGAGAGATTGTGGTGGTGAGCTTTGAAGCAGTGGCTATAGCATGTGTGTTTGTGCCAAACCCCGAAGCTGGCATTATCAGCGCACAGCGGTACACCTGCTTTGAAGAGACGACGAAAATATAGATGACGTTCTTGAGTTGTTTTTTGTTGTCTGGGATATGTATAAGGAATATTACACCGTAGCGTGTACACCGGCCTGCAACATCAATTGTGATTTGCGCCAATACAAAAGCGGTTGTTTGCGGTTTGTATCCACTAATATTATGTAATTGTCAATCCAAAAAGCACGTGGCATGTGGGATCACATACGGAATGGTGCTCCACGATCTTACACAATGCCTTGCTATATTGCCTCGTAATAGCACACACTGGCTAACATTATACGCTTACCACCGTGTACAATACACATATTCCTCAGCTGTAAGCAGCAGATGCTTCTGTGATTCTAAGTACACTGTAAAGCAATTATTGTCTACACCTGGAAATGTTTGCGATGTCCACTTACTCTCATTTACAGGATGCTCATCGTCAACATCTTCACGCCGCTGGCCCAGTGGATGGGCGCCGCCACCTCGGCCGTCAACCCGTTCATCTACTGCTACTTCAGCGAACAGTTCAGGAAGTACATTGTGGAGGTGAGTTCAGGAGCAGGGATGGGAGCATAGAGGGCGTGCCCTCCCCTCCCCTCCCACCCGCCCTATTCTATTCCATGGGGTTTCTGGCGCATCTCTTGAGCTTTGAAATGCGCACGAAACCCATGAAAACCTGTATGTGTGCCCACCTTTCCAAAAACCTGAATCTGCCAGTGCCAATGGCTTGATACCGATTGTCTTCTCTCCTCTATGATTGGTGTAACTGTGTTTCTATTACAATATACAATATTGCAGCATACTAGTCAGCAACAATGCTGTCAGAGATAGAAATAGATGGGGTATGTTGGATGTGAAAGAGTTGACAGCGTACCAGTCTTTCGAAGGCTCGTCAAATTTAACGTAATCGTTGAGAAAGATGACTTGAAAAATTCCATGAATAAACCAGTGCACGGATGCATTTATTGTACAATACATGCATCTTTCTAACAGCTATCAGACACGATTGCGTGTAGACGTATGGGAAGATGAGCCACTGCAGACTTTTATGACGGGCACATATGTATGCGTAATTCAATAGGTGTCAGCTATTTCTACATATTAAGTGCCCAAAATCAGCAATATTTACATCTGGCTCGTGAGATCGTCAATTATCATTTCCCATTCTCAGCAATCACCTCAATTTGAATAATACCGATTGACGTTTAGCATATTTATAAGGGATATTATGCACATAATATATAGTCCAGTATGCATAGTACTACATATGGAATTCATCACCGACCTATTGCAATACTAGAATAGACTTGTACATTTACAAGATTGCGCACCTAGTGACAAATCCACATGTATATTACTGATAATGACTGATATATGAAGTTTGATTTTACACATTGTCGCGTTTCAGATTTTTTTAAAGTTTGAAGCAGCATTCTCCAGAGTGGTGGAACGATATGCAAACGTAATACGCAGTGAATGAAATTCGTGCGGAGTACTGTAGAATTACCATGGCCACAAGCATTTGTATACTTCATTGCACCCCCCCCCCCTCTCCCCTTAGCCCTAGTTAATTGTTTTCCTGGTGTATTGTTTATCCCGTACAACACTGTAGATGTGGCGATAACACACATGATGTCCGTCACGTTCACACTTATAAATGCAGCATTTGAATTTGCAGCTTCTGGGCAGCAGCCGCCTGACCTGCCTGTGCGGTCGTCGTAAGCCGCCTCAGGGGTCGCAGCCCGTGCCCACCAACGGCGAACACACGCTACACACGCGCGCCGGCGGCGGCGGCACTGGTGCAGGCAGCGCGGAGAACGACGCCATCAAGGCGTGAGGCAGAGAACGGCGGGAGAGTGCTCGGCGGGTCAGCGGGCGAGAGAGTTCGGCTGGTGTTGGTTAAAGAGTTTTGCCACATTGAGTCTTGGCTTGGACACGTAATATAACATAGCCGGAAACAGAGACAGAACTTTAAGACAGTATAAGATTGGGAGGGTATTTTGTCGTGTTGGTGTTATGTTCAATCGATCGGGTCATTTGCAAGCATACCCGCACAAGACATGTGGTGAGGAGCTAAGCACGGTATATCGTACTGACCAAGTGTACACATGGATGTTCATGTGGATGTCTTTGGTTGTTGTTGGAATTACAGAACTAATTATCAAGTACATAATGATGTTATATTGGTGTTTTTTAATTGATAAACTGATTATAATTCTGACATGTTATAATTTATTTAAAAACATATAATTAGGGGTACTTATATGTTGTATTATCAATGAATGTACGAAATCAGGTAGGAAAGCCTTATAAATATTTATATATGGACTCACTTTGAAATAATCACTGGCACTGTTGGCTCCCGGGCCTAAGCATGCGGAGGTGACTTCGACTGCCTACCACTTCCTCACGTTGTATCAACGTTAAGTTATACTTCATTAGAAATATAGGACTTACTTCACTGTTACACATTAATAGATATATCTTATTTGTACAGCATAATTGAAAGACGACTGTATTACAATGCTTAGAAGACTAGATGCATGACGTGAGACACTCATACCATCTATCACATTACTGCGCTGATCATAGTTTTAGCTCAATATTTCCACTCTATATCATCTTATTGACCACTATACAACAATGTCCCCCACTCGATACTATCATGTCACACTGTACTATTACGCCTGAGATGATATTACATATGTGAT
Source organism: Streblospio benedicti (assembly GCA_019095985.1). NCBI lineage: Eukaryota > Metazoa > Annelida > Polychaeta > Spionida > Spionidae > Streblospio > Streblospio benedicti. Next base: position 5,588,570 of record CM032666.1, read on the forward strand.
GTTCAGGGAAACGTTGAAAAGGTATTCATTCATTGGACAATACAAGTAGCTCTCAAGCAGAAAAAACCCGACCCCTGTAGTTTAATTTGTGCAATAAATCTCAGGGCAGCATTTGGAATTGAACCCTAGTTAAATTTACTTCCCATACTAATGTTATTCTGCACTACCATACTACTAGATTTTGCACATTTCCCACTTAATGCTCTTCCTCGCAATATACTTTTCTTCAATAAGTTTTCCCACTCTACTCTGTTAACGTTGACTACTCTTTTTGACCACTATACTGCAATTTTCCCACACTTACTGTACTGTTAGGTTGCACTGTACTCTACTTGATTTGTATTTGCGCAGTAGAGAGCACCATGAGAAGAGTCTTTTAAATCGGCATTTCTTGCCAGTTTGGACTTGTTATTACTGGCAATACACACTTCTACACATTATCAATTCTAGGTGGCCTACATGTAACAGTTTCAAGGCATGGTCACCACAGTTCATACCAGAGGGACGGTAATAGACCCACACACATGTTAACATTTTGTGTTGTAATGTTTAAAATACGTGACAGTGCCTCTAATATAAAAGGCTGGTTTATACATATCTCTAATGAGTATTTGTGCATTGTTACGTTTGTGTAGAGATTGTACTGCTGTATGTAACTGGTAATATAAAGCAGTTGTTGTACATAATAGTAGGAATACTGTGAAGTGAAGTAGATTGTTATCATTGGATTTTTACAATGTGTAATAGTTGTTAGGATAGCTTTAGAAGGTGTAATGAACAATACAAGATACTAGACTGGTATAATAAGTTTATTAGTGTATGCAAAGATGGCAGGAGAACATGAGAAGACATTTCAACACGAAAAGAGGCGTGCACACGGTAAAAAAATAGGTTTTTGATATAGGGACTGTCGTGATACCGTGGGTATCAATGCATATCATTACACATTTTACTAATACTAACACAAGTATTATAAACCTGAAATTAATGTGTGAGTACATTAGCAGCACCATTACTTGAATGTGTGGTTGTTAATATAGTACTACGTGTATGTCTGTTGTGTGTAATACAGTAATTAAGTATAATTCTTCTATGATATTTATGAAAGCTGGAAATGCATTGCTATAATAACCGTAGCTGCGAATACATGTATAATGCACATCTGTGTGTTTGATAATCATGTATTATCCAAAATAGTGTTGGTTAATGTACTCATTTTAGCCTGCGAATTGTGTTTTTGTAGTTTCTTGTCATAACAATTAAGACTATCAATTGATTTAGTGTCACAGAGCGCATGCTTTTCAAAAATTTTATATATGTTTTTTTACGTTCTATAAACAGTTATCACGTAATAACAGGTAAAACAATAACCAAATACTCAATGAATTACATGTATGTTTTAGATTATGAGATTTATTATAATGCACTGGCTGATACAGTGGTGTGGTCAATCTGTCCAGACCCTGTGTTGTACCAACTTTTTCACAACGGTGATAATGCCGATGACCAGCAACAAATGGGCACCACCAGCCGCAGTCCTCTCGGATAAGTTCATAATATCTTGATGCCACCACTGTATTATGCATGTGCAATATTAATAAGAATTATAAGCGTCACGTTTTCCATCAAGAGTTAATTTAAATGGCGAGTCTATGATTACAATGTCTCTGTGTATTAAATGTCAGCGTCGTAATCATGCTAGGATATTAAAATATGAACTGTTTTATCTTCTCCCTTTACATTTAAGTGTATTAAGACTTTCTTTGAAAAGTGTACTTTTTCCATTATCCAATATTCTTGAATATTTCTGTTTGTCAGTTAGTTACAAATTATCCAAATGTGTACATATTAATAGATTTTACAATGTATTGAATGTAAAAAGATCTAAATAAAATAATGTTTAACCGTCAACAGACTAGTTGTTTCTCTCATGTTACAAACATCTCATGTATTATCAACGCCTTACAGACTACTGACTAATCATTCACATTCACAAAGCACTGCACTTTATTCACTGCAATTAGGAAACATGTTTAAAACAAAATTGGTTTCCTGAAAATGTATCTATCAATAGATGTTTCATAAGAATTGAGGCTAATAATGATATTGTCTGCTAATGTTTTCCAGCATTCCAAGAAGCGTCAAACCATCACAGACAAATTGCAATCAGCCACTTAGAGTCTGACGGATAGTAATTGTCTGTAGAAAGTAATGATTTAGAAGGGAAAGACTATGCAGTTTTAATCCATCTAGTGAAACAACGCTGATGTTTAACAGACAGGTTCTGGGTTAAGGTACAGATGTCATGTGACGCCGCCGTGTGGGAGAGCCTCGTACTGAAGGTCTCTAAGAGTCCGGGATGAATTGGTGTAACGCTAAAAGCGCCCATCTACACGCATTAGACCAGTTTGTATTGCAGAAAGGGAGATCGTGAGTTCGAATCCGCTTTCATCTAAATAGCTTTACAGGCTACAACGAGCATGTCACACTAGCAGCTACAACCACTGCCATTTCAATTTCACCTGATTGTGGAAGATAACGTGGTAATAACTTGATCAGGCTACTAGTCACGCAAAACCCTATATTGATAATTCACAAATATGTAGAGTCCAGTCAAAAAGTAACTGGCTAAGGCGTTAGTGCAATTAGATTTATATTATATTTACATGTATATGCAAAATTGGGTATGTGAAGGTGTTGCGTGTCTTAACAAATAACTTATCTATTTGTTTGAATGAATTGCTGGAGCATTCTACAAGCAATATGCCATTAATAATTGGTTTTCTGAGACATGTTCATTTTTTTTCAAAATTACACTATTCCTCTTGAATTTAACTATTTCACGTTACGACCCCACGGGTATAAGCTAGGATAAATAGTAATGAATAGTAATGAATAGTAATAGTTATGTACAGTTTTGATTATTTTGCGGTTACAATAGATCCCACTATCTTTACAAGCTCTGCAAAATTCAAAGATGCAAGTCCTACCAAGCTAATTTGATTGTACTATACATTTGATAATACCCAATGTATAAGTCATTGTCACAATCTGCATCTAATTCTACTTGTTTTAGAACATTTTTAGGACACACAATCAACAGCTAACATTTCCGTAGATTTGTTTATCTGTAACTTCGTCATCAGTTAGATTCAGCACACTAATTGGCATCATCTTTGTAACAGTCTGGTATGGAAAATTAATGTGAGACAATTACATTTTGTATATGAGACAAAATGTTATTATCCTACACGCATGTGTTGTAATAGAATAGAATGCATTTACTTTTTTAGTTAGACTAAAACCCAGAAGGCATCAGAGGGCCCCACGAGGCACAAAACGGCACCAAAGGTAGCAAAAAACAACGAAATCATTCTCCGGAAGGCACCAATAGACAGTCATAGCCAAGATATTTGCTGCAACTAAATATAAAATGCTGTATAATGCACTTGAAACAATATCAAAGCTGATATTGACTCTTTCGTTGGTAAACACCTGTGTTGGTGTGACTTTGATATACAGAAAGCTGGGCTACATATAATGCTGAGAAGTAAAAGTCTTTCCGCCGTGAAGAACACAGTTCACTGTACTTTCTCAACCCACCTCCACCCTCTCACACAAAGAATACATAGAATGTTATACACCTGTAAAAAGATACCTTGTTGAGTTGGTGAAATTGAATTGAATTGAATTGGTGAAATTGTTCCCGCCTCACCTACGGTTAACAAGCCACGACTAAACGTGTTGCATGTTTTGTGTATGATTAACAGAAGGTCTCGAATGAGTCCATTGCTTTTAAGAACATTCCAGCATTTATACATTATCATAGACAATAGCATTCCTTACAAAAAGAATATACAACGTAGTTTTGTGCCTTTCTTTCCCTTTTTTCTAACCAAAATTGCACCAAGACACAAGTGCCTGGTTTAATACCCTTGTTTACGACAACCTGGCCTGTGATAAGGCTAGAAAAAGAACAGCTACAATGCACTGTCGGCCATTACTATGGAATAATGCCACCAACAAAGAGACACTTTTGCGTGGGTAAGATAGTTAATAGGAATCCCGGTCCGGGTATGCACCCTTGTAATGGCCTGCATTGTTCATTTTTTTATAATGTGTCACACTCTTGTATCTGAATCTGTATTATAATTGCAGGGCTTTATGACCGTCCGGGCACATCGTACGTATAGCATTGATAGATAGTATAGTATGACATATATGCCACCTTTTGATTACTATTACTGCAACAACTACATTGTTTGCCAATAGAGCTCTATAGTGCTGTATCACATAGCCTCTGTCGGAACTCGAACCACAGACTCCAGGGTTCCAGTCACACCAGGGGCTATGTAATATATATAGCACAATAAACTTAGAGAAAGAATTCTCTGATGTTAATACTTACACTCACGTCAAATAATTCCAATACATCTACTTGTGTTTAGATTGATAATAAAAAATAAAAATAAAAAGACCGTTACCGAGACTTTTAAACAACGTATTTTTATGAATAATGTGAAAAAATAATGTGAAAAAAAATCCATGGCTTTTTATCTTGCAGAGTGCTTTTCGGTAAATAAAACCCTTAAGTATGAAAAAGCAAAATATATATCCCCACATCCTTCCAGAGGATCTATGCCAACCAAATAAACATGCAAATCATGATCATACGTAGGGCGAACAGTTATTGGAGTGACAACTCGAAGAAGATTATGAAGGCAGTTGCGTGGGCGAGAGCTGGTGTTCTTCCCACATACACAATGCGGAATTGAATACTAAAAGGTACTTATTTCTAAATACCTACGTAGCGTTTCCTTGGTGACGTGAGTCTAAAGGGTCTCTCAAATACAATATCACGGCGGTATCACATCCAAAAAGCTATGAAAATCTGGTGGATGTGGTTGACGGCGGTTATTTTTGGTCAATTTAGGCGGCAGTTACACGGTCGAAGCACTGCCTAACCACGTCCCAGCCACGTGAAATATCAAATCAATGTGGCTAAATTGTAGGCGCGGTGTGCTATATGGACAACCTGATTGTAGTCACTGTACCCCCTGCTGTAACAGTTACGTCTTGCTGCATTCTCGCACACATTGGACACTGCTGGAGCACGGATTATATCGTCTGCTTCACTTGTGTTGCTCGTCTTTATCACGTGTACCATCCGTGGTTGGACGCGGAATCAAGTTTCTCGTTTCCCCGTCCAACGACGTTTGGATTTGTTTCCACGTCCTCTTACGTGCATACATCGGCTATAGGACGTCGTAAACACGTCGATATCGCTGACAATCACGTCTACTAAATCTGTGTGATGTTTTGGACGTGATGTCGACGTGGTGTGGACGTAGACGACGCCTCCACATCTGCAGACGGTCTTGATTATGGATTGACAAGCGAAGAACATTCAAGTGCCCCCCCTAAAGAAAGAAAATAAAAGAAAAAAGAAAAAGCAACGCTAGCGAGAATTCGCAATCACTATAATGATACACACTTAATGCGATTTTTCCATTATTACCTGCAGAATAATTTGCTTCATTTGTGGCACGATTTTAGACATGTATGATTTAGGTTTGGCTAATTGGACCCAATCTACAGTTTGAACGCAGAGTTGCTGAGCATCTGCAAACAATGCATACAAGAAACTATGCTTAAGTGGCCATATTTGTGAATGTTTTACTACGTTTTAATTTTGATATTAACCTCGGTCTATTAGTAATAGTCATGTATAGTCCCCACGACACCATTGTACTAGATATTTTATGTTAAGTTTTTAATGATCATTTTAAGCCCAAAGAATAATCACACTGCAAAAAGATCGAATGTTGACAATAAGAGTAGTCTGTATGAATTCATAAACATATCCATAGTCTTTAATTATGCACTCATTGTCTTTGTGTGATCGTTAGCGGCTTTAATAAATCGTTAGCGGCTTTAAAAAGTAGAAACAACACAATGTTTTAGCAATCGTAGAGCTGCTAGAAGTTACAGTCAGGGCCCAGTATCATGAAGGGGACGGGGGAATGTATACTACGAAGACTAAGCAAACACTACACCATACAGCATTACATACTAGCTTCCCCGTCTCCTACGGAGACATAACGCTCGCAGCAACAGAGAATCATAACGCACGTAGCAACAATGTGCTAAAGGGGAAGTGCGTCGTAAAAAACGAACAGAATTATATGAACCCGAATCGGTGATGGTAAATCAGTTTTCTTATCAATACTGATGAAAGCAAGTGCACAAAGAAAAAATAACCCTGTAAAAGGTGATTTCCAATAAGTGGTACACTCAAAATGCGTGAAAGCGCTCCAGGAAAGTGATAGCAGGAGAATTTTAAAAACAAAAAAACAAAAAACAAACAAAAAAAACATGGCCACACCCCTCTCTTAGTAATTATATATAAATGCTAATGTGTATTGTATAGTGTTTGTAAATCAAAGTACACGTAGAATACACACCGCTGTCCACTCTTATAATCCTGGTTCCATGAGTATCACTACTGTACATGGGGTATAATGAGATGGACATTGTGCTGATCACACACGGTCACTCACTTGACCAATGTCTAGAATAGAAGCTACTCCGCAACTCGGTAAACATCTTATAAAAGAGTATCTACGATGTGCAACGCTTATTATTTCAAAATTATTTTTCTCTTCGCCTTCCCTACTCGTTTCTTTATATACGATTTGGAATCTCTCATAATATCCATGTGTAAATACTTCCCTACGTTTGTCAACCCCACTAGTTGACAATGCATCACACAAATGCTTAAAACCCGTTATTCTTTTAGTAATAAGACAATTTTTCCTGCACAGCCATTTGAATATAGATACCTGCATAATGAAGATTTTGATACAAAGAAAAAAATACGCTCAATGAACAGTTCAGATCTCAATCAAGAACACGCTTTGGGAGATTCGCTTTTGTCCCTAGTAAATGTCTATGACAAATGGTGCAAAGTACGGCACAAGGTCATTTCCACATAGTAATTGCAGCATGTTATGAATAATGCAAGATGTAGTTATCACATTTTGACAACTAACGAATGTTGTATAGCAGCATAACGTCATTATCGGTGACAAACTGGCCGGACACACTTTGTATATGGAGGGACACAAACACGTATCATTTCCAAGGACATCTTACAACAATGCACATATTGCCTACAATAAGCATGTAAATGAGCCCATGTGCAAACTATCCCAATGGGCAATGAATATTTAGTTGCAAAACAGATAAGGAAAATCGTCTAAATGAAAAATTGCCAAATTAAAGATATGTATTTAATTCCATCTTGCTTCAATTCTTTGATCAATATAGATCAGGATGTTTCAGATAGATCTCAGAATATTGTTAGTAGAACTACATGTAAGTGTATTATTTGTAAATATCTATTGTAACTAACAAATAATTATATGAGATCCTTTATGGGGTCACGAATGGGGTTATGAAAATAACTGATTTCTTTTTAAATGAAACAAAATAAACCCTGCAGACTCAGTATTTCAACTACATAGAATTATCATAATGATTCCTAAATGTATGTTTGTAGAAGATCTAGAGCTGATTCTTGGCAGATCAATCATAATGGAAAAGCAGATGGCAATAAAAAGAATAGGTTTATTTTTGAGTCAAAATCAACAATAACATATTTCATCATCTGCCACTTATGATCAAACATATTTTTAACAAAAGTGAAGTCAGAATTAATAACAAGTGCCATGGATACAGAAGGAAAATATACATGCCAAACATGTGAGAGAAACTTGTCATCAAAGTCTAGTTTAACACGTCACACGAAAATTCATATCGGGGAAAAACTGTATCAATGTGGAGTGTGTGGAAATCATTCAGTGAGAAGGGAAATCTGAATAGACATATAGTTGGGCAGGAGAAGGGGGTCCCATGCACCGTCATGACTACGAAATGTGACATACCTTTTCGGAATCCTTAGGATGTCTACTTTTTGACCCCACTAGTTCCCCGCACGGGAAAGTGTCCCATAGGGGTCGTACGGTGGCCATTTTGAAATGACGTCAAAAATCCAAAATTTGAATAAACCTGAATATTGTGATAATTTCTTGTCCAAACATTGCCTAAATAGCCTTAACCAACTTTCATGATCTTGATACAATCACTTTCACTTAAAAAATCAATAACCATAAAATCCAATATGGCCGCCATCCGCCATATTGAAAACTCATTTTTATGCTCATGTAGTAAATATCAACCGATTTTGATGATCTTGGTGTCAAAATATATGTAATGGAGATCTGACCAAACACATGAGAACTCACACTGGTGAGAAAACTTATGGTTGTGGGAAAGTGTGGAAAAGGTTTCTCTCAGAGGTCTGGTGTAGTTACTTACATGCAAAAAAAAAAAGAAACCAGACGAGTGTGATCAGTGTGGGAAATGTTTTGCTGATAGTGGTAACCTAAAAACCCATAAAGTTATACACAGACAAGAGAAATCATTTTACTGCCACATTTGTCACAAATCATTCACACAAGGAAGCAACTTGAAAAAGACACCACGTGACTCACCATGTGAAGAAGTGAACTTGTATTATGGACGATCATTTCATCTGCAGTATACAGCTTTTATACCGGGATTATGTACACCTACTTAGGAATATTTCTATGATTCAGACTTCATGATGATTTACCTGCATTTGTTTATTTGAACTTTACATTTTGTAAATATCGATGCGTATATTTTAGTCCATGAGTCTTATAGTGGGTATAAAGTATAAGAATTCAGTAGATGAAAAGTTTGTTCTTGTGAATGTTATGATTTTGTACCCAATACTAATGTCATTTTACAATTGGACTTATGGAATCACTGTGTGTTACATTTTTTATAACCGTGTCACTTATTTTCCATGGAATCGATTGCATCATGTTTTTGTATGTACATAGTTATCGTTGTTTTAAATTGCTTTTCCTAAATAGACTTGATACTTATGATCTTTTTTCCTTTTTCTCCAACTGATCGATATGATGTATTTTCTACTGGATGGATCGCATATTGTTTTGTAACATGTGTACATAGTCATTGTGGTTTTAGACTGGCTCTTAGTGGAAAGACTCAGATTCATGTCATTTAGCATTTTTTTTATTTGTCAAACTCATCAATACAATTATTAGTTAGTATGTGTTTATGATTTTAATTGATATTTGATTTTATATTTGAGTTAAGAAATAAATGAAAATGTCTATATCGTTGTATTACGTTTGCCACCACCACCCATAATCTAATTCAGATCTCAGAGAATTTCTCAGTTAGAGCCCCCTTTCTGAAACCCTGGATATGCCAGTGAAACATGTGACTGTATAAATGTCCTACCTCAACCTTTGCCACACAAACTGTCAAAATGCTCACTTGGAAAAAACACCCACACGAATCAGTGTAAATTACATGTTAAAAACAGGACATTTGCCATATCGAGATAACAAGTTTCTACAGCGTCGGTGATTTGAGTCCATTCTCCCGGCGTCTGCCTGGATTCGAACCCACAACCACTGCTCTTGTGTCATCTATTTACACTCAGGTGTATTTAGTTTGGTTAACACACCTGTTAAAATGTAGATGTTGCTATATTGATGCGGGAATAAATAATGAATGTATGGAGACCTTTTGACTTAAATCAACACATTTTAAAATCAGTTTACTCAACTTTCACCTTTACTCAAACAGGGGATTTAACCTACCATCTTACGCTTATGCAAAAAAAGGCTTTCATTTAGCTAGCATAAACATGATGAATGAGTTTATCATCTGGTGTAACGTATTAAGAGGTTATCTTCAACTTAAAACCACCAAAGAGAGGATTTATATCGAGAGCAGTTCCAATCTAAAAAAAAAAGTCCAGACCACACAATTGTAATTAGCCACATTATCACAGTCATGGTAGTTACAATCAACACCTTTCCATTTTTGGTCTTTTTTTGCCACATTCCACAAATTGTCATGCTTTTCTCCCACATCCCACTTCCTTGAAATCCTGCATCTCCCTTTTCTTTCTCTCTTTTTTCGGCCTTTCCCCCACATTCCACATCATTATAAACATGCCCTATCAAACAGCCACCCAAACAAGTATCATGATATTTTAGAAAGTTTTAAATTGTATATTTGTGTGATTGAGTGCAGCAGAAGATCCGGAATTTATGGAGGGGCGGGGTGAGTAGGGGTCGACTCGTCAAATTGCGTGCAAAAAGGTTCCTGCTTCGTGACAACACTGTGACGTAACTCAACATTATGCGGACGTTGCTCTCGATTGTACCCTCGAGGGCACATGCAGCTGTGTGAAGAAAACATAAATATGCATTTAAATATATAATTCTAATTCCCTAATAGCGTGTAAGTTGTTTGTCTCAAACCAAAAGCAATCCTTAGAAATACACACTTTAGAACATGAAATGAATTAGAGGATTCCATATAGGGGGCTTTTAAACATGAAAACAACTCCACAAACAAATTATCTGAAGCAATATGTGTGCAAAACAACTAAAAGTGAATAAAACGTCGTTTACTTACGCCGCTTGCATTAGATTAATGAACCAGTTGAATTATGAGTTTGGTTGCCATTTGCTGATTAGTTAAAACCTCACACATCAGCGAATTCCACTGACGAACTTTGCGTACTGGCAAATTGTCAGGAAATTGTAAACATGTTAAAAACATTTTGACGAATATACGGTTTGGTTAAAACTGCTTTCAAATAGTTATGCTGCGCAGAACATTCGCAGTTATAAGTAATACTTCGTTTGGCTCAGCAACCTAATGTATAGTACTAATCTCTGGGAAAGCAAATGACAAACCCATTTACAATGCAATAATGTACAGTAAAACCTCACCACGAGGACACCTCAATAAGACATACACCTTGCATTCAAGGGAAAGTTTTCATTCTCCAGATGGCTATATATTGTTACTACATTCACTAAGTGGGGAAATGGAAGACATCCCTAACGGAAACACTATTTTGACTCACGCTAGTGTCCTCATTGTCGGGTTCACGGTGTTATACTTTACACTGCCTTTACCAGTCCGTGTATCGTATTTGTATACATAGCCGTGAGCTATGACGACGTAGTGTCTTTATAGCGAGGTTTTACAGAATACATTCACATAAACCACGTGCTATGTGGCTGGTTGTGGACATTATGAACTAGTCATCTAGTCACTGTGTGGAAACGCATTGTTGCAGCCTGATGGTCCTCGAGATTGGATTGTCGTCCACCAGATGAGTGATACTCGAGTGTGATGGATGGACGGATTGGCGATGGGGTGAGCAGTGATTATATCTATTGAATAGATCTGCTCCTAAAACATGTGCATGAATGCATTATGTGTGAATACATCTGTATTTACCATCCAATCAACCACGAACACATCTATTCTAAGAGTGTCAGGTCCTGAAGGTCATTTTGAGTCTTTTCAGCTTCCAGTGCCTCTCCACAGTGCCGCAGTGAAATTGTAATTGAACCCAACCGCCTTTTATGAGATAATGACGCCCCTGGTTAGCCAGAGTAATAGTATTTAGTTATTTGTAAAGCAGAGTATTCGCGTAAGACATGAGACAATCTTGTACAAATCTGTCGCCTGTCAAGGAGAGCCATGTGGCATTTTGACTTGGACAGCCATCTGAAGGAGGGGCCATTCCACGTCCGCCCCCATCCTGCAACTGTTAACTCTGGTGCTGACATAGCTCTCATGGATCCCTTCTTTTGATTTGTAGGTAAAACTATACACGCTATAAGTTATATATAGATATACATGTATTGAAGTTAACAGGCTTGGGTGTAAATATGGACATTAGACATTTCTTTTCCCAAGTTTATAGGGATATATCACATAGCCTCTGCCGGGACTCGAACCCTGAACCACTACCACTGTGGCATGATGTAGCCCTATAACACACCTCCCTGGCACGAAGTTTGAAAAGAACTGCTCATGCTTGCAATTGGGGCTAGGTACGGGGTTTCTTTGAAATATCAACCTTAAACCATATAGATTTTATTACAACGTACAGACGACTTGTTCTTTTGCCTCCCGCACAAGTGGCGTACATTAAATCCCGTGAAAATACGACACTGCTGACTACAGGCTGTTTCAAATGTATTATAGTATTAGTAGTAGTAGTTTATCTATTTATGTGTCACGTGATATAATAAATCATAAAATACATCAATTATTCAAAATTAAATCATCAACCGGTTTTAAAACAATTGGGACACAGTTATTCATAACAAAATAATCATTAATTAAAATCAATTACTTTTTAATAGAATAAATATATGAAATTATTATAAAATAACAATCTTGGAAAAAAACACCTAGTTTACATATTAAATTAGGATAATTCATAAAACATTGCTATTGTTCAATAAAACTTTTCATAATAATATCAGGAGAAAACATTTTAACATGTTGCATAAAAACATTTCGGGTACCAGCATAAAACAACATTCATCTGTCTTTATTTTCATAATTACATAGCTGGGCGTGCTCGCACATAAGTCACAATGCAAAAAAATGTAAGTCTATTATTCCCCATACTTAAAATCCTTTGTAACAACTTTAGCATCAGTACTCTCCGTCGCACTACAGGCGCCTCCCAGCCAACATCACCTTGAATGACCACATTTGATGTGTAACGATGCACACCCAGAAATGATCTCAATTCTCTGTTTTGAACTATGTTTGTATTATATGGGCATATTATACACTGCATGTGCGCATGATGATACAAATATTGAAACATTCGATAGAATCTACGGAAACACAAGGGGTTACCATAATTGTGTTTCGTCCACCTATATGTGATTTTATTACACAGCCCCATTAGAATGTGAGAACTTGATATCTGTCACACTTAATATTTCCAATTTGATCTACCCGCCGGTATAGATCTCCACCATCGAATGCACGCACTATCACCGGGACGGCACCAGGGCCCTCACCAGTGTCCATTTGAGGGGGGACGTTTATTTTTAATGGGGTGGTGTTACCTGTCAGTTACGTGACATATGTCCACACAAACACACTGTCGTCCATTGTTGACGACAGCACCTCGCTATAGGACAGTTATTATCATGAGGTACTCTTGCACTGGGGACGCCACACCAGACATTCGTTGGGGTCAGTTATGATCCCAGGGGCCTGTTGCATAAACGTTCGCAGTTCCAAGATCGCATCGCAAAAGTAGTATTCCTCGCAAACGCACGGGAGTCGGGTTGCAGAGACATTTTTACGTCAGAACGCAACGCTAAATATTGCGAAAACGCAAATGTAACTGAAATGCTAGTAGGGTCCACTTTTCGCTAAAATACTGTAGAGGAGTATGCGATGGTGCGTCCAATTTGGGGGGCGGGGGTGTCTGTGAATTGGGGTGTCTTGAATGTGGCTTATGCCAGAATAGGGGGTCTTAATATTGTTGATTAAAACAATACATTGAATCTATATGAAACGTGAAGGCAACAACAAAATATAGTGTTAGTAGTGTTATATATGAGTTCATATAGAGCATATATACCCATGGCAACCCGACTGTGGAAAATCCCCCTCCCCCGTACTCAAGAGAGGATGCTAATGTAGATGCTTACATTTACCGTCCTATATTGTGTGGTAAAGGCCTAATTTTCATAGTATCTTCAACCTCTACCAAATTAACACTGACACCACAAGTGAATTGCCCATATGGCCATACAACGTACAGTAGAACCTCTCTATTAGGACCACATTTGGGCCTAGTGTAAAGTGGTCTCAATAGAGGGGTGGTCTCTAGTACTCTCTATACATAGGTTCATTGTGGTAGCTTTATGAAGCTGGAGCCGTGAAATGTGGTTTTATTATAGAGGTGGTCTCTGTATAGAGGTGGTCTTAATTGGAGGTTGTACTGTATATTATGAGGTCTTCACACACGCACGCGCGCACGCTTTCATGTGAATGTTTGATTCCATACATTTTCTTGTTTTGAATTGACATATTTTTTGCTGATATTCGTTATCTTGAATTGAAACATTGCATATGTGCATCTCTGCATGACGGATTGTCAGTTATGATCTAAATAACTTTACCTCAATGACCAGTATGGTCAACTCTTCAAGTGTTTATCTTACACCTCTAATCGTGGAGATATTTGATTCAAGTGTACTTGGTTTTGATATTTGATAGATATATCAGATCTACAGTAAAATGCAATACGCTTGAATTATGCATTTAGTGGTGAATTATGCTATTTATGCAACAGGCCCCTGGATTGAAGTTTAAGCCGTCGCTACAGTAGGTTAGTCTTGGTTCAGTTCCGAATGGTAGAGGTGATGAGCCTCGGGCTTGACACCATTTCATCGTTGACAGATGTGAATTTCATCCGTCTTACTGTGGTGAGCACAGTCACCAGGATGATGTGGAGCAATGATGATGTCATACGGCTGGTTTAGCTGGTCGACCGCCTGCTGATACTATTCCTGCATTGCCCTATGTGGCTGCCGCGGTCGTGGCAAAGAAGTATCGCGACCGTCTATGCCTTTTCATGGAGTGTACCTCAAAGTCATCTACCATGCTTCATCTGTAATTATTATGGAGAGGTTATAAATTTCCATTTATCAAACAAATCCACACAACCATATAAATATTGTTCCTTAAATAATTTAAACTATTCTAAAGTAACGAAGAGCCCTTGCTATAGTCAGGGGAATTTAATATAGACATAAGTTTATCAATGCAGAAATATGGTAAATCTACAATCGGTAATTTTGTTCCAAACATCTGGAGCTGCTACAAGAAAGCCACAGTCTCCATGTGCCGCAACATTTTATTAGGGAACCAACAGAATATTTGAGGATGATGATCTTAAAGGCCTAACAAGTAACGAACTATGAATTAACTGGGTAATTAAAAACTAATCAAAATATACTGTAAAACTAGCCAACTTTTTGCACGATTTGATTTGTGTATTTCGTAGGTAGGTGCAAAAGCGCAAACATAAATAGGCCGCAAACATTAACTAGATCAAAAGTGTTCAAAGAACACAACTTCGCTAGAACAACGTTGACATATGGGCGATTAAAATATTCCACAAGCATGAAGGTTGTAGGTCAAGCGGAAATTCAGAAATAATGAAATCTTTAAAAAGATTAAAATGGCTACCTGGAATTATAATTTACTTGGCAAATAGCCAAAATGGAAAACTCATGATGGTCTCGATTAATGTAAACAGTGAACCAAGTTTGAAGATTTTGTCTTCAAAGGCGTTGATACTATTATTAAAAATGTTGAATACGGAACAAAAACGGCACACTTTAATTGGCAAAGCGCCAAAATTGGACACTGATGATGGTCACTAGGTATATGAGCAGTGTATAAAATTTGGTTTTCATGGTCCAAGCTGTATTGAAACTATTGGAGAAATGGGCAAAAAATGACCTAACATGGCCTTCTGGAAATCACATTTAAATTGGCAAAGTGTCAAAATCAAATACATGTGATGTCCTCTAGCCATGTAAGCATTGTACCAAGTTTGAATGTGTTCTTCCAGACGGTATTAAACATACTGCAGAAAATGTCCAAAATGGACCATAAATGGCCCTGTAGAAACCACACTTTGATTGGCAAAGTGCCCAAAATCAAATCACTCCGGTGTCGCATCATACCACATAGTTGTGTAAAGTTTGAAGAAAATCGGTTCATTGGTAAACCTTCTAGCTTGTCCAGAGACATGTATACACGCAGACATACAAACGAAGTGATTAACAACGTCCATGTATTGCGGTCTATTATAGACAACTTCTACCATACATCATATTAGAGTGATCAGTGAAAAAAAGTATCAAAGAACATTCACTTACACTTACGTAGCTGTCACATCGCCGGGCCACGGATCCCGTCTGTGCCGGTTGCACGCCGGCTAACGTCACCGTGTCCTCACAGTGGGCGTCCTCTGGTCTGCGGTGCCTGTAGTCAAAGTACACAATATAAGTATAAACAATTGTAAATCATTAGTCCATAAATACAACGTCTAAGATAACCAACAAAAATAGTAATCATCACTTTGGAAAGAAATCATTTTGCAAAGTATGTACGAATTCCCCAGGGGCCTGTTTCACTATCATTTTTACGTCAACGAGTACGAGTAACGATTACGGGTGCGATTACGTGTACGATCTGATTGATTGTATTTACGGGTGTTTCACGAACCCCTTTTTTGATGTCCGTAAGAGCAGTAAACCCCGTAGGCGTTATGGCTACAATATACAGTACTTTTAACGATATCAGACCCTGGATATCACATTAACATACCATTCTTGACTTCCAAACCAATGTGTCGGTGTGTGGGAATCTCTTTCACACGACACACATATTTGATGTTATTCCACTGGGTTGAATTTTGCTTTTTAACTAAAAATAACCCTTGTGATTACAAGATGTTTGAAACCGGGATTGGTTTTGGGTGGGTATTATATAGGTGGTGGCTGTGGGTGTGAGGGGGTGGGGGTGGCTGGGTGCTGAGGGCTGTATGAATTGCCTATAATTCTATAAAGCAATGTCAAGACTAGACATCTGTCCTGCACTAAATATGTGCCGTCTACGTCCTTTTAGAATTTCCTAAGATCATGTGATTTGAGTAATGCCTAGGGCACATTAGGCTGCATTGCTAGTCTACCGCCAGTCTACTGCCGAATCTTACGGAGATCTTGACGATCAGTGAGTGGTCAGTGAGGAAAATTGGGGTCCAGAGTAAAATGATGTCATCGTGGACTGGAGGGGTGCAGACATCAAGAGTGAGAAATTGTGTGAATATTTGTTGTTGTTTTTTCCATTGCATGCTAACGTACGCGACGCTGCTTGCATAGTTTCCATTAATATGGGTAGTAGTAGTGAGCGGGGGGGGGCAGCAGAAATCTGCAAAATAACACCTCATAGTTGGGGAAGGGGCAGGGGGAAGTAATGACGCAAAATGACCGGAGGGGGGGGGTTTCAGAAATGCCCCCAAATACAATGACGTGATTTGTGAACGATCCCTTGTCACTCCATGCATAAATCAACTAGCCACCGTAGAGCTGAAACAAAACGTGCGGCCAAACTGTTCACAAGTCCTGTTGTGCCGTGGGCATAAGATCTAGCGTCGGTCATGTACATGTTTTATGTACTCTACGTGAGTCTGGCATGAAAAACAAACAAGCAGGACAGACGTGCACCGCACACGAGAGAGGTTTTTATTATTTTATTATTTTCGATCAGTGTAGTTGATCACACGGGATGTACACACATAGGTTCCTACGGAGTGACCATGGATCATAAAGTTGATGATTTGTGCCTGTACATGTAGTGAACACAAAGACATCAACAATGGATGCGATGTTCTCCGGGTAGCCTCATATAATGGTCATGTAATCTGCCACCTTCCTTATAAACCCTCTTCTCTTCGTTTCAACCACATTTTGTAGCGAATTTATGTACTTACGGCGCTAGTTTTACGGTTCTCACAGCCATTTACGAGTGAGAAAAATCAACGAGGATCGTCAAGTTTTAACGATATCAGCCATCGTAGTTCGTTTTCATAAAACGTAGAAATGTTTAGTGAAACTGAAAAATTACGTTTTGGTACTGTAACGATATCGTTTCAGTATGTCCGTAAACGTAAACAGCTTAGTGAAACAGGTAGATTCACACGCAATTTAGGATCAATATGTAATGAACAAAATTATTGAGAACACTAGAAATACAAAGCTAAATTGAAGATCGGATTTAAAAAGAACTTACATCATACGCCTCTTCTAAACGTCCACAGCTTAGTCCCGGGGTCATCAGGGGCCAGTTGCACAAACAAATCACGAAATACGAACAAAAATTTACGATCACGAAACGAGTAAGATACGAAAACGATGGTTGTTACGTGCGTTGCACAAAGCCAAATGTTCGTAGTCGTCAAAGCAGTATCATCGTTTGAATTTACGATCGCAAAATGTAGTACATTACCACAAATGGAACTGACATTATAAGCAACTTGTTTCTCTCTTGTTCGACTCAAAGGCTTTCATTTCAATTTTAAAAGATCCTGTGTACAGTATAACCTTCCATCAATACCACATGCATATCCAAGGTGGTCGGGTGGATGGGTGGGGAGCGAGGGTTTGTATGCCCTCTTTATTACCAAAATACCTTATTTTCATAGAATTTTTTGGCATGTTTACGATCATTTCCACGTTCAAAACCCATGCAGACTATGATTCGTGCATGCTAAAAGAGACCAATTGGGGGGAATATACCCACAAACTTATTTCAAATAGCTCATATTTCTATCATTGATAGAATACAGGAGAACAAATATTATGACCACAAAGATATCTTAATTTAGAGGTGGTCTCTTTATGGAATGTGTTGACCGTCGACCTCTTTATGAAGGCTTGGGACTGCAAGAAATAGTCTGATTAGAGAGTTGGACTTAATTGGAGGTTCTACGGTACGAACTGTACTAATGTTGTACATTGAATTATATTCATTGTAAATCAAACCACTGTCTTCCAGAGTCGATGTCTGCTAATGAATTAATGCATTTAAAAGAGTAAATCAAAATAATCTGATTGACATACATAGATAAATCAATAATTCTTAATGCACAAATGAAAACTGCAATACCAACGCAAATCTTAAAACACCACCTCTCCAAAATGACCACCTCTATAGTAAGACCATCTTTTCTAGCACCATGTGTTTAACTGTGGCATTATAAAACACTGTACATGAAAATTGTGATTTAGGGAATAAAAATGTTGGTGAACGGATTTTCGTCGAGGCTATATACTCCCCTCAATAGAGGCTTCCATTTTATGCAAGTTAATGTTCAATCAAACCAATATTATTAATATTTCATTTACAAACGCCAAACATAACACAAGCGAGAACAAATCCACGCCACTGGCGCTACCTTTTAGTCCGGTCATTTTTTTACGATATTCGTGATTTTTTACGAATGAAAACTGCAATTATACGATCTACTGATTATCGTAGTTTTTTTTTAGTGCAACTGAAATTTTACGAAAAAATACTGACACGACCGTAAAACACATGATCGTGAACGTAAAATGGCTTTGTGCAACCGCCCTGTTTGTAGTCGCAAGAAGGTTCCACCCAGCGGTCATCCAGCACCGAGACACAGGGTTTGGAAGCTCCCGTAGCGTGCTTCACAATTAAACATCCATCGTCGGCCCTTTCCACGGCTTGATCACTCACACAGCCTTTACAAGTCCTGGTTCATATCAACTATGAGATATGACGATGAATAGTCATTGAAACATTTGAAACCAATGTGCTTTCTTAGCGACATTGGCAACTAGCCCACATATTGATGACAGAGCTTCGATTACAGCCTGGAGTTGATGCAGGTGATGGACAAAAGAAAAGATACAGACCCATGCACCTATCCGATTCGTACGTCTAACGTAAATAAGCGATGAGCACAGAGGCGAGTTCTCACAAGCAAAGATTTACAACAATTTTCGCAAAATTAACAAACTTTGTTAAAGAATATGACAAGTTTCTTGTGAAAAATGAACTCCACAAATGTATTTATTGTATTCTCTTGCTGTTTTCTAGACGTACTGATATAGATGTCGAATGCAGTCAGAAGATTATAATTCTCACTTATAAATGTGAGGTTTGCAAAGGAACCCAAATGTGAGGAAAACAGAAGGGAAAGTGTGTAGTTAATTTGCCACTTAGTAATTAATGGAAAAAAAATATTTTCCACTAAAACGTACCAAAGATACACATAATAACATGTATCCAAGTGCTCATGCTATTGTAAAAAATGGAGACACGGGTTTTAAATTTCGTTATTTCAGAGGATCACACATTTTCCACGATATAAAAATAGATATTGTCCTTAACAATGTTATATACCTACTTAATTGTCAACCTCTTCTCTTTTCGACACTACTAGTTGCAGTCGCGTATTTATCATTTAAAATTACACTTTCACTTTCTAAACCATAGTTTTTAATAAAATGTACGGAAATGACACCCGATTTTGCCATACTTGATAAGTGCATTAAGCACTCGATACAGTACTAACACTTTGTGAGGACGTCAGACAAACGTTTTTCTTAAACACATACAAATGTCAATACTATATTCTTGAATGTGTTCCTTGTGTTAGTTCATATTTCTTTGTTCACAACACTAGATATTTTTTTTAAACATTTACAGTTTCGCTAAACAACTGTTGGCATCCTCAGAATGTTCTTCCCGGCAATGTCACAAGTCAAATATTCTGATCCTGTACCTACACTTCTCCTCCCACCACCCTTTGCAACACAAGCTAGGTGTTATACGCACCATTTTAGATAGAGGGAATGACATAGTGACAGAAGTAGTTGACAGGCAGAAAGAGGAACAACACATAGTTGAAGCTTTGTCAAGATGTGGCTATCCTGGATGGTCGTTGCGACGAGTGAAACACCAGATAGAAACCAAACTTGAAAGGAAGAGTGAATTTTACAGAAGGGATCTCCAGAATTCTGAACAAACACTTAGTAGCTACGGCGGTGAAGCCAATGCAGATTATCAGGAACATCCTAGTACACCCGAAAGACAAAGTAGATAAGATGGACAAATGTGAAATTGTGTACAAGATTCCATGCAAGTCATGTGATAAAGTGTACGTCGGGGAAACGGGCAGAAAGTTTGGTACCAGACTGAAGGAACATCGGAAGGACGTGGAAGCGAACCAGAAGGGAGCATACACCAGATCCACAAAGAAAGAGTCAAAAATGGAAATAAACGACCATGCAAACCAGCACAACCATCAGATAGACTGGGAGGGGAGCCAGAGTAATAGACAGAGAAAGTGAATGGAAAACTAGGACCATTAAAGAGTCTGTACACATCCGAACCTACAAGCAGGTTATGAACAGGGACGAGGGGGGGGGCACCAACTCTCGCGAGTTTATGATTCCATCCTCGTTCAGGATCAGAATATTTGACTTGTGACATTGCGCGGGAAGAACATTCTGAGGATGCCAACAGTTGTTTGGCGAAACTGTAAATGTTTAAAAAAAATGTCTAGTGTTGTGAACAAAGAAATATGAACCAATAATGTCAATACTGTTACACAGTCTGTTTCATTATCACAGTTCATGAACGTGAGTGCTTCATTTCAGCCAAGTAACACGTGTATTTGTTTGTACTTGAGATGATATTGGATCCTTCTCATGCCACAGAAGAGAAGTTCCAGCTGCAGAAGGCAGAGTCCATCACCAGAACGCTGTGCTTTACCTTACACCACAGGCGCCTCCTCCTGCTTGATCCAACGTCTGCCCCTGCAGTACCTAACACCTCACAGTCCGTGTGCAGCTGCCCACCCAGCAGCAGATTCTATGGTGCCGCGAACTACGTGGGAACTACGTCGGAAGTTCGCATCACAAGAAGTATGTGAGACGCACGTGCTGCGATTTCAAGCATTTCAATTGGTGGTCAGTTAATTTGGATAGGGATGAGGACTGTGAGGCAGCGTGGGAAGCAGGCAGTACATGAGACATGAATCGAAATGAAAGGAAACGGCGGCATTGAGGTGGGAGAGTAAACTGTTGCACATATGACCACCTAAATTAAAACCGCCACAACTATCTAAAACGTGCGTACTACATTAATCATAGGCAGATCCACGGGGAGCGCTGGGGTGCACCCCCCCCCCCTTTTCCTTAAGTGACCCCCCCCCCTTTCCAAAAACCTGAATCTGCCTATGTTGACGCACAACCAATTATTTCAGCACACCATGT
This sequence comes from Streblospio benedicti, assembly GCA_019095985.1. Taxonomy (NCBI): domain Eukaryota; kingdom Metazoa; phylum Annelida; class Polychaeta; order Spionida; family Spionidae; genus Streblospio; species Streblospio benedicti. The sequence continues at coordinate 5,610,364 of CM032666.1, forward strand.
AGGGGCTTGTAGTGGATTAAAGGCCCAGAGCGCCGGGGCTACCGTCCCGTCGTCTTTGATTGATAGCGCAACGTCACAGTAGTTAACGTGAAAAGTCCGTTTATACTCTCCAAATCATACGACCAAAGGGGCAAGTCAAACATCAAGGCCACCCTACGGGTCAGCACCAGGAGAATGGAGGAACGTAGTGGGTCAATCGGTGGTTTGGTAACAACGCCTGGATAGACTAGTATCCCAGGAAGTCAACATTCACCTCCAAGGGCCTAGAAAGAAGTGATGTGGGCAAGAGAAAGTGAGGTTTCTAATTGCACAAGAGGTCAAACTCGACTCTTATGCCCTATAGATATTGATGGTTATGGGTATGACAGGGGAGGCATCTCAGTATTCTAGAATGTCAACGCACCCACGCCCCGCCCAAGGGCCTACGGAAGAAGGGATGTGAGATTTTTAATGGAAAAAGAGGTCAAGTTCGCCTCCTAGGGAGACTATGATTTGATGTTCATCAAGCGACCCCATAAGTCCTAATGGAGGGAAGTGTGAGTAGTTATAAGAAAGGGTGGTAATGGCTCCGTAGGTAAATTAACCCAACAGGCCCTACAAGGTCTGAGGAGGAGAGTTTATGATGGGTACAAGGAAAGAGTGCTGATGGCTCTGAAGGTTCATTTCCCCATGAGGGCCCTACAGAAGATTAGGGTTGTGAGTATGACAGAGGAGGCCTCCTAGTATCCCAGTAGGTCAACGTTCACCTACAAGGGGCTAAAGAGAAAGGGATGTGAGTAATATGAGGTTTAGATTTCTAATAAGAAAGACGTCCAATCCACCCCTATGTCCTATGGAGATGGAGTGTGCGAGAAACTGAAGAAAAAGGAGGAATAGGCCCGAGTTTTTGTTTGTTTGTTTGTTTGTTTGTTTGACCTCCACAGCCATCAATTTTGATAATCATAGCAGAGGCAGGCTAGGTAGCCAACTGAGCCTCGGGTGTGTGGAAGGATCACACTAGCTAGAGTTTTCAAACTAGGTGAGTTCTTTTACGTGCAGAGGGGTGGATCTCCTCTACACGGGACACGCCGTTTAACGAGGCTTCCGAACCTCGCGCTAGGCGTCACCACCGTCTATTAGTAACACTCTACTGCAGCGACACACTCGGTGAAGATCAGCAACTCAGTAGCAGACGCACGACGTAACGGTTTTGGCAACACTGTGTCTGCCATGACCGGGGCGCAAACTTGCGACGCAGCCAAATCACGTTTTCAGGTTGTGCACTCTAACAACTGAGCTATTGAGGACCACTTGGAATCTTCTTAGGATATATACCTAAAAGAGGAAGGTGTATTACCTGTTGGGGCAGTTAGGAATGAGGGTACCTGTCCTCATCCCACATGGCGGGGCCATCCTGTCGTCTTGAGGCTGTCATGTTTTTATGGTGGGGTCGTCTCCTGGGGCCCCAGTTTTGTTGGCTTCTTTATCTGGAGCTAGAAGAGATCTATCCCATTCCCTTTGTCCCGGTTTATTATTGTGTAGTTTGGCGGGGGGGTTGGGTGAGTGCGGGGATAAGTGTGAGACTGGGAGGTTTGGAAAGGCTGTTGTTAACGGGGGTGTTGATGGTGGAGGGGGGAATGGCTGCAGTGGTGTCATTGGTGATGGGAGAGGGGGTGTATTAAGGGTAATGATTGGACTATTAGAGTGAGGTTCTTCCAAGTCAAAATGAGCCCGCCGATGGCTTCGATATTGAGTTCGTCGCAGTTACAGAGGAGTTTGGTCCAGTTGCTGCTATTGGTGTTACAAGTGCGAAGGCTGTTTATTTTTGGGTGATTTCATTTGATGATAATGTGTTGTTTCCAGTTTTGAATGGAGGAATTGCATAGTGGACAAAGTTTGAGAACCTCTAGTATGCATAATTATTCAGATAGATGGTGTTTTCTTGTGTGCTGAGTAAATGCATTTCTTGACTAAGTTTAAGGGTGGCGTTAATACATGTTTATTTTCATCGACAAGTTAGTTGATGTCTGATGTTTTAGACGTGATGTGGGTGATGTCTGCAATGCGGCTTCCAGGGTTAATTCCAAAGAAGGTCGAGGCGTGGATTAGATTTGATTTGTAAAATTTTGTTGTACCATTTGTATTCTGAGATTGGAAATTGGGTCATGGTTTGTAGGATGATTCTAGTGGTTCTGTTTTTTATCAATTTTAAGTAATCTTGACCAGCATAATAATTGTTTCCTCTTAATGAGGGATGTGATGGACCGCCACCTAACTAGTAGTCTGGAGGTATGATAGGGGTATGACATCTATTCCGTATAAAATTGCAGGTCTGGCTTGGTGAATCATACTTTCATAGAGTGAAATCTACTTCTGTTCTGTCCATGGATTGTATTGCTGATGTTCGAACTAAATGAACTAATTGATGGCTGTGTACTGGACAATTACAGTGAAGTTTTACAGGACCATTACTGGCCCACTTAAGATCGAACCGTACTGGCCCAGTGCTGCCCAGTTCTGGTCCATTGCTGTACCGGTACAGCCTACCTGTACTGGCTCAATTCTCAGCCAGTTTGCAAAGTTTAAATGGACTAATACTGGTTGCCATGATTGGCCCGATTAATCTAACAATAATTGACCAGTTCTGGGCCAATACATGCATGTTTACTGGGACATTGACAGTTTGTAAAGAAACCAGAAACTCTACTAAATTGACATCTAGTGTTTGTGGATTAGGGTATTCAGATGAAATCATTTCAAGAAGAAACTCAACACCTGCATGTCCGCCATCAGCACCAACACGACCCCGTCCCGGTTCCATAATGAGGACTACTAAAGGGTACATTTTATTTTTATTTTTTCAAAGGTACAGTTTACATCTATCACCTTTGCAGGGATGGAAAAGAATTGTTCTAATGTCCTGTGTAGAAGTAAATTACGGTACCGTAAAAATGATCATCTTCCATCTTAATTAATGAACTTCAAAATTTATGATACGTTAATTTATGTTTCCATGATTTCGTTTAAATCCATTTTATGTTTTGATCAATAGAAGTTATGATTTAAAAATATGCTTTCTGATAATTGCACTGCTTTTTGAACAGCCAGTACTAACTAAAGTAAGCATTCACAAACAACTTAATCCAAATTTACTCACATATGAAAATAATGCTAAAATTGATGATTAAATTCATTATTTTTCTTGCTTATCCTCTCATTATTGTGACTTGTAGTGGCAAACATCATGTTCAAAGAATTGACTTCCCCCACCGCATAATAATTTGAAAACAAAATTTAATATCTGTCAGTTGCAGCCTGATCTTAAAATACAGAATTGTATTAGACCCAGAGGAAACAGATATAAAACATGATTTTACCAACCTAAAAGATATTATTCAGAATACATTTTAATAGCTTCTGGATTCAACATATTAGTTATTTTGTTACTATCTAATTTCACGATTTTGGTCCATCCTGGACCTACTTTACATATGCTATTAATGTTTGCTGACTATTCAAGTTTACGTTTTTGCACCTACCCACGAAATTCACAAATTAAATTGTGCACAAACATTTCTAATTTTACAGTATTCTAAAGAAAATCGTCATACAAAACTGTGCTTGTTCCTGGATGTCATTGGATTAGGGGATGATTGTTCTTTGCTAGGTCCTAGATATTCTCAAGTGTAGTATGCAAGTAAGACTGTTAAGAAGAAATTAAATGTTTTACATGATATGATGGTGAGCTAAAGCAAAATGCGACATCGCAAATTAGTATTGTTTCTAATCTTCATGATATTGTTAAGACTCTACTGTTTTTTGTATGCACATTTCGGGATGATCATGCTGAAATGATCATGCTGACACCCAAATAATACAGTGTACATTGTATATCAAAAGTTGTGAGTGTAAACATTCCAGTTGATTGACTAGATCGATATACTAACAGATCCACGGATAACTATACTAACAGATAACACCAACCTATTCTTCCATTCATGTAAAAGCACAGATATCACCCATTTTTATTCTGTTAACATAAAGGCACAATTATCAGTGACTTTTAGGGCCGTAACTACATATGAGCCATGGGAGGCAACTGCCTCCTATATTTTTGGGGTGATTGTTTTTTAGTTCAAACATTGAATGAAACTAGGCTGTAATATTTGTTTTTAACGTTATTTTTCTGTCAGACTATGAAAGAGGGTCTAAATTCAGGGCTTGACGCTACCTAGTGCCCTGGTGTTCTGAGCACATAAAATCTAAGCCAGGGCACATCAATCTTGTGCCATGGTGGGCACCCATCAAAGTGCAAGTTATTATATTTTAGCCAAACTCGGCCGTCATGGAATTCAAAATGGACCAGTCTATGCGTCTTGGACAAAATACCCACTAGCAAAAAATGCTAGCTAAATATGGATTAGACATGTTTTTAAAGATACTGTTTCAACCTTTGTGACTCGTAAATGATCATTTTCTCTGACAACTCCATCTAAAAGCAAATTATAACAATTTGTGTTATAATAAATTCATTTTTAATATGTTTGTCAGTTGACAAAATTTTAATTTAACGTCAGAAGTTTGTCAAAGTTTTGTTATGCTAAGGATTTTTAGTTTCAACAGTCTTATTTCCTTTTGTGTCATTTAGAGTTTTAATAAAGAAGTTGCTTTGAAATTATTTTAAAAATATATACATATAGTGACTTCGTAAATAACTCTATTTCACTTAGGGAGCAACCATCATCATTGTACAGGGGGGCGGTCATTCGGTGGGGGAGGGTGCCCAATTTACTTTGGTCACAGAAGGCAGGGCGCTCAAATTTTAATTCTCAAACTGACAAGGTAATAGTTTACACACTGAATTGATGTATTCCTGCAATATGCATGGTTTTGTATTTAACCTCGGGCGGGGGAGGGGGGCGGGTACTTCCATAGTCACCCTATACGGCATGTGGCATTGATATAACCACAGCCCTAAAAATGAATCTGGTGACGCAAAATAAAACCACTGACTCAAAATATAACCAAGGCGTAGCCAGACACCATTCTAAAACCCGTTTTACATATAAGCGATCTTATGCGACCCCTCACAACGCATCTACACGTATTATGTCAAGTTGTCAACTCGGGCGTATTGAGGCGACATTGGACGTAGTAAAAATGCATGGTGCGACGAGTTACTGGGCCAAACTAAGTCTTACTTATATGTGCGAATGTTCTACGGCCCCTAGACGTAGCATAACTATTTGCAACCAACTTTAACCAAGCTGTGTTTTCGCCAACATGTTCAAAGTTTCCTGACGAATTTGCCCGTTCGCCAGTGCACGTAAAGCTACGTAGATGTAATTCGCTAATGTGTAAATCAGGTTTAATCTCGTCAAGAAGTGAGCTCATTCATTCTTTGAGTTAACTGTTTTCACATGATCAATATCGATATGTTCAATCCGGTCATCCAGAGCTATCAAAAAATAAATGTAAATATCTGTTTTCTGGTCTTCTTCCCCAAAGGATCGGGGCGCAGACGTGCTAATCACTCACATTTGTGTTCACTCACCTGGTCGGTTGGTTTTAGGGGGGTCGAACTTTTGAAAATGATCTTTAGGTGGGGGGTCGGACTTTTAAATCTCAACTAGTAGGGGGGGGGTCATACTTTTGAATGTTGACATTTTGAAATAATAATACAATCATAATGATCATCATCTATCATATAGTATACTGTATACTCACGAAATTTAAAGTTAAATACTAGGCATTCATATGTTAACAGCAGTGATCAAACTTTAGTCTCAAATAGATCATAATGAACATCTACATTTATGTTCTAATAGAATCATTATAATCATCATCGCACGTTTAAAGCTAGGCGTTTAAAGTCCTCTCTTGGAAATCAATCAAAGGCTTTTACAAGGTCAATAAACGAGAAGTACATATGTAGTGTCTTATTCTCTGCCATATACCTCTTTTCCAACCCATGAATGATGATTACAGCATCTCTTTTGCCTCTACCTGGCATAACTGCAAACTGCATGTCATTTATGTATCCCTTGGATGAAATTTGCAGCAATTCTCTCATGACCTGGTCTAAAAGTTTTAGACCATGGAAAAAACCTCTTTCCAGAGCATCACCTTTACCTGTGTACAGGTTTATTATGAAACTTTCATTGCGGTCAGATGGTATATGGCCCTCTACTACTATGATATTAATTAAGTAGTTGTGTGAGGACTGTAAAACATCTTGGACCTGCAGTCTTCAGCATTTCTGCCACTATAGCCACTATGGCTTTCCCACACTTCGAGAGTCTCACTGTTTCAATGCCCATCTTCCCAGAGACACTCAACAGGGCTTACCTTTGACAATATTTTGGTCCCAGGGAAACTCCGCATTGAGAAGTCTCTCATAGTGCTGTTTCTGCGTAAACTTCTTCGCCTCATCATCCATTGCAATTTCCCCAAGATCGTTTCACACACACTTGTCACCGGTCACATCTTGATTTTGTCTTTGAATTTGCTTTGCAATGCAATAGATGTTATGCTTGCTCTCCATGGTATTCTGCAGTTGACGCGTCTGCCACTTCTTTAACCAAATAGATTACATGTTTTGCTTGTCTTTTGGCGACTATATACACATTTTTATCTATCCCAGTCGTCTTCCATACTTCCAACACCTCCTGTTTTCCTGTATTGCTGAACCCACTACATTATTCCACCACCAAGTGTGTTTCCTAGGGGGCACTTTCTTTGACCAACCACATACTTTCTCTATTATTCAAGTAACCTCTTTATTCAGGTTCAGCCATGACTCTTCCACAGAATCTGTCAGACTGACTGTCTGGAGGGCCTCATTAATTTCACTTGAAAACTCTGTTTTGCATGTCTGATCTTTGAGCTTTCAAATATGCAGCTTTGGAGTGCACTTTTGACGTTGGGTGGTAACAGTTTCAGTAACAGATCACAGACTAAGAGCCAGTGCACAGGTACGAATTCTTCACACCTTGATGTTCTTAGATACTTTCAGATCTTTCTTCCTCAACAGAACATAGTCAATCTGACTGCAGTGACCACCTGATTGGTGTGTTATGAGATGCTGCTCTGGTTTCTTGAAGGAATTGACAACCACCATATCATGGGCTGTCGCTAACTCAAGCATACGTTCCCTCTCAGTATTGCATGAGCTGTAACCGTATCCACCATGAACATTATCGTAACCGTTGGGACCGATCACGGTACATGTATATCTCCGCCTATCTTCCTCATACTCCGCACATTCCTCAAGACTCCTCTAATCATCTTCATCTAATCCATCAAACATCTTTCTGCACTCCCCATGAATCCTATCTCCATAACCAAGGGCTTTGCCAACTGCTGCAGGGCCGTGGCCAGGATTGCAAAACAGAGGAGGCAAATATGTTGGGCGAGGGTGCAAGCAATTGACGTAGCCGCACAGCTGTTCTAGGGTGGATTGGGGGCATCCCCCCCCCCCAATATTTTTTCCGATATTTTTCTTAGCTTCTGAGGCTCATAAATAAACACAGTTATTGATTAAGAAGCCTGAAGGCAAAAATTTCCTGTTAAAAATGGAGTACGTTTGTCAAGTATGGATACGATTTCAGATTTCAGATTTACAAGCCTGCCATCTATAAGATGCTTATAGACTGTGTGCGAGAGTGTGAAAAGATAAAAGATAGGGAAGGTTAGTTAGGCAAAAAGACAACAGATAAAAGATGTTAATAAGTGCAGGATAAAAGTAGTAGGGGGATATAGGGATTAGTATGGTACACTATGGCTCAAGTCTGCAACCTTATTCTTAAAGGTTGCTACTGTTTGGGAGACTGTGCAAGGAAAAAATGAAAATTGGTAATAGTTGGTTCTAGCTATTATTGGGTTGAGATGGACACCATTTCTTTGGAAGTTTACATAGAATACGATTGGTATGTCAACAAGACCCTTGGTGATTTTGAACAACATTGTGAGCCGTCTGATAACCCTGCGCTGAAACAGGTCCTTCCATCCAAGATCACTGATCATATGACTGACCAATGGTGTGTTATGAAACCTCCCAGTCACCCATCTCGCTGCTCTGCGCTGCACTTGCTCTAGATTTCTTGCTAGCTGTAGATTGTGGAGGTCCCAAACTGTGGAGCAATACTCTAAGGTTGGCCGGACTATGGTCTTGTAGGTGGTTTCTTAAGTCTTTTGTTTGTTTTTTTACTTTAAGATTTCTCTCCAGGAATTCAAGTTTACTGTTGGCTTAGGAGACAGTCTTGTCTATGTGTTTGTTCCAGGACATATAATTAGAAATATTAATACCCAGTTATTTTGCAGCGGTGACTTCCTCCAGAACCTCTCCATGCAGCGTGAATGGCTACGAAGTCCAGGTCTTCTTTGTAATCCTGAGGGCATTGCATTTTGGAGGGTGAAACTCCATTAGCCAGTCCTGTTCCCACCTTCATGGTTGTGGAGGCATTGTTGTTTATTGCAATCATCTATTGACCTTATGGAGAGATACACTAGTGTGTCATCAGTGAAGAGTCTGACTTGCGAATATTGTGTGCAGTTGCGAAGGTCATCAATGAATATGAGGAAGAGTATCGGTCCTAGGACCGACTGCTTGTTACTGGCACAGACTCCTCACCATCAACTACAATCTTCTGTGAACGGTCGGACAGGTTGATCCAATTTCTGGTCAAGGGATCAATACCAACACGGTTTAACTTATATACAAGACGATCGTGAGAAACTTTATCAAATGCTTTACTAAAATCCATGATTATAGTATCACACTGTTTCCTATCCTTCAACATCTGCATCGCATCAGATGAGAATTTGATGAGGTGCGTCTCACAGGGGAGCTTGTTTCTGAAGCCGTGATGTTTGTCATACAGGAGCTTGTGTTCAGGTGATTCATCAGGCTGCTAGCAATGATGTGCTCCATCTGTTTGCACAATATGCATGTTAGCAACGCTGGTCGGTAATTGACGGCCTTTATATGTCTCACCTTTCCTAAAAACCGGTGTCACAAGGCCTTTCTCCAGAGGTCAGGAGCCTTGTCTTACTTGAGTGATGTTCACTTTTTCAGGGCCGGGAGCTTTGTGTGGGTTGAGTTTCTGCAGACGCTTCAACACTCCTTTCTCGGTGATCTCAATAGGATGCATCTGAGGGATTGTGTTAAAAAAGTTGCAGGCTTTGGTGCAAAGGAACTTAAGTGATGGAGGGTTTCTAGGGGAGAACACTGACTGGAACTGTTCATTAAGGATGTTAGCTTTTCCAACCGAATCATCAACAAGTTTTCCTTCCTTCTTTAGTGGCGCTACGCCCTGAGGGTCTTGCCGTTGGTGTTTAATGAACTTCCAGAATTTCTTTCCTGTGGATGGATTCTCTTTTTCATCGGTATCACTACACACAATAGCTTCAAAATACTGCCAATAAGCCTTCCCGTTGGTCTTCTGGGTAAAGGCTTTCATGGATCGATAGTGTTTGGAGGCATGGCTGGCATAGGCACTCCCTTTCTGTCTCTCTTCTTAACTCTCACTTTCATTCAGGGTCCAAAAAAACACACTCCCAAAAAACAGAAGAGGCAATTGCCTCCCCTACCTGATATGTAGCTAAGGCCCTGTGCTGTCTGTGTTCGTTCCACTGGATTTCGGCAATCACCTGTTGCTGTATGAATGCGGGTATAAAATTAAGTGCAATTCTGTGCAGCTGAAATGATACTTATTGAGGGTATAATTGCTTGTTTGATGTTCTTACTCCTGGGCCTGCGTCAGTTTGGTCAAAGATTCTTGGTTTCAAATCGGTGGATTAATATTGAATTAGAATATTAAATATTCTAAAAGTACTGTTGTTGCTTGTTTATGTAGCTATGTATAAATATGTACAATAGCCCGGATAGGGGGGTCATAGTTTCAATATCATTCGCGTGGGGGGGTCGGACTTTTCATTTCATCATGATAGGGGGGTCGGACTTTAAAAACTAATTCCTCCGGAAAACCAACCGACCCCCGAGAAATTGAAGCCCTTTACATATATGCAGACATCTTTTTTGATCTCAGGATGTCTTTTGGTCAAACGTGGTGTGCGCATTTGTCGTTTACAATGTGATGAAACACAGGAATATCTGTAACCCTAATTGAGCTTAGTAAATAAAGACTGTAACCACCTTGACTTCCATCTATGGTTTAGGAATCCCCACCTCTCTGGCCTTGTCCTTTTCCTCTCTCCACAGTATGAATCGGAACTCCATTTATGGTAGCACGTGACATAACGGGAGCCCACAGGCTGCAGAGGTAAGTTTGCTCTACACTTACCCCCCAGACCGGGAATCGAACCCACGACCATCTGGTCTCCCGAGAAGTGATAACAAGTTATGGGCTAGATCCAGGCAGAAGTGTGTCATTTCCTTCAAGAAGACAGCATTAATCATGGAGAATCGTGAACAACCCCACTGTTGGAATAGATGCTTATCTTTCATGGTTCCATTGCTTCAGATTGTAAACGCAATGACCATCCAGAGGTGATCCATTACCAAATGAACCACCCAGACCACTCAATATTTGAGACCTCAACACCCACGACCCACCTCGAAATGACACTTATAAGCACTTTACATTGGATGTCTCGAGTAAACATATCTGATACCGTCGTGGGTTAGTAAAACAAAAATACTCTCTACTGTATGTTAAAATTAGCGTGCATTTGCTCTGGTTATATTTAGCGGCAGAGGTTATATTTTGCTTCACCAGGTCCATTTTCGGCGGGGGGTTACGTTTTGCGTTAACGCAAATCATAACTGTTTATATTTTGCGTTGGTTATATTTTGCGGTCTAGCAAGCTCTACCCTACAAAGTACGGAGTTTGAGCATTCTGCAACTTTTTATGCTTGATATACGACATGGATGCACCCCCGCTCAAAGCACTGGCATCTAATCGACTATGTCATCGTAAGGAAGAGGGACAGGCAAGACGTTCGAGTCACAAAGGCCATGTGTGGCGCAGAGTAGCTGAAGGTCAGCAATATCAAACAGTCATTTGTTGACACCTTGGAAGAACGCTTGGACGCCACAGTGCTAACAGGCCAGGACGTTGAGACGGCCTGGGCCGCACTCCGTGATACAGTGTATAACACTGCCATGGAGTGCCTTGGGCCGACTACCAGGAAGCACAAAGACTGGTTTGATGAAAACGACGCGGAGATCAAGCAGCTGCTAGAGGAAAAGTATAGTGCCTACAAAGCTCATCTTGCCGACCCAACATCAATATCAAAGAAAGACGGTCTGAGAAATGTAAAGAGCACCATCCAAGCAAAGTTGCGTCTCATGCAGGATTCCTGGCTGAGCAGCAAAGCAGACGAGATCCAGGGCTTTGCAGACAGGAACGACATGAAGAATTTCTACAACAGCTTGAAGGAAGTCTATGGCCCTACTACTTCTGGATCTCTGGCCCCACTCCTCAGTGCTGACGGGTCAACGCTGATCACCGACAAGGAGAAACTCCTGGAGAGATGGGCAGAACACTTTTATGGCGTACTGAACAGGCCTTCCACAATCAATGATGAAGCCATTGACAGGCTACCTCAAGTCCCCGTTGAAGAGAAAATGGACGCCATACCTACTTTGAAAGAGATCCAGAGAGCAGCCCGACTCTTATCCAGTGGCAAAGCGCCTGGCTCGGACTCCATCCCAGCTGAGATCTACAAAGAAGGCGGTATGGTCCTGACGGAAAAACTTCACCAGCTGTTTCTGCTCATCTGGCAGCACGAGACAGTGCCACAGGACTTTAAGGATGCCTCCATCGTGCACCTCTACAAACGCAAAGGAAACCGCCAAGTCTGTGACAATCATCGTGGAATCTCCCTGCTGTCCATCGCAGGCAAGATCCTGGCAAGAGTTCTACTCAATCGCCTCAACGCACACCTCGAGCAAGGCCTCCTACCTGAGAGCCTCCTACCTGAGAGCCAGTGTGGCTTCCGGAAAGACCGCGCCGGGACTATCGACATGGTGTTTGCTGCTAGACAGCTTCAAGAGAAGTGTCAGGAACAGAACGCTGACCTGTACTCCACCTACGTCGATCTGACCAAAGCCTTCGACACTGTAAGTAGAGAGGGACTTTGGAGAATCATGGCGGCACGGATGCCCAAGGAAGTTCATCGCCATCGAACGACAAATACACGATGGTATGCTGGCAAGAGTCCAGGACTACGGAGAGACCTCTGACCCCTTTCCTGTCGCAAATGGAGTGAAACAAGGTTGTGTCCTTGCCCCCACCCTGTTCAGCCTCATGTTCTCGGCCATGCTGACAGATGCCTTCAAAGACGCCGACGTGGGCATCGGCATCAAGTATAGGACTGATGGCTCCGTCTTCAACCTCAGGAGGCTCCAAGCAAAAACCAAGGTTTCCACAGACACCATCAATGACTTCCTGTTTGCCGATGACTGTGCCCTTAATGCTGCTACAGAAGCTGACATGCAACACAGTGTTGCAAAGTTCTCTGATGCTTGTGACAATTTCGGCCTCACCATCAGCACGAAGAAGACTGAGGTGATGCACCAGCCAGCTCCAGGGAAGCGGTATGTTGAACCGAACATCTTCATCAACGGGCAGAGACTGAGTGCGGTGGACAAGTTCACTTACCTTGGTAGCACACTCTCCAGAAACGTCGTCATCGATGACGAAGTTAACGCCAGACTCGCGAAAGCGAGTGCTGCCTTTGGCAGACTGTACTCAAAAGTCTGGAACAGAAGAGGGATCACCACAGAGACTAAGATCAAGGTGTACCGGGCCGTTGTTCTCACCGCACTTCTCTATGGCTGTGAAACATGGACAATTTACCAGCGTCATGCCAAAAAGCTGAACCACTTCCACACCACCTGTCTCAGGAAGGTTCTCGGCATAAAGTGGCAAGACAGGATCCCAGACACTGAGGTACTCACTCGTGCTGACCTGCCCAGCATCTACACCGTCCTGATGCAGTCCCAGCTTCGCTGGGCCGGGCACGTGGCTCGCATGTCAGACCACAGGCTTCCAAAGAAACTTTTGTTTGGCGAGCTACAGAATGGCAAGCGTTCTCAAGGTGGACAAAGGAAGCGCTTCATCGACACACTCAAAGCCTCGTTGAAAGCCTTCAACATTGATCACAACACATGGGAGCAGTCAGCGCAAGACAGAGGAAAGTGGAGATCAACAGTCCACCAGGGTGCCAAATCATGTGAGGCAAACAGGATGGCAGCAGCTGAAACGCGACGGCAAGCCAAAAAGAGCAGAGCTGCCAACCCTGCAACAGTTGCCACCATTCCCTGTCCTCACTGCCCGAGACTCTTCCGTGCACGAATCGGCCTGACCAGCCACCTGCGCACCCACAGCAACCCGATGTTACACCCCTAGGGTGGATGATAGATGGTCCTCGTCGTATCGACGGACGAACTACATGCTTGATATATGCATATATATTATTTATCATTATTTTGCTTGGATTTCCATTGACTATCATGCTCTAGAATTGCTTGGTAAAAATAACCTGTATCGGCATTGACCAAATACATTGTTTAGATACGGCTAGTTGTCAGCAGGGCTACTTTTAACTCAGTTTCAAGATGCGCCGCTTCAAATCGTTGGTGCCCCTCCCCCTCCCCCCGGATTGGTGCATTCTTTTAAGGCAGTTTATTAGTAGACAGTATTGTAATTGGTTAAAAAGAAATAACACATACAAAACCGGGTTTGTTGTGCAACATGCGTTATTTTATCATGATTCGTTCTTGTGGCGTATCACGGCAAACCCGACCCGATAGAATAATTCATGTGACAAACTCACCCGGTTTTGTGTATGTATGGACAGGCATAAACATGTTCACGGCATATAAAGTGTGCAGTGAAAATCTTTTGTACATTAGATAACGGTCATATTCCATTTCTCGGAAAGCCATCATTCCAAATAAAATTGTACAGCCTGCCATGTTGGGAGATTGAGCCCATCAAAATGCAGTCTGTTTTGCTTAGTGTCCAGTGTTAGAGTTTGATTTCCACGTTATCACCGCTATTCGTATTGTTATGAGTGCGAGGATATGCAATAATGACACTTCCACAATGAGTAATATGTTATATTCCATGACGAATGGGCACCATCAATCTGAACTACATCACGTTAATGATGTATCTGAACATACGATAGGTCGTTTCAAAATAATGCTTTTTAGTACCTTTTTCGACATAAATTTTGCAAACGAGAGCAATAATCCCAGTGCACTTATAATAGTCCAAGAGCTAGAACACATGTTGTAACAATGATTTCATTTAGGTGTCTGTGTGTCAATTGGTGGGCCCTTCAGCGAGAAATTGAAGCTGATCGAGTAGAATGCGTTTTTCATTAGAGAAAAAAAGAGAGAATAAATTCATCTCTCTGCATGATATGGTCCAAGCAAAACGGTTGTAAAACTTGGCATTAAGGAATGGCAACTTGCATTTGTGGTTGTATGAAATGCACAAACCCACTGACATATCAACTTACACTCCTATAGTCCTAGAGCAATAAGGTCAAATGAGTACAGCGGCCGTACATCAGACCTCATTACACTATATACGGATCTGGCGGGGTCAGTAAAAGCTACACCCAGCACTGCAATTGTCGCCTGCCAATGGATCTTCATTAGTGCCTGAAGTGTGGGAGTGGTTAAGTCTTTATTGGAAATAATGTATATCCATACAGCATTTGAGCTGGTTTCCAGACACACCATTACACATGTACTGAAATAACTCTCAAGCACAATGAGCCATATAAATGTAAATATAGGCAATGCCAACAGAGGTTCAATGACATCATGGCCTACTAAAATTGAACATATTGTTAAAATAGAAAATTAGTTTTTCGAAGTACATTCAAAGTCTGAATTAATAAAAAAAATCATATAGACTTTGTCACTTCATAGTATGACGTCATGATGCAACAAAGTGTAAGCTTTTCTGATGCTCCTTCTACAAATTGCTTTACATAAAATTTTGTCCCCCGCGAAGGTGCAATGCTGAAGTATCACCAAAAAAAATAGACAGATTTTGACTGTTGTACATTTGCTTGCACTTTTATTGAATAAACAGTGGCTTGAGATTCACCTAATATTATAATTCTCACGACGACTCAAATTCAAAAGTGTATCATAGCGTCCTCTTTAGGAACTGTTTGTGCTTTTTGTTTTTTCAATATGTAGATTTATTTACATGATAATGTATACATATGAAGGGTTCAATGTCTTGTAACTTTCGTAATTAAATAATATACGAATATAAATACAAGTACTTAGTACTTAGTACTTAGCTGGTATATAGATTTCCAGTTTTGCTTACCGTTTTGGAAATGAAATTCCCTCGCAAACATTGGACTCCATATTAGCCCGGACATTATTTTTTTCACTAAGAGTTTGTAGATTTTTTTTGTTTTGTTTTGTTTCTCAGATTTTGTACTGCACTGTAGCGCACTGTTATATTCATTACATCTTTTGAATAATAAGATGCCAAGTTTAACTAAAGTACACAATTAAAAATTTATATTTATTTAGCCTAAAAAATAAGTGCATGCGAGATTTTGAAGACACCCTCAAGGATAAGTAAATTGAGTCTTTCAGCCCGCACCCCCTTCGCCCTAGTTTTTCACAATCTACGTTCATGTGAATTGTGACATAAAAATAGCTTTCATCTGACACCTTCTCTCTTTCATCTTCTCTCTGCAACCACCCAGGCCTGACCCCCACTGCATCAATCTTGGCCTCATGTGCCGAGCCTACGGGAGGACGGCACTACCGACACGCGGACATGAACCACCTTATCCTCAATCACCTGTCAACGTATCTTGACATATTGAGACATGACACAGCATCTACTCTTCAAACTCGTTTTATTGGTGCCAGTCCCATCATCCTCCACTAGAGGCTAAGATATGTGGATCCCCTGAGGGTGATTACAATTTACGATGCTTATATTTTGGAGTGGGTGGTGACAATTTATGTTAACGTATATTATGACCGATTACAATTTACGTCGGTTATAGTTTATGGTCTAACCTCGGCCTTCTGGCTTCGTGTTGTCAGCGAAGCTTTGAATTGTTCCCATGTGAGAGGAGAGCTTCTGATTGGCCATATTCACTGATTGAACAGCTGGCAGAACTTGAATTCATCTGTATTACATGTTGCTATGTGTTACGAAATGGACGTGAATGGTGGAATTAATGTTTTACAGAATAATTGTCATTGCTAATTTGAGATCCTGTTTGTATAGTGTAAACTTTACAATTGCTGTATATCAAGTACAGTACATGTACATTTCTTACAGGTTTAGATGTTTCCTAGACGGTTTTCCACTTTTGAGTCCAATCTTTTGTGTAAGAAATTGTCAAATAACACACGCTAATGAACTCAAATCAACAAACTCAACTGGCGCCACAGTAATCACATGCAGCCCCCAGTCAGAAAATTCATACTTTCAGGTAATGAAAAGGAAAAGGAAAAGAAAAAAATAGAAACGAAAAGATAACCTCAAGACTAATGATAATTGCTCTTGTCATTTAGGGAACGATCATAAATAACGATAGCGGGGGGGGGTCGTCCATTTTTGGGGGCTTGAAGAAAAAGTTAACCGGTACCCCATCAACATTTTAAAAAGTTGAGTTACCCCCAGCCGCTAAAGAAAAAGTCCTTTTTATGGTCATTGCATTGCTAAAAGAAAATATTTGAAAAAATATACCGCAGCGTAAATAAAAAAAAAGTTCAGCGACCCCCCCCCCCAAGGAATCAGAAAAGTTGGACACCCCCTCCCCCCCCCATTATTTATGATCGTTCCCTTAGGGAAAAAGAGGTACAAGATGCAATGGTTATACACTTCACTGATTGGTCTCGGGTCCTGCAATAATAATAGTCTTTAGGTGTATACCTATAAAAAATTGTTGTCCATTCCGGTGCATATAGGGAAGCCGTTGGGAGGCTAAGAATGAGAAATAATACGACCCAAGCTCGAAAGCTAGAGCAGCAGCAGCAGTAGCAGCAACAACAACAACAGCAGCAACAACAACAACAGAAGGCCACCAAAATCAACGGGCACAAAGAAGGACAATTGTGTAACGATTTTTTAAAAGCTAAAATTATTTTACATCAGTTTGAAAGATGAAGTAATATTTTATTCTATAGTAACGTTATCTAATAGTGGCCCGTGGGTGATATGGGTCCAAACTTGGAGATAGTTGGATAATTTGCTGGTTGCGAACATCAGGCTGGTTATGGCCGGAAAAAGATATCATGGTTTGTGTTTTTCTGCCTATATGCTCCCGTTATTATTGAGCTGCTAATCTGGACCACCTGCTTGCCTTTCTCGATCGCCTGGAACATCCAGAGCTTATTTGGAGTATCCTAAGGTTTTTCTTGTTAGAGCTGGCATCGTCTTGAGCCTTTGGGGAGGTACAGTGTTTATGGTCAACAGATCAAAAGTGTAAATTGGAACCTGTCTTATGCGGGCACCTTTGGGATAAGTAAAAAGTATCCATATAAGACAGGACCCTGCTGAAGAAGGGTTGGCATTATGAAAGATATGTATGCAAAGTTGACCTATAAAGTCCTTTACTTCTGTTGCATGGTCGTTTTAAAGGACACCTGTCCTATGTGCGTAATTTAGATTTCCCCCAAATACATTTGACAGGGTTCAATACATAGGGAAATGTGGAAATGATATGTGTCCGTAAAAGACAGTTGTCTGTGTAACGGAGGTTTCGACTTGGAAACATTAGACTGTCATTAAGAATGAAAATATGGTAAATCACCATGTATAAATGTATATCACACAAACCGATAATAAAACATAATACCGATGACAAATGGCGAGTAGTTGAAAAGGGAATAATGAATGCGCTGTGGCATTTAATGAGAGAGTGATTCTCTTTCCATTAAAAAGATTTGTAAGTAAAACTCTCATTAAAAAGTGCAATCTACGCTGGTGCTTATAGGCTACCTCTTGGGACTTGAGATATTAATAGAAGCAAACTGGAAAGCGAAAGTAGTTGAAGCAGCAGCAGCAGCAGCAACAGCATCAACAGCATTCCAACCACCAGCAGAAAAACAAACTGAGAATAACACAAAAGAACCACCAAAATCAACGGGTACAAACTGTGTACTAATTGTGTACCGATTCTTTTCAACCCAAAAAATATGTTACGTAAGTTTGGAAGTGGAAATAATAGTTTATTTGCTGAGCAACAAGTAGCAAATGTCAGTGCAATAAGGGTCCTGTTGTTGTCGGTGTCAGCCTTCATTAGGACATCGCCAGTGCCGCAGCCGGGGTCATTAACCAGTCAGTTTTGCGTCAACGGTTATAGCGGAGCAGGCGGGTGGCTCAGAATTACACCAATTAAGCTTGTTGTTAAACTCTGATAACATGTAATATTGGTGTGGTTTTGTTTATTGTAAAACTAGAAAGTTACCCCACCTCTGCACCTGCCCATCCCATTTCACATGGAGGATGATAGATACAGATGCTCCGGGTGGGTCATGAGTAATATGGCCTCAAACCTGTAGATATCGGGCTAGGTTCCAAGAGGGAATGACATACTTCTGGCTGATTATGGCCTGAAAAATATCAGCACCTCTCCTATATTGAAGTGGCTTTTGGGTTTTTTCTGCCTCCGTTACCAATTAATAATAGGTTATTTATTATACGAGTGGAGTGGAGATATCAGTCAATATCTCACAGAGTGGTTTTGATAACAGTACGAGTGAGCGAAGCGAACGAGTGCTGTTATCAAAACCACGAGGTGAGATATTGGCTGATATCTCTACTCCACGAACATAATTACCTTTTTCTCCCACGTATATACTCGGCAACAAGGCATAGAAACCACTTAAAACTATCCAATTTCTATCTGAAAGTACTTCAGTTGAGTTCAGTTAAGGTCAAGGTAAAAAGTACAATGATATAGCCTTTATCAACTAGAGTGCTACTTTGCTGGACGCATTGAAGAACCAACAAAGCGCAGGCGACAAACTATATTGATTGCAGTCACATGTCTTATTAGTCCACAAACAACGGAAATGGATCAATAATCTGGTCCGATTTTTGTGGCAATTTTATTATCAATGCTGCCATCTGGTGTTTAAAAAGAATAACTTTACAATTTTATGAATGAATCTGTAGTTAAGTGCAGTAAAGCAGTCCCCTTTACATTATAATTATCATAATTCATGCAAAGATTGGCGTATGAAATTATGAAGAGATCAGAAAATATCCTACGGCCTTGCAGTCAGGAGTGGCAGAATCCTAAATCTGGACCACCTGCTTGCCTTTCTTGATCGCCTCATTTGGAGCTCCTATAGTCTTTCTGCTTAAAGCTGGCCTCGTCTGGGGGCTTCGGGGAGCTATATAAACAGATCCAAATCTTTAACACCCCAACATTTCACATGGATGATGGTAGCTCCAGATGCTCCCTCTGTGAACATGTGGGGAGATCGTGGGTAACCTGACTTAAAATTTGCAGATATTTGTTACTTCCTTCTGGGAATGGCGAAGTTCTGACATGTTCTTGCCCAAAGAAAATCACCGCTCCTGAGAAGTGTTTGGTGCTTTTCGCGATTAAGCCAGGAGCCTATCAATGATTATTGATCTTCTAATCTGGAATTTCTGCTCGATTTTCTGGATCGCCTGGAGGGCTATCTGGAGGATCTGGAGCTGACTTAGAGCATCCTATGGTATTTCTGATTAAAACTGGACTTGTTTGGAGGCGTCGAGAGGCTGTATGGTCGACTGATCAATACCGTTACAATGGCCCGGCTTGCAAAGGACAAAACAGATCTGCTTATTTGAACTATATCGTTCGTTTGGAGGGCTATTGGAGCATATGACGAGAGCTCTGGCGGCTTGCAAAAGGGCCAACGTTTGACTGCTTTGTAATCAATGTTGAGCCATTTCGGCCGATTCGGTGAAGGCCGATTCAGTACAAATCTAGTACTTTCTGAAGCATCTGGACCTACCACCCTTCATAATCCCCATGTGAAACAGAGGCGGGGGGGTTTAACTAGGATACTTGTCTGAGATGGATTATAGGATTCAAAATTATAACCAATAAGTTTCAACGGGTTCTTCTAATAAAAAGAGATGGTTTTTTTGTCATAGAAGATAGGTGCTGTCTGTTATATCAATTGTAACTGATTAGGCGTACATTGAACTCAAACTGGCTGCGCAATGCGGTCGTCATGTTTGCGATAGCCAATCAATGAGTGATACCAATGCTAGTATGTCAACAAGCTGCTCAACACGCTTGACTCGATTCCAGAAGGTTAAGGGTTCTATCCGTACTTAGGCCAACGCATTGTCGAAATGATTAATGTGATATCTATACCTGAACGGTATTGTTGAAAAATGGTGATCTAATTCATTAGGATTTTGAACTTTTGTCCTGATTATTTAATGTCCTCTTGCAAAAAAAATCCTAAATGCTTTCTACTCGTGTTCGGAGTCAATGTGTGAGATGTAGCCTGACTGATACGGATTTCAGTATTCGTCCATCTTCCTTAAATGCATACGACACACCACTGAGTAGTGGTTGGTGCTGGCGGTGGGGAGCTTTAAAATTCGTACAGAAAATCTACACTCTCAACAAACAACAAACGCAACTGTTCCCAGATGAAGTGAAATATTGGAAGGCCATAACCAAGGTCACCCCTGTATCTTGCATGCAGACAACTCATGCACTGAGACCAACATAAAGCTTTTATTTTTACTTACGTGGTATACGCTGATATTAAGTACACCAACGGCATACACTGTATAGGTACATCAGCACCAGAATCCTGCCAAAGCCCCACACCTCTATCAGACTAATGAGAGCAATCAATCAGCAGACATAAGCTAGTACCATTTACTCTTACATTGCCTTACAATGTGCCATTGACAAAGGTCGATCACCCCTGAAATGCGTCTGCAGACTGATAAACAACACCATGAATGAGCAGAGTGGGGGAGAATTAGGGCATGCTTTAGTTGGCACCGGATATTGGCACATGGATATGTTGTTGCACTTGCACTTTTTAATCTAAAAAACCTGTCTGGTGGTGCACGTTTGTATGCATAATTACCTCATACGCGCAGCAAAACGTGTGCCACTGTAAACGTTATGGTTACAGGTGTGTAATAGAATCCTAATAAAACTTTCTCCCCTTATTGTAACACATGCTGTTGCTGATGGACATTGCCTGGAATCGTAAGGATGGTGGCATTTATCATGAAAATGGCGGGTTTTACTGACAGTGACAGATCCAGGTTTTTGTAAAAGGGGTCACCCTTCAGGATTTCATTTATGGTATAATGCTCGGTGCTCGCAGAGATGAAAAACAAACATAAAAATGGAATTTTGAGTGTGAAAAGATGGGGGGCGCTTGATGCTCCCTGGCTTTACAAATCTGCAGGAAACGGTACGAGGCATGGTCGCATGCGTACATATATAGTCAGCATAAGAGTGCATTTCCTAGCCGAGAGTGATGAGGCTGGAGAGGATATAGGCTTGCCAATAGAAATATTAGAATACTATTGTTGTAGGCCTACCACGTTCGCCGCTACACGCTTACAAACCTGCTATTCTTAATCAACCAGAGCCTTTGATAGCTTAGACGACGAAACGATTTAGTCTATCAACGTTTGTCTAAAAGTGTCCACACTGCAATGTAAAAGTCGCGTGGTGTGGTTTCTTTGTCTAAAAATTACCTACAAAATTCAGAGATGCGAACGCGTATATTGTCACGTGCATAGCAGCAGCAGTCCATGTGACAAAGCATGTCGGCAAGAACGTTCCAGTGCTATTTAACCAATTCATTTTCTGTTCGTACGAACTGATGCTCGTTCAGGAAAATCAGACAGTCAGTGTGGCTTTACAAATTGTACAAATGGGGCACATTTTAGTAGACTGTGGCATGTGAAAGCCGGTGCCCTATTTGTTCACGTCGCGCTTTGGTGACCGGATGTCTTATTAGATGTTTAAGAAAGGACGCTCTGAATGGAGAGGTAGTTATAATGGGTCCAGAAATAATCACACATCACTATATTTTTTGGCCTTATTTCCCACGTCCATATCTTTGGCCCTTTTTCCCCATATCCCACAAATTTTCAGCCTTGTCTCCCACATCCCACTTGCTTGAAATTCCACATCCCCCCTTTTTCGCCTTTCCCCCTATACCCCCACTTCCTTCGACTAATCACGCCCCAGGGATCACGCCCCACCGAAAAGCATCAAACAATGCATTATATTTCTCCAGTTGAGTTCAGATGGACGTAAACTAATCCAAAATCAAGTCTCTTATATCCTGAACAGAAGATGGCGCATGATAAAGGAAGAGTAATTCCATTAACTTTTTAATGAAAAGCTCAATTCTCACTGGAAATCAGTGTGAGCAAATGAATTGAGATGTGCAGTTATACAATTGAGAATGGAATCCCGTCTTTTTGCTTTAACCTGCATGAATCAATCTTTAACATTCGCCTTTTGCTTGGAACGTGCACAATAAGTGTATAGAAAAAAATAATCCATATAACAAAATAGACAATATTAGTATGACTGTATCTAAAAATTACAGTATATAGCTTTGAAGATATATTATAACATATGGGAGAATGCATTATAAACATCACATGACAAGGTTATTTGTCTCAAATGAACAAAACATGACAGCCATGAAAATATACAACCCCACTAAGTTGTATATGATACAGACACATTACAGGTATGTCAGGAACGGTATCTGAAAGTTATGTACCTTTCACGCACACCGTTTAACATCAGCTCTAGCTGACGTCTGCCTATCACATATGATTTGTTAAAAGGCCAAACGTGTTGCTTATATTTTACTTGAGAGTATTTACAAGCAATGCAAACCCCATGTATCGAGTATTTCTGTATTCCCTTTAACCGCTGTAGGCTTCCATGTACATGTATGTTACACTGGCAATTTCATCTCGAGGGTTAGAGTGGTGCACTTGAAATTGAATAAATTGGACACAGAGTCTGCATTAACCAATTTGATTCAAAGCTCAACTCAAATGTTGGTTACGTAGATCCATGGACCCCAGCATCATGGAAGAGGTGTGTGTTATACATACTACTAACGTTATGATTTACAAATATGCCATACACATTACTACTATTATATAGAAGTGTATGACTATCTAATAAGCACAGGTACGTGGGAGCCAGGGCATCAATTTTAGGTTTGATTTATGCTCTAGATTATACTTTGTCACTTTACATTATTGAAATAAACTGACACAGTCATCTGCAATTACAATTTAAATATTTCCACCAATATTCTACAGCTTTATTCTGCAGAAAGTTATTCAGTAAGTTGTTTTTGATTGGCTGGATTAAGATTGGTTTACATTGTGGATAATTTTTATATGTTTTTATTTGATTTGTTAAATTACTGTAATATGGTATACAAAACGAGTAGCATAGCAGTAGTTGCTATACAGACCCCAACCGCCCCCTTTACAAATACTAAACAAAGTCGGACATAGCCTCCCATGATGCTGGGGCCCATGTGTAGATCTACTTAGAGTTTCGTTTCATTTGAGTCACGGTGACATTTTAAGATGCTTCGTTTCATAAAAACGAAATGAAAGTCATATGAATAGAAGAACATGCTGCCACCATTCATTGACGTGGTTGGCGGGAGGAGACCTCAGCGCCCCTCGTGGCCACTTGTTTAACCACAATACGCCCACCCCTAATAACTGGCTGACATATGATTAAAGTAGCCAATTGAAAAGACCTTCACATTCAATGAGGTCTAATTCCTCCAGGGAGTCAGGTTTATAAGGTCATACTTTATCTCAACTGCAGCCCCCTGCAGAGCGCAACTACATGTATTTATAGACTTTGTTACACTTTTCTTGGATTTTGTCCAACTTCGTTCACGTACACCCCCATTTTACTGCCGGCCGGGCAAGGCAGATTTGTGCAAATTTCTACCGATTCCAGTGTGGCCGATTAGAGACGAGAAGAGACGAGAGGCCATGCGATTAGGGACAAGTGCGCAAAAAATCCAAAGAAGCTCCCAGTCGATCCATTCTGGGGGTGAGTCATCCTTCAATCGACCGATTCAATCGTATATCATGTTGAGAAATCAGCTGATTGAGAGGCAATCAACCCTGGTGGTCTTCACTCGCACTCAATCACCCCTTCTCGACTCTTCTCGTGTGTAATCAGCGGACTTTAGCTGCGCCTATAAAACACCAACTGGCCTCATGTTGACCCGATTCTTGTATTTAATTGTCTCTAAATGTTTGTCAATCGTGGCTATCTTAATGAACCATAAAAATGGTGTAGTGCAGGCATTAATGATGGGGAATGCTCCTCTCTGTTGTGTTGATGTTTTTTTCCTACTCAAGTCGAAACTTGTCGAGAGTGGAACCCTTCCATGTGGAAACCTCTAATTTATGCACACCAGGCCAAGGGAATGATGAAGGCCGTAAAATTGTGAATGTTTTTTTCTTTCTTTTTGCTAAAAATTAAGGATGTTACCGCATGGGCGGTGTTTGTCACCGTAGTATACACGCAACATACACCCTCCCATCATGCTGGGGCTCATGGTGACAACAACCTAAAAGAAGAAGACAAAATACCACGTGGGTACAAATATATCACAAAAGGTGGTTCGGACGGACCTATAATGTACTATCAGGGTTAAAGACACATGTCTTATGTGGACACTTGTTAATTCTCCCAAATGTGTCCAAATAAGACAGTTTACACTGTGTGTGGTGGGTAAAGTATGAAATCGTGGTCACTACCACAAAATGTAATTGACCACAGCGAAGATTCATCAATTGCCTTCAATGAGCTCCCAGTCAACATCATTTTAAAATACTGGGCATGAAACAGTAGGATTTGAAAGCCATTTTTTTTTTAGATTTCACCTCTGTCATTTGTAACACTACAATCTACTACAACCTCAGTAAAAATACCTGAAATGTCAACATAACATATAGTAGTATTTTTCCATGGCTTTCTCATGCCTTTCCGACGGACAAGGTTCTGCCATTGCTCCGTTCATGCCTCATTGTGTAAAAAGCTCACCATCTTTACTGAACATACAGAAAATGTCCACACCCAGACACTTACTATTTGCCACCACTTCAATCAGCTTTTATCGTTTAATGGATTTCATGTGTATCTGAAAATCTTTCTTTTTATTCTTGTCTTGTAAGTGACAGTATGGTATTCCAACCAAAAGGTACAGGATAAAGGTCTAGGTTAGAACATATCTGAGACCGGTAGACTTGTGAATAGTGTCAGGTGCTATTTTTTGTTATTTATGTATCATCTCAGGTTAGATTTGATAACACTATAAAAGATAGAAGACACAAGTTGCAAGAATTTGATTGGGTCTACGTTCAGATACACTGTTGATGCAGAGCAATCATGTATACAAACATGCATGCATATGATATAACAGAGGAATTGATTTGAAAACATAACAGTAAATAAAATATAATCGTGTATAAAGTGGAAGACTATTACAGATTGAGTCTATTCTGCTATGTAAATCGTGGAAAAAACAGTTCTTCATGCAGATTTGAAATGATTTTCATGTTATATTCTAAGTATACTGTTTGAAAAACTGTATGATGTTTTGTAATAGTTTTTCTCTCTAATATGATGCAATGTGCGATCATAGTTAACTTGTACAGTCGAACCTATTAAGTGTTTTCTAAGTAATGTAGTTTGATGTATGTTTTAAATTATTAGTCTAGTATTCATTATAATGTATTCTATATATTGGGGGTATTCTGCTTTGTAAAGCATGCAATAAACATTTGCAGCATTGGGATGCTTGGTGTCTTCATCCCTAACAGGTATATATACAATATATGTATTTCAAAATTAATCTCTTGTAAATAGTGTAAATGTGATGTTACACATATCTTCGTTTTCATTGTTGACATATGTTTATCATACATCTATATTAGATTTCTATTGGCGCTATTTAACTGAATCATGAAAGATTTGTCAATTTTGGAACTAATTTTGTGCATGATCTCTGAAGATTATGTAATTTTTACATACTTGATCAAGGCATTGCACCCTAGGCATACTAGTAATGTTTTTAAGTCACACTCTATCACGGTGTTCAATTGATGCCCAGTTAATGTGCGTAATCAACAGGTTTAGTGCGGTAATTGTTTACTTTTAAAATATATTTTGATTTTTCCCTGCAAGTAGTATAAATATCCGTCTTTGGCACAATTTCTTTGGTCCATGCACAATCGGAATATCTATAATGTCCACGACTCGTTTGTATGTCCAGTTTTTTTCCTGCTAAGTCTGCAATAGTTGAAGACCCTCTTTCCACATGGCTGTCTACTCTCAGAAAATGAGCAATATTTAACCTTATATTGTTTAGTAAAACCCTTATGCGGGACAGCCGTGTAGTGTATACTTGACTGAAAACTACCTTATGCATTGCATCTAAATTATCAACGTATATATTGTGTTAAGTCTCTAAATCCACAGAAACTGGTTTGCACTTCCCACGAAAACTGTTGATCACAGCCTACCAAAATTTTAGTAATGTTTGTGCAACTATATGGTTTCAACAAACATGGACCTATTGTCATCTGTTTTCTATCAAGTTTGAGATACATTCCCATTCATATGGTGCCTGAATTAGGCCTTTACAGCCACAATATCCGTTATTTTCTATCAGATGACACCAAAAGAAATTGTGCTCAGATTGATTTTCAGCCTTTTACAGAGAAAAATCCTAACGGCCGATTTCAAAAGTAAACATTTACCGCACTAAAGCTGTTGATTTTCGCACCATCTCTGTAAGTACGCACATTAATCGGGGGTCGGTTGAACGCCGTATTATGTTGCTCTGTTGTTTCAAAATTCGCACTTTCTTTTGTCAAAGTGGTTTACCTCTACAAATGTGCAAGTTGACATATGCAATAGCGCTAATATAATATCCTACTTTTTCATATCAAAGTGCAAATAACTGGAGTGACTTTTTGCACGCATATTTTAACTCACACAATCTACAGCAAAACCTCGCTAACAGTGAAAGCCTTTGAAGTAGGGAAAGGTGTCCGTATTAATAAGGTGTTCCTATATGTAAAGCACTTTTAGTAAAATTGTGTATCAAATAATAGATTTAGAAGGGGTCCCTAATGATGAGCGTCAATATTTTTTAGGTTATCCTGTGGTGAGGTTTCATTGTATTTCTAGTCTGTTCTTATTTATTCATCACATTGCTTCAATCCTTATATGGTAGAAGTGTTACACTAAAAGTTGCATAACAAGGATTAAGATAGCCACCATTTGATAAATTGATTAATTTGCGCGCACGTAAGTAGCTTATGCTCCCAACACATTGTATTGTAATCTCACAATTCATATATTCCATGGTTTACAGGCCCATGGTACCACATAAATAGGATAGTATATAGTCCCATGGTTCGCTGTTGGACAAAATATTACTTCAATCGGATTTAACAGCTGTTACTCCTGAAGATAAGGGGGTCTGAGCATACATTTTTGGTGACCTAAGTTACTCTTCAGATTATGATAGGGGACCATCTAAGGTTTTAAAAAAATGAGGGTAGACATTTCATGCCCGGGCAGCAAGGTAGAAAATCCAAGATGGCCGCCAATATGGCCACATTTACATAATCTCATCTAACTTTGTTATTTTAGAAGGTAGGAGGCTGATATTGGTGTCAAAACACAAGTTTTGGTGGTCAAGGAATCCCATAGTACATATTAAAATGTAAAAGATTTAGAGGAAAAGTCAATAATTCAAGATGGCTGCCAATATGACCACCAAAGTCGGGTTTTTTTTACAAAAACGGCTTTAACTTTTAAAGTAGGCTACATAGTACTCAAAACTTATGGTCATTGCAAAATCATATAATCTGGTATTTTATTTCACAGTTATCTTTACACTAATCGTGACATTCTGCATAAATGTTGATATAGCAAATTGGATTTTTATATCTTACTACAATGCATTTAAAGTTTTACACAGCTTTGTGACATAGTAAGACACAGTAAACAGTTTCTAACATTTGCTAGAATATTAAAGTATCTATTCCTTTCTACACCTTGAATTGGTTACATTCGAAATGGGATATGCAGAACAACATTTGGATTTTTACAGTCTTTGTTAACTGCTTGGCATTTGCAGAATGCGCAACATGGAACACCCTGCTTTCTACAAATGCAATTTGTTGTTACACATTTTCCACAATTTTAATTTGAAACTAAGTCTTCTGGTACAAACACCCTAGGATTACACAGCAGCAACACGTCATTTTCCTTGTAGCAGCCAAAATCGGTAGGGTCAAGTCTTTGCTGGCGAAGACAGTTAACTTGAATATGTGTTCCATAAAATTCACGTAGTATGTGTATGTATGTGTAGCTTGACTAGTTGGTGGCAATTCATCCAAGGTTTTCTTACTATGGTGGTAGAGGTGGTTTCAGTGGTGTACCGGGCTTGAGCACTTGAGCCAAGTAGTCTTCTACAAGATTCAGATCAATATCATTTGGATCTTGTCCAAACTCACTGAGGTAATGATCTGGGCTCACTTTAAGAGCTGTTTGTTTGGTGCCAAACTTGCTTGTGGTAACACAGCCTGATGGCTGATGAACAGCTGGTAGAACCTTACACATGATTGGGCCCATAATGGCCCCAATTCTGTGCACTGGAATATATCTTGTGGTATCTCCAATACCACCCCTCATCGATACCTCTCTCAGACCATGCACTTGAACAAACCCCAGTAATGCAACAATAATACCAAGACGTCTGTATCATTAGAAAGAGCAACAAGTCTTCTTGCTCCAAATTTCACTGCATCTACAGCATGTGGGATGAGTCTCTGGTCAGCGTCTTCAAGTTCTACCTCTAGACGAGGCTCTCTGATTGACAGAGATCCACCAGCAGGCGATAATAGGCATTCCGTTGTGTCAGCTTCCCCAGGAATGCCAGTTCCACTGAGTATCACTTGCTTTCCAAGAAACTTGTCATGAGCACATTGGATTATAGTGAATCTTAATTGTGTAATTGGTGTAGTGTCACATCAATATTGGTGTAGTGTCACATCTTCTGATACGTTTGCTGTCTTTGACAGACCCACCAATGTAGGTGTCAAAAACGAAATCTATCCTACTTGCTTGAGAACTAAAGACCCTTTACCATTGCAAGAAAACTATCAGACATATCACCAAAAGTCTTGAGATTAGTGATGGGCACACGTCGAACTTGAGCCATAACATCTACAAGGTAAGCTGTAATTTCCTGTGTCCACTGATCCTTGGCTACCCAGCCTTGTAATGTGAGCTTTGCTTCCAAAGTTTTGCAAAAGTCACTCTTTACTGGCTTTGTCATTAGCCCATCTTTATAAAAAAGATAAGTTGTGCTCACTAGATCATACTGAAACACACATTTAATATCATATCCTCTGACACGAGCTATATCCAAGACTTTCTGCCCTTCTGCTAGCTCCTTCTTATCTTTCATCTTTATCTCTGCTGGCTTTTTCATCGATCTGATGCTCAGGAATGTTTTCAAGTTTTGGTGGTGAATAGTTGCCGACAATCACTTCTCCTTTGATATGAATCTCTCTCTGCGAAAAGTTTCATACAGCTCTCGTCCTTTTGTGTTAATGTTCAGCAAATCCTTGCGAATCTCATCTGCCATCACCTGCTGAGTAACTATGTTGTGGAGCTTCTGTTCAGAACCAGCCAATACATGAATTGGGTTTTCTTTGCTCTTAACATATGTCAGCATTTCTCCAATCTTGACTTCAGATGATGAAGTTTCCAGATTAGTAAACTCATGGTTTACAATTAAATCTGTGTTTAGAGATGATACACCACTCACTTCTCTGTGAAGGTTGGTTACAGCCATCATTTCATGGAATATCCATTCCCACTGAGCAACGTACTGTTTTCTTTTGGTGATCCCAATAATTCCAGCACTACTTTTCTGGGATCGATTAACTGTTTGTTCCAAGCACATGTCTGCACCAATGGCATTGAAATGCCCTGTTGTGCGCGTTACTACAAATCTTCCTGCCATGAAACTCATGTGCACTTTAGGGGCAGTTTCAGGAAGTTTACGCATGTCCTCAAAGTACACAGAACACCATATCAGGTAATTTGTTCTGTCACACACTGCAAAGAGTGGAAGGACTCTCTGTACACTGTGGAGATGCAACTGCCAGTTACCCTTTATCTGTGCGGACCAAATCTTCAACAAAGAAACCATCTGTGTAAACTTTAGCCTGTGTGGCAAGAAAGGTTTCAAAATCACTGATCATTCTTGGTGATGACTTGATGAATAATTCAAGATGTTCCTTGCTCTTCAGTCTGTCTTTGGCAGACACAGCAGATTTGAGACCGGCAAGAGTGGACACATTCTCTCTGTATGTATCCAATCCATTGCACTTGAAAAACTCTGACCACATTAGTCTTTCAAAACACTCAGCAAGCAGTAGCATTCCTTCTAAGGAACGCTCATAGTGAGTTCCTGCAATCATTGCATTGACAACCTTATTGCCAAAGACCTTCTCAACCAAAATGGTCTCTGCACCACTTCCATTGATGTATTTTCCAATGCACCCGAAGGCAACCTTTATCATGTGGAAAGATCCAATACAGAGCACAATATTTGCAAACTCATCACGTTTATCCAATAGGATTTCACGTGCTACATGATAAACTCCTTCGTCACAGGCTATAGCCATGTGTGACTGTTTCAGTTGTTTTAATACATCTTGAAAGTTTTTCAGTGCAGTGTACACAGTAGAGTATTCAGTTACTGGATGGGGAATCACTGGCAGAAAACCTATAGTCCTTTCGGGGAGTTCCTCATCAGTTATCACAGAATCAAATGCAGACCAAGATGCATTATCAATGTTGAGATGCCAGGTTAATTGATTTTGCATGACCAACCAAAAGTTTTAAGTTATTATCCACATGTTAAGGTTATGCATATTTTGTGATTACTAGAAGATTCCTAGACCCCACAAACCTATATTTAGACACCAATTTTATATTTCTGGGTAGCCTACTTTAATAGTTAAAGCCGTTTTTGTAAAAAAAAAAAAAAAAAGAATTTGGTGGTCATATTGGCAGCCATCTTGAATTATTGACGTTTCCCCTAAATCTTTTACATTTTAATTTGTACTGTGGGATTCCTTGACCCCCAAAACTTATGTTTTGACACCAATATCAGCCTCCTACCTTCTAAAATAACAAAGTTAGATGAGATTATGTAAATGTGGCCATATTGGCGGCCATCGTGGATTTTCTACCTTGCTGCCCGGGTATGAAATGTCTACCCTCATTTTTTTTTTCAACCTTAGATGGTCCCCTATCATAATCTGAAGAGTAACTTAGGGCACCAAAAATGTATGCTCAGACCCCCTTATCTTCTGGAGTATGTGTATACACATCAAAAGGAAGTTGAAAAATTACCATTTAATTACAATGACGTGTATGCAGGATGTCTCGACAACTTCAACATCTAGTATCAGCCTCTTGGCTCAAGTCTGCGATGGCTAAGCCTCACTACAACATCAAGCTGATCGAGGCTGCCTTCGTGCCCACCCAAAAAGAAGAGTTTGTAAAGTAGGGCCTAGTATTTCTTATTCGAATTTCAAGTTCACTTCAAACATTCTAACAATTATTTTTTGGCATAGTCTACGCCCAGGATTTATGATCGTAATTACGATTTGAAGAGTTACATTTATTATTACATTTCTCATTTAAGTCATAATGAACATACCCTTTTTATTTTGCTTGTAGAGGTCACATTCCCAGAGCTCAATTCTGTAATCTACAAAGACATGCCCAGGTCACAAGGTCAGTTATGCCTATCTGTATTGTACGCACTGAACACCAACCAAACGCCGGTAGTGCAACGTAGTTTACTTGCATACGTGTTATATTATGTTTGGCCAATTAAAATAGATTTTTATGAAAACCACCCTGGTTACATTGCACGGATAATCTACGGGGTTTTAGGGGCAGTAATGGCATATGTGACAGTATCACGTATGCAACGAGACTATTTTATAAATAAAAAGTACACAGAATTGGACACCTGGTGACGTGATATTTCATCAGGACAGGTGATGTACATGTGCGTCACAATGCAATCATAGTAACAGGACAGTCCGAATATTCACAATTTTATATTGTACGCAAAGGCAGAACCTTTGTAAATGTCAAGGGCACTATTATATGTTTTGTAAATGTGTGTAATTGTCTAGAAATAATTGTCTAGAAATAAATTCAATTAGATGATAATAAATAACAAAAAAAGATCGTGTAGATGGGTTGGTTTCCATTAGAGGGCATAGACATTGCGATCCTACGTTTAGACTGTAGTGGAAATAATGAGTGTAGGCCTATCCAAGCGGCATGCCAGATAGCAAATTGTTTACCAAATACCACTGCCGAGCTATAGTTAAAGCAACACACATGGTTTTGTTCCAGGTTGATCCCCAACAATCTGCCTGCGCGTGCGCAGTTCGAGACAGATCTAGGCGGGCTGGGTATCCATAACGACAGCCACGTGGTGTTATACGACCGCGCTGAGATGCAGCTAGCCTGCCGAGCATGGTGGACACTCAGGGTCAGTAGGGTGGGGTCACTCAATGTATTTAGGGATCATACAGTAGCATAGGCAGATCCAGGGGCGCTGGGGGCGCGCAACCCCCTTTTCCCCACCAAAATACTTCATTTCCATAGGGTTTTTTTCATGAAATCCCGTAAATGTGCCCCATCGGCTCTTTTCCTTAAGTGCGCCCCCCCCCCCTTTCCGAAAACCTGGATCTGCCTATGCAGTAGAACGTCTCTATTTAGTTTAACCACGTGGTCTATACTGGTCCCAAGTTGCATCAATAGATAGCTGGTCTCTTTATGGAGGTTAGAAGATGGTCTGTTTGTTAGGAGGTGCACGGGGCAGTGAACGATGTTCTTTTAGTAGTATACTTACATGTATCCTTACATGCATAGAACTAAATGTAAAATTTACCTTTGACAGTTTCAATCGCAAATGTGTGTCATCGTTAGAATGCGGCACTATCGTATCAACTTTTATTTCGACAGAATATTCCAGTAGGAACACAAATATATTGTATTTGTTTGCGGACAATACTTTGTTTTATGTGATATGTAGATTTGCCAAGTATGAACTTGAAGTAACATATAGGGAACACCATCATCAGTTCCAAGTAATAGATTTAAGTACCCAATTTGTTCCAGTTCTACGGCCTTAAGCAGGTGTCCGTGTTAGACGGTGGGTGGAAAAAGTGGCTGTATGATGGTCAACCTACGGAGACCGGGGAGGGCATCACACATAAGGTAGACAAGAATACATGAATTTTATCATAATTTTTGTACACACACAAATTATTGTAATGTAAGGTCAAGATATTAAAATCAAGAGTTTTAGTAAACAAAAATGATTTTCTGATTCAATTAAACCATCGAAAGAAATGATAATTATACACTGTTACAGAGGCTGACATTAAAGCATGATGTACATTTTATGAAAGTCGATCGAGTATCTATACAAAATGCTAAGAACTTATACATGGAACAATTAAAAACCAATATGCATGTTCTGCAGCAAGGATTTGTGCGTCTTGGCCCTGGAGATGAGTCCATGCTGGCCAGATTTGAGGAAATTATGGAGGCCTCTCAGAAGGGGACCCCACAAATAGTTGATACTCGCCTGCCAGAGTTTTTCTACGGGGAGAAACCAGAGCCATCACCTAGTGAGAACTGATTTTGTAAACTTTATCAATAGCTATGTGCTCTGCAAAGGAGAATTGGATGAATTTAATGTTTTACTGCGCACATTTTCTGCGCAGGTAATGATCAGAAATGTCCGTTATAGCGGGTGGCAAAACACTGTTTTTTGTCCTTTTCACCACTATCGTTCGCATACCACACCGTCACCGCTTCCGGTTGCATGGTTTCTTTTTAATTTAGACGAAAAGTAACAATTTATAATGGAAATAAACAAGAAAAGACAGTTAAGAAAGACAAAGTAAACCTGCTAAAATTCACAGGTCAGGATACAGAAAGAACACGCATATGTGTCAATGGATGTTACTGTTGAGGGGCCAAAAGCTGATTGTGAATATGAAGTTGGCACTTCAAAGTTGGAAATATGGTCGGAGAATCATTGAGTTAAGAATACTTGCTGAAGCTCTTGATAAATGTGTTAAATGTTATCGTCCACTGCGTCTCAGTCAATGTATAGATGAAAGACAATACGGCCTGGGAAGTGTTTTGTATGTTCTGTGTGATAACCCAGATTGTTGAGAGTTAAAAGAGATATCAACAGACAGTAGACATAAAAGTAATTAAGACAGGAAACCGAGGCCCTTTGACGTGGGACATAAATACTAAAGCAGCAAATGGTAAGTTGAAATTTCAAAGGTATCAGATCCCTATTTTTAACTCCTCTTTGCACAATCATGAGTGTTAAACTTGTACAATTTCTAAGGTAACCAAACGTATTTGGCATCGAGACACGAGAGCATTTTCGCTCGAGGCCAAACAAAAAGCATACATATATTCACGGATACCCGGCCGGGAATTTTAGGCCGGGTGGTTTAAATGGCAATTAAATCTTTAATTGATAATATGGGATGACTTTATATGCAAATATATACGAAGACTGCTTTCCCCCTGTTTTATACACTACCAATTCTACGTAATATAATAAATATCTATTAAAATTTGTTAAATTAATAATCTGTTGGTTTTTTTCCATTAAGAAATACCTTTAATAGCCATCAGGAAGTTCTTCAGCGAGGGTTATTCAAATTAGTTGCCAAATGGTAAGTTGCGAAGTGGATCATGCTAACCAACAGTTTTCGATCCAGACCTATTTTGGGTGAGTCTAGTCAGTCGATTCGGCGTTTTTCCGTTGTTGACATGTTCATGATTTTCATGAACGTTTTTCATATTAACAGTACACATTCTAACTGTCTAGATAAGGGCCAGGCACAACATGTTTCGATTTGGACAAAAGCGGGTAATAGGCAATACATTTGCCAGCAAAAAGGCTGGGTACAGAATATTGGCCATGCATGTGATTAATGGTTATGGAATTAAACTATTTAGTTAAAACAAAATTACAAAGGCTTATCCATATGAATGGAATTGATTTTACTGCAGATTATCACCATAAATTATATAAACCGACAATGTATTTGGAGATATGATCCGATAATATCCGTGTGGTGGTTTACCTGTTTCGCCTGCTGATATTGTCAGTAGACATTTTATGATCATGCAAAGATATCACTGTTTCAACTTGACTAAATATACACTGTTTACGATAGTTTATAGTTAATTTTACTATGAGCGAAAAGGAAAAATATCATCTGTGATGTGTGTTGAATTGCTATAAGTTTTTATAATCAAAATAATAAAATTTCTCACTATAATCTATTAAAATATCATGTTAAATTAATAATCTGTTGGTTTTTTTCCATTAAGAAATACCTTTAATACGTCACATGTAGCAGGTGACCGTTCGAAGGGCCATCTGGTGGTAAGTTGGCAAACCAAACTCCGAACAAAAAATAAATTATGGTCATTTTAACTAGTCAGTATCTTTCGGGTATTTGAATGTGGCGGTTTATTTGAAAAAGTTTTGAATATCAGAAACATTCTCACATTTTCCTCTGTGATAATAACATTTAAGTTGGAAAATAAACTTTGTACAGGTAACATATTTTATATATAGATTTCGCATAACTACTTTGTGGACACTTTTAATGTAGCTTTGATAGTAATATTAGTGTTTAACAGATGGCTGAAATTTTTTTACTTTACTTTCAAATATT
Organism: Streblospio benedicti; assembly: GCA_019095985.1. Taxonomy (NCBI): domain Eukaryota; kingdom Metazoa; phylum Annelida; class Polychaeta; order Spionida; family Spionidae; genus Streblospio; species Streblospio benedicti. Next base: position 5,646,223 of record CM032666.1, read on the forward strand.
TCAATCATAATAATTGTGGAATACTGTAATAAAGACTGCCGGATCTTTCCTCATAGTCACATCTAATTCCAGCTGTCTAATTCATTAATCCATGTAGTGTGAGTTTTAAAGTCTTACATATTGTTTTAAACTCCTATTGAACATGTGGCAATAGAAATACAAATGATAGTAAATACTGTTAATATTAAGTGTGCTTTAAATAATAACTTTGTTTTTAGTGTTGGTTGGAGTGAATCAAATGTTTGAAACTGGCAAGGAATTCTGTGAGGAGGCTCTGGTTCTATTGTGCTAATTTCAATCCTTGTAATGGTCCATAGCCTGAACTTCCACATAGATAGCAATTTTCTGATAGACTCAATGGATGTAGGAATGAATTGCCTTTTAAAATTCTAGGGTATTCTCACTGCATGAATTATATTTCTGCTTAAGGTCAATCGCTTTTATTTCAATTGTCCATTAGAAATATGTTCGATCAGAAAATACACCAGTACCTTTGTCGCTTTCATACCAAAAGTTTCATTGACTGATATCATGAAGATAGGAAGTTTCGGATACACAGAGCAGGGCACAAAAATTAAACAAGATCATACAATTTAATTTCATTGCGTGCACTTTGTTGCTTTGGTCGAGTAAATCACAATTATGGCGGGTATATTTTTCAGGAAACCTGTTTTATGGACATGTATGTATTGTTTACATACTCTTTGTGGCCCCATGCAAGAACTTACCTATCCTATGTTAGAACATATGAACAACTGCATATATATATTTTTCCCAAATTTGCCTGGCATAACAGTGAGAGTATAATTATGTTAGAAGAACACATACACAAGAATTAACTCCATGTAAATGCAATTGGGATTTGTTTTTACGAATACTCGTCCAGAGGACTAGCAACTCAAAATTTTACTTGTAAAAGTACTCATTCTAATCATGTATCCTTAGTTTGTATGGCAATATAATTAATATGCTTTGACAAACCTCAACAAAGTTTCGCCATTATATGTGTTTGGTTCTTGACCCTTAACTTCATGGTGGTGGTGTTAGTCCTTAAGTAATAGTGTAATAGTGGAACAATACTGTATTGGATTATGTGAATTATATTCTATGGTAGTTTGGGTATTGTTTTTTTGTATCCTATTCATTACTGTGCCTGGTTTTATTCCAACAACATCTCTGGATAGTTTCTCTAAATAAATACCTCATATCTATGTTGATTGTTGTATGAACACTTCTTCTATATTCACTCAACCTTTACCTTAGTGTAATGGCTTGGTGGCAGCGGTGGGATCACTGGATTGTAAGCCTGCTGTTGAGTCATCTAGAGGTTGCAAATATCCTGAACATTGGGGGAGAACGGGGTAAATTCTCAAGAACGTAAGCAAAACATCAACTTGTACATGGAATATAACGGGCTACAGGAAATTCAGGAAGAAATTAATAGAGTGCTACATAAGTCAGTAATATAGATAAAAAGGATAGAGAATTTAGTTCAACAAATTTTTTCCATTTCATTTTTTTTTTTTTTTTTTTTTTCATTTCATTGAATGCTCATGCTTTCACATTTCAGTATAATTTCACCATGGAACCGGAGAATTCTGACACGTAAGACCCACCAATTTTCTTATTTAACGAAGGCTGTATTGTTCGAACTATTATACACAATTATATTACTATTACATAAAAGTTTAATCTGTGTTGGCTGATTATTTATACCTCAACAGTTTGTACATTTTTCTAATGAAATATTATATAATTATTATGCAATATGCATATATATGCATATATATGCAATATATATTATGTAATATAATAGGTTTTTATTGCATGCTATTTTATTTGATGCATGAGTTTTTACTTTGTTGCACAATTTTCACTGTATATAATTTCACCTTTTATCCATTACTTTGTTTTTATAGTACATAATACTTCTTATTTGTACAATAGTAAAACAGGTCTTTATATATTCATAAGTTCTTTTGGCAGCAATAAAGTAACATCTAATAATTTTACAGGCAAGCATAAGTATTTTATACCTATGTAATTACATTTGTAAATTCATTTGGTGAATAGTGTATTAATGTACTTTTATTGTTAATAGTGATATATCGATAAGTTCTTTTGGCAGCAATAAAGTAACATCTAATAATTTTACAGGTGTGTTTTAAAACTACTAAATATTGTTTACGTATATATATATATATATATATATATATATATATATATATATATATATATATATATATATATATATATTTTTTTTTTTTTTTTTTTTTTTTTTTTTTTTCTATGTTGTAGGGATTTTGCTGCTATGAAATCAATGGTTGAAGACTTGTGGCAGATGCCAAATTTTTCGATTGGCCGGGATATGTTCGGTTTTGAAAACATGAAGCCGGAGCAAGTAGAAATCCTGGCCCATTGTCTATTGAAAAGGGATGTGCTGGGAGTTCTTCCAACTGGCTATGGAAAAAGCTTCCCTCCTCAGTTTTCATGGATTGATCACTTACACGGCCTTAAGTCCTTGTTCATACCAACTCGTGGGCCAAGTTGTAGCTTTTATGTGGAAAAATAATGTTTCTGTTCGACTTTCGTCAAAGAGTCAAAGTACTCGATCAAGTGAGATTGTATGTTTGGTCGGATTCTGACCGTAAGTTTGACTGAATTCGAAGGGGTTGTATCACGGCTATATACGCAGTATACGAATGACGATGCTTACATGTATGCTGGTTGTCATTCATATCTAGACCTATTTACTTTTCATTTCTTTAGATTTGGAAACCTCAAATGAGAGGTGAAAATATGTGCGTTTTAGTAATATCACCGCTAAAGGCACTAATTGACAGTCAGTATGCGTTGTTGGTGGCCCGTGGTTTGATAACTGTTGCTCTTCATGAGGATTCGCCCAAATTTGAAGGTAATTTGTCATTACATTGAACCAAATAACCTGTAACAATAGTGAATTCATGTGGCTGTTATGACTACTTTACTGTTCATAATTTCTTGTTATTTGAAGATAATATTGCATTTAGGTTTCCGTTATTTTTTTCTCCTCTGTTTTTGACACAGATGCTGCACACAGTTCTACATAAGTTATTCTGGCAACACCCAAAATACTGGAAATAAAAAAGGAGAAGATTTGTTAAAGTCAGCGCTCTTTAGAAAGCGGTTGGTGGCCATTGTTTTTGACGAGGCGCACATCATTTCTGAATGGTGAGTTGCTACGTTAACACTCAGTTATTACACCTGACAACAAAACAGAATTATGACAGGCTTTATTTTTTTTATACAATTAATTGTGATTCTATTGAATTGTAAGTCAATTTTGCAAAAATCAAATGAAAAATTGACAATCTAAACTGAAAGCAAAATCTTTTTTGAAGAGCCCTTTGGGAGGGTTAAATTTTTCCCACAGTGACATGTTTCAAATATTGAATGGTAATATTGTAATGCAACTAGTAAAATCACACATTATTTACAGTTCTGTACATCGTACTTTTAAAAAAAAAAACTCAAATGACCTATATAAATAATCATATTGAACGTCAGTTTAAACTTTCGACATTTGTAGGGGTGAAGAATTTTGACCAAAGTACCGTCACATAACGAAACTCCGAGTGACGCTGAGCAAGCCAGTTTTACTCCTGACAGCAACATGCAGTGAACCGGTGTTACAATGCTCTCTGCAAAGTGTTCCAGTTTCATGTATAACTATGCGTCAATCTTGTTGAGGTAAATATTGTACGGCTGCTGTGTTACCAGCAACTGCTTAGCAGAACGTCTTTGTTAGGTTGTACACAATAAACATTGATTTCCAAATGTTACATAGTTAGGTAGTAATTGATTGAGATGGAGCCTATTTATTTTTAAAATATTGGACAGTAAAATTCTTGTTTTAATTTTTTTCTTTTGATAGTCTGTCAAGTTAGACACTAGCAGCCCAGACTGAATATCTAGTGAAGAATGATTATCTAAGCTTTTGTTCTATGTTAAAAAGTGTCTTCTGTAGACAAAGGCCCGAAAATATATATAATGTAATAGTTTGGTTTGATAACAGTTTTGTAATTTTTTTTATTCTTTTTTTTTAGTCTTAGTCACTGGTACAAGTGAAATTATTTGAACTATGTAAGTGGAATATTTTTTTGTACAGTTAGAGTAATTAGCACATCATTGATAATAGTGTAGAGGTGTAGAGGTTATCACATTACATCTGAAATTGAATGCTCTGTAATTTAAATACGTTCTTGCATATGTAAACAGTACCATAATGCCATTTGTATCAGGTGATTTTTATGTTGTGGCTAATTTATTTGTTTTTCATATTGTCCTGACTAGCATTGATGCTTTCTTTTTATAAATTGACAACAATAAATGATGTATACAAATAAATTATTGGTTTATTTTATTTGCTATAGAAACAATGTCCAAACATATTTACAATTATACAAAGATATTCAAGGACTACTGTAAAACTAGAATATTTCGTGGCTACTAGATTTTGAGATTATTTAATACTGTGATTTTGGTCCATCATGTACCCCTTTTACATAGGCTATTAATGTTTTGTGACATTAAGATTGCGTTTTTACACCTACTCACGAAACTTCCAAATTCAATTGTGAGCAAACATTTCTAGTTTTACAGTATCGGCCTGAGGTCAAAGTTCACCAATATACATACAAAACATAGAAAGTATATGATTGAAAATAACAGGATGTTGGGTTATTGAATTTTATACAAAATAAAAATTTATCTTGTTCTTCGTTAACTTAGATATTCCGCGATGGCCTTCATAAGGAAAAATCATTACATGATGCATGAAATCTGCAAGAATAATTTGACATTCACACTATAATTTAAAATGTATTCTTCATATATTATGCTAGTATATCATAAATACACCATCAATACACTCTGGGGTTATGGATGTTGGGTGCTCTTACCGGGGATGTAAGAAAAATAAAACAGCAGATTGAAATGTGATCCGCATCGGTATTAATTCGCACATAGGGTTTAAAAACAAACAGTACATAACAGATTGATTTACACAAAGAAATAGCAAAATTATGTCACGATGCTGTCTTCAGAATGGAGAACTTCTGAAATGTAGACACCCTAAAAATGTGATAAGAAAATCCAATGTGCATTCAAAGTCCAGAAATAAGTATTCCCAAGTAATACAAAAAGCTAAAAGCTCATCACATTTTCATGGTCCAATCACAGTGGGTTCAACAAAGTCTCCATTTAGATGGCCAAATATGATATCCAACTTAATCAATTATCATCTGTGGTGTGCCCCTCTTATATGTGATGCAAACTTTAGCTTTTGATCAATCACTTTATTATCAATTACCTTTTTAAAAAAAAGTACCATAGTGAGGTACCAATTTGTATGGGGGAGATAGATAGTGGCGGGGAGGTGGGGTGGGTTTGTGATAGGTCACAGGAACAGTGAATAGATTAAAATAAAAACCTTTGTGTCTCTGAACAAACCTCCTAAACTTCTAGCATATACTCAGTTTATTCTATTTGAGAATAGACAGACATGTATTTATTTTGGTCTTTATAAATTTCCTCTGCCTGTGGGGTGAGTTGGGTTGGGGGGTTGTACATGTAATTGTTTTCTTTTAATCCACTAGATAAATACATTTAACTTGAAGTGACTACTATTGATACAATTTCTTCTCATTTCTACTTTATAAAATCCCCAGAAACATTTAGATTGGTGGGATACAAAGCTATTTTATTATGTTTATAATTTCGACTGGAGTAAAAAAAAATATTGTTATGTTCAAATTATTTAAACAGTGATCCAGGTTCTCCTGATGAGAGGAGGAATTTACAGAAAAAGTAATGAATTATGAGCATATTTTGTAAACACAATTGTATTCTTTTATTCTAGCCATGTGCATGAGTGGGATCGGCGAGAGACAGTTAAATACCATTCTGTCGGTAATGAACTTGCCAGGTATAAGTGCAAAATCTTTTTTAAAAAAAAGGGAACGTGAAGTTGCTGGATCCATAATCAGGGTTGCAGATGAGACGTGCATTGAAGCAGTCAGCATGGAAAAAGAAATGGGAATAGCAGCAACTGTTTCTAGGTGAGCTATTAAAAAAATTATCTGTATTGTGATATAACTCAATGAAAATTTAAGTTATTTAACATGATAAATTCAAGCTACGTGTTTCTCACAATAAACATTGTAAATCTAATATGTAAGGATAGTATTTTTGATGTGATCTTTGGTGAAATATTAAACATCTTTTTACTTTTTGGCTTACCTTTTAATGAGAGGAATTTTATCGGCTTATTGTTAAAAACAATTGCTAATCGAACAACTGTCCTGATAAACAGGTAATACATATATTAACACATTTTGTTTTCCAAGATAGCTGCTGTGAAAGGTGCCGATGTGTTCAACATTTACATCAACCCAACCCAAGTGATCAGCAAAGGAGCATCAATTACCACTGGGATAACTTGGGATGGCACTTATTTGAAACTAAATGGTAACATAGTAGACCCAAAGCATGTCAAAGAAGGACTGGATTCTTTTCTTAATTTTTTGGAAAAATATAAGACGTGTTTGCTAATAGCTCATAACGGACATGTGTTCGATGAGGAAATTTTGCTCCATCAGCTTGAGGTTCATGGATACCGTATCCACTCATTCAAATGCCCAGGGCGTTTGAGTTCAAAATTAATCAAATGTGGGGGTGAGCGGATAAACAGGAGTGGGCTTTTAGTGTGAAATGTTTCGGACCGGAAGGGATGCTGCTTGGAGGTCGGTAGTATCCACCAATAGTCGTTTATTGCTCAGCCGTGTACATTTTCCTATGATTCTGGATGTCATATCGATTGTCGTGGTATTAGTCAATTGTAGTTCTCAAATATATAATTGTATAATCCGTTAGTAACATAATCCTAATAATCTATTACGAATGCTCGTCAGAAAATTAAAATAACTTACTTATTTATGAAGTCAAAAATGCACATGACTTTTTTGTCTCAGTGAGCATGCTCCGTAATTCAAATATCTAGCGCATGTTGCAAAATTGAAAACGAAAACGTTCGATGAATCGTTCGCTTATCACACCATTTTCATGAGTAATTTGATATTTGTAAAAATTATGAAAAAAGGATGGGGTGGGCGTTTGAGTTGAAATCTTCCAAAGTAGGGGGTGGGCGGATAAAAGGAGGAGGGCGTTTGAATGATCGGGTATGGTACTTAGAAAGGTTCAAGCAATGTGCAGTAGGTTTTTGTGACACACTTGTAGCATTTAAAAGTGTATTTCCAGAGAGGAAGAAATCTGTAAAAAAAATTCTCCCAAGTTGAACTGTGTAAGGACTTATTAAATCTCGAATATCTAGCTCATAATGCTAAAGAGGATGTCAAGGCATTGCAGAAATTATTGAACATATTGAAGGTTGAGCAACTTCTAGAGTCTTTGCTCACATTGAAATATGTTTTAGAAAATTTGACTTTAAAAAAAGAAGTAAAGGAAAAATGTCAAACTCTTTCTGATATGATCAAAGCAAAAGCTATTTCAGAACACACTGCCAACAAATGTGCAGAAACAGGACTGCATTTGCAGCTTGCTTTCAGGGGGTGTTGATGGACTCTATAGCATTTTATATGAAAAAGTTGAAGGAAAGTGTAGAGTGACAAACATAGCTGCTGTGATTGATAAGATTTGTTACTTCTTTAAAAAGTGATTTGTTTGAATATTGTGATTAGTAAGTGTGTGGTATACCATTTCCTTGTCTTGTAAGAGTATATATGTATAATATATAAGATTTTATTATTATAAATGAATGGTATATTGTTTGAGAAACAAAACAAATAAAAATAAGTCTTTATTGAATAGTTCTACAATTTTATTTATTGAAAAAAACAACATATTATGAGCAACTGTAGATTTCAAATAAAATTGGACCAAAGTTCTCTAACAGTAAAAACATTTCTTGATAATATTTCCTTAAAGTGAATGGTAAGAATATATTTTCTTGTGATTTTATGACCAATTAGGTTGTTTGCCACAAAACTAGTATGAACTTTTGTCATAAAAAGTATTGCATTATTTTTTTTTCAAGAATATTGCTGCAATTCCTTAATTATCTCCACTATGTTGAATTTTGGTTTTGCGTGCTTGTGATCAACATCACATATCTCCTAAACGGTTATGGGTATTCAACTTAAAAAAATTGGATTTTTCATCAGCAGATATGTATTTATCATATACTATTTTTTTATTCCTGGCAAACAACTGTATCGAACCTCCTTAAGAGAAAATAAACTTTTGAAACAAATCATACCTAAATGTTGAACTCTTCTCATTAGATATCTACCCTATCATACTGTTAGTGTTTAGAAAAAGTAACTTTATATTTTCTATTTCTTCTGTTTTCAGTGTCGACACTGGCATTCCAGACGACAAACCAGACAGTCCCACCTATGATTGGTGGACATTTCCCTAGATCAGTCAATGTGCCACTCAGTGAATTCCACAACAAAGACAAATGTTTGATCAACAAGGAGAAGTTTCTAGAAGGTAATGTTGGATAAGCCATCACGATTTCATGTACAATTTCACTGGTGTAGTGTATAATTTGTCTTATCTAAATCATTTATGTTTTTGTCACATTTGTTTCTTCATATAACTTCAATGTCTAGTTTTTATTATGCTGCACTAAAAGGAAAAAGACCACCAAATCAACACAGCCTGTGCAAAACTACCAATTCTCCTCAACATATATTTTTTTTCCTTCAATGCATCAGCATTATCAGCATCAGTAACATCATCATCAGGAACATTGTCGCTATTGTTGTTGTTGTTACTGCTGCTGCTGCTGCTGCTGTTGATTTTGTTTTGTTGTAGTTGTTGTTGCTATTGTTGTTGTTGCTGCTGCTGCTGTTGATTTTGTTGTAGTTGTTGTTGCTGCTGTTGTTGTTGTCGTTGTCGTCATCGTTGTTGTCATCATCATTGTTGTCGTAGTTGCAGTCATTGTCTTTGTCATCCTCATTGTTATTGCTGTTCTCGTTGTCTTGTTGCTGTTGCCGTCGGTAGCGGCGGCAGAAAATGTAAACACAAATAACACTTCAAACTGCACCGCATCTAGTGCTGTAGTATCATTGTGATTTTTGTGTCATAGGCCCTTGTCTTCATCTAATAGTCTTTATTTTAATGGGACTCAAGCGCAAATGTTTCTACAGATTGGATTTTTTTTTTAAGTACCCGGTAGTATAGATGAGCATCAACCCTTTTAATTCAAAATTATTCAATAAAATATTAGCGTCAAGGACCTTATTAATGAAATAATCACAATGAAGAAACATCCCTTTCTTCCTATTTCAAGTGAAGTTCAAACTGATTGTTTTTCTTCACAAAACTTAATAAATAGAATAATTTAGTCTGCAAAGTGTTTCATTTACTTACCAAAGAACTTCACAATAGATTTATTCACAAAAAACAGATCAAATGATATTTTTCTTTGTAAAAATTGTATGCGTATCACATGTGAAAAAAATGCAGGAGTTTCCAATAACTTCTCATGATTGGAATTTTGTCAAACTTCTATACAATATAAAGCATTGTATCTTCTACATTAGGCACAAAAAGAAGGTGGGGTTTAGTTGGATCATATAAAAGACTTATGTCACATTTAATATTGAAGAATATTCTATTTTTGTTACACAAGTGATGCAAAATTTTGTTGTATAAAATCTTTCTTCATAAAAAAAAACACAGACGTCAGTTGACATATGCAAGTACAAGTACATAAGCAACTTGATAAACCATATCATCATACATTATAGAGACCGATGTCAACGTTTTTTTCACTGACGGTCAGTAAAGGTCTGAAAAGAAATTTTATATGCTGGAATGAAATATGCATTTTTTTAAGTATTTCTAATTTACGTTATTGATTTCACCTAATAATAGCTAATGCATGATTGAACAAATTTCATTCATTAGCTAACCATTATTGTAAATACTAAGATAAAACACCAATCTTCCAGTGCCAATGCTTTTCTCTACTGGCACTGCAATCAATGCTGAGATGATCACATTACATACAGAGCTTAAATAACAGTATCCTTACTAAATATCCATTCATTCAATGCAGTGCTGCAGCAGGTTGGCGTGGATCCGGACCTGCCCGCCGTGGCCACGTGTTACCGCGGCATGTGGGCTACCGTGTTCGGCCTGCTCATGAAGCATCACCTAGGCAAGGACGTGTCCAACTACTTGGTTAGACCCTGTTCACATTTCGTGCACATTGACGCCAAAACAAAGCACATCACTCATGTTTGTTTGTTTTTGTTTTTTGTTTTTGTTTTTTGTATTGACCCCATCTTTTATATAGATAGAACCGGGCAATCATGACTGTTTTAAGTGTAGGCCTACAGGGCTTGATTGAACCACAATAAAGCAGCGCTTTACATGGTCTTATTTTTAATAAGAAAACTATAAATCTAGGTGTGAGTATAGCAGTGTGTCATTGGCCTAGATATTTGGGTTGGACTTGTTATTCCATAAGCTGTCATTGGTATTGTGGTCTGGCTTTATTTAAGATGTCGTCATAGGATAACACCCTTATATGAGATAAAATGCTAGACTGCAGGGCAACATTATTTAAGTACTTTACTGAAAGTAGAAATGCAATTTACAATCGCCGAGATATAATTTGAAGACAACTATGCAATTCTGATCGCCCAATTTTCGCTGCTAATGAGTGCCTCAACACAGACTCATTTCCAGATTTTTGTTACAAATTTATGTAATAAACTTAGATTGAATGTTCTGTTGATTAGGTACATAACATATGGTTTCATTTCTCCTTGTTTCTAATTATTGATATTATATCGTGGGCAATCACTGCCAAACTGTAGAAATCGCAAATTAGATAATTATTTAAATTTCTTTTTAGGGTTCATGGACAGAAGCTGGACAGAGGTTCCATCTTCAAAGCATTCAAATACCAGTATTGGATCAATTTTGATGGAAAACAGCTCCCAAAAAACCCACGGCGCTAGTATGTCCTCAAATATCAATAAAGCCATTTAACTTTTGTTTAGTTTGCTGCGAGATCAACAGTTTGGACTAACGCCTCCGCCAGCAAAACTGTAGGAATTGACGTCTCCGTGCGCTCAAAACAAGGAAAAATGAATGTTGAATGTTATAATGGGCAATCATTTTAAAATAGTGTGGATTTTCGTCATATAACTGAAGATAATGTAGCCTACGTGTATGTTCTTTTTAGGGTTCATGGACAGAAGCTGGACAGAGGTTGAAATCTTCAGAGCGTGACTTACCGGTTGCATTGTCCACTAGGCCCAGAGGGAAATAATGCAATAACTAACACATAAATGTAACATATAAGTATACACACGTCTATTTTGAAATTGAATTACCTTCCTCCCTATTGTAAATGGGGACGTGTTTTCTGTACAACGCATTGATCACAAAGGGTTTGTTTTGTTGTGTGTGCCTTATTTATTCTGTACACATATTCATATTGCCTGTAATCATCTGTAAACAGCTTTATAATGTCTTCCTGGAGGTTGGGCACAAGAAAAAGCTGGCAATCAATTCCTTCCCGGCGAGTCAATTTATTTGTCGTATTTACAAAGTGCAAGTGTCAATTTTCTTTGATCATATTTTCCAATTGTAAGTATTGTTTTTGTAGTATTGATCATGTTGCACTGCAAGTGGGGGAATCTTTTTATTTTATTGTGTATTTACCTTTATTGCGATCTTTACACACAAAACACGTGCCAAAAGAAATGTGAATAGAAGATTCAGCTATCCTGGTATATGTATATAAATATACAGTTTATTACTTTAAGCCAAAGTATATAAATGCAAATGTAAATGTGTAAATGTAAATGTGTTGGTTTATAGTCCTGATCCAAGTTTTGCTCTCACGACTTTACAATTTACACCAGGTCATTGCCTCACTTATTGATCATCAATTGATCATTTCTCATATGCTTGCATCGGCAGCACATTCAGCGCACAATCACTCACACAACCACTCACTCACTCTTTCAACCCAATGACCTGTACCTAATTAGCGTGTAGGTGCCACGGATCAGTGTACAACTTCATTAGGGATGAGTTTGCTCAACACCCACCATCATACCCGAACGGTAATCGAAACAAGACCTTGTCACGAGTCCAAATCTCTAACCCCTCAGCCACAGAAGCATACAAGAATGCAAGAACAAAAATCTTTTAAGCTTTCTACCATACTTTGGGCTTCCTCGGACTGGCATTCTGTCAATATTACATACATGTTGTAGTATTGTTCAGACTTTTATGTTTGTAATATGGACAGTCTGAGGAAGTCCAAAGTATGGGCGAAAGATTATGTGCATGGCAATGTATAAATTCCTTAGTCGACTATAGAAAATTGTCGTCTTTCCAAACATTCTGTGCATGTGTACGTGTCCTTGAAACGAAGTAGTCATAGAAACGCCTGTCTTTGTAAAGCAACCAATTACACGCGTATTTAATTGTCTATACAACTATCTATTAACAAATATCAGCTCATTATCTATAACACACAGTATAAGTATAAATTATATTGGTAGTAGAAAGGGCTGTATTCTTCTAAAGTTTTAAAGAATAATAGTTTTGAACATGTATCGCATAAATACGGTGGCTCATTTGTGCCATTTCTGCACATAATTAACTTGCGGCCGCCACTAAAGCGAGGGGCACATTTGACCTTGCGGGCGCGTTCGCCGCAAAGCGTTTTGAGGTCTGCAGCGTCTAGACGTTTCCCCGCATGCAGTGACAAACGTACAGTTGTGGGCACATACGCACGGAGCCCGTGCATTATGAGTATGGCGGCACAGGGAATGGTTTTATTGAGGTGGCCGTGCGATTAACATGCAAAGAACGTGCGTTGTACTCGTGTATAACTTACTAAGCATGCGCTACGCAAGGTGTGATTACAAAAGTACGGGATTCGCACGTTCATGGTACAGGAGAAGCACGGCCCCAGTACTGTGTCTATGCCGACAACGTGTGGGTAAATCATCTGCGTTTAACCTAAGATCTCTGCACTGCCTCCTTACCATCAGACCACGGCTAACAGTGGTCGCAGAGGAAGTTTGCCATGCCAAACTTCTGCTGCCACCCTACGGCCTTAAAAATGCTGCTATTGCCGCACTTACCACTCACGGATCTTTACGATCTCCATAGGGTTTTGGTCGTAGACTGGCTGCAGACAGCCCTTGTGATGTAATGTGCATTAAGCGAGGGGCACATTCCACCGCAAGGTGGGTCTACAGCCAGTCTGCGACCAAAAACGCATAGAAATCGTAACGATCCGTGAGTTTGGTCGTAGAAGAACTTCTACGACCACCCTGCGTCATGGCCCAACCGTAAGGAGGCAGTGCCGAGACCTTACGTGAAACGAAGAGGATTTAACCGCACGTTGTCGGCACAGACACAGTACTGAGACAGTGCGTTCCCTGTACCATGAACGTGCGGATCCCGTACTTTTGTAATCACACGGTGCGTAGAGCGTAAGTTGTACGCGAGTACATCGCGCGTTCTATGCAAGTTGATCTCACGGCCACCTCAATAAAAACCACTCCCTGTCCCGACGCATTCCTAACGCACGGGGCCCGTGCGTATGTACCCACAACGATATTTTGTCAATGCATGCGGAAAATGCCGTAGACGCCGCAGACCTCAACACGCCTTGCGGCGACCACCGCCGCAAGGTGGAGTGTGCCCCTCGCTTTAATGAAGTGGCGGCCGCATCATACTTAATTAATGCATAGGGCACATTACGCCGCAAGGGCTGTCGACAGCCAGTCTACGTCCAAAAACGCATGGAGATTGTAAAGATCCGTGAGTGTTAAGTGCGACAAACGCATCATTTTTTAAGGCCGTACGGTGACCTTAGAAGAAGTTGGTCTTTTACGACCACCCTACGTCATGGTCTGACCGTAAGGAGGCAGTGCAGAGACCTTATGTTAAACGCAGAGGATTTACCCTACGGTGTTGGCAAAGGCGTAGTACTGGGGGCGTGCTTTCCCTGTACCATGCACGTGTGAATCCCTTACGTTTGAAATCACACCTTGAGTAGAACGTAAGTTATACACGAGGACAACTCACGTTCGATGCATGTTGATTGCACAGCCACCTCAATAAAACCATTCCCCGTGCCGACATACTCACAACGCACGGATCCCATGCGGATATGCCCTAACGATTGCCACTGGATGAAACGCCGTAGACACCGCAGACCTCAAAACGCCTTGCGACAAACACGACCGTAAGGTCAAATGTGCCCCTCGCTTAACTTGCGATAGTCACTTAATAAAGTGGCGGCCGGGAGAATAATGCGGCCACCACGTTTTTAAGTTGCAGACATTATTTGCGTCCGCACACTATTTGCATCCGCGAAAATTCTGCGGATTCCTTAAACAAGATGGGGGACTGGGGGTGGGGAGTGGGTGTAATGATGGCCCGCAATCTACACATGCAGCATTCTCATACTCCACAAACGTGCACCGATTCAGGCCCAAGATGGCTCATTGTAAAGCTCTAGGGAGCCTGATCTCCTGGTACTAAAAACTCCACAGATCCACTATTTACGGCGTGTATGCGGTCGTGCAACCAACAGACATTTTGGAGTGTTTCAAAGTTCTACAAGCAGAGACTCGGAACCACTCTCTCATACACCTCACCCACGTACATGTACGTAGAACCCTACATATGTAGCGTTTATCCCCGGAATTTTCGCGGCCAGCTTAAAAAGGCGGCGGCTGCGATTTTATGATGTGGCGAAATGGCACAAAATTAATGAGCCACCGTACATAAAGGTCGTTTCTTTTATTGACCAGTGGCAAATCCAGCCATTGACACAAACAGTGTAGAAGCTTCTAAAGTTGTTTCAATTCGCAATGTTAAAACAGTATTCGAATATCAATTAACACCTGGCCCAACTGGTAAAATATCCCAAAGAAACGTCTGCTGCAACAATGCAACAGCAGATTAACTTAAATATTCATTTTAACAACAATTTATCTGTTCAATTTCGACTTAATTAGTTGCCCCCCCCCATTTTCAATTAAATTACGTCACTGGTTACAGCAAAAAACACTATTTTTTCCGATCTCCAATAACGAAAGAGTTTACAGTAGGCGATGTTCGCAGATGACACTCTGGAGGCCGGTGGCGCACGTCAAGTCGTTCATGCCGTCTGTCAGGTGGATGTGGATGCAGTCTTCGTTGCCGCCAGAGTTGTTGGGCTCATTGGGTTTCCATTTTAGACCGCTCGCAAGCACTTCGCCGGTGCTCTCCCATATGAACGTCCCCTACACAAAGTTTAATACATATGTACAACACTTTTTTTTCTTTTAGTTTCGGTTCTTTGAAGTTATGGTTCGCACATAATGTCTACGCTGTTCTGCCCTTGATAATAATAGGAAGCAAGTAGGTCCTATTTATAGTGCCCGTATCCAAAACATGCTCACAGACAATTTACATAGAATAGACAATAAAATACAGTACGGTAGATAGAATTAACAAATGCAAAATGTAAATAAAAGTAGAAGTATTTTATGATTTATCTTTAAAATTCAAACCTGAAACGTGCAGACCTAAAAGAACTTGTTTTCCATTTAAGGAGTTCCCTTATATATATTGGGGACCTCATCATGTAAACATTTAAAAACAAACAATAGAGTTTTGAATATTATTCTACCCTTGACTGGCAGCCAGTGTAAACCATATAAAATCTCAGTGATGTGGCTATATAAGGGAACGGGAGCATCATTCCTGCGGCAGCGTTCTGTAAAGTTTGAAGTCTCTGCTAGATTGTCAGGCAAACCTAGATACGGGTTATTGTAGATATCAAGACGAGATGTGATAAAAGCATGTATAAGAGACTTTTCATCCAAATACGATCATATTTTACCAATGTTACGAAGCTGTAGCCAACCATGCAGTCTTGCATACTTTGCTAATTTTGGATTTGCAGTCTACAACACTATTAAAGAAAAATCCTAGATTTCTGACTTCAACCGCTGGAATTATGTTAGTGCCACATATATTGATTTGAGGTACATTGAGCTTTTGATGATATGAATAGAACCTCATCGTTTAAGCAGATAAATTTATTGGTCATCCACAATGTCATGGTCCTCACAGGTTCTTCAATTTTTACATACAGCTGCGGAAGAACACCAAATGTGACATACAACTGGTCGGTATCATCTGCGGAACAGTGGTTTGATATGTTAAGACTACGGAGAGTCCTTCCCAGAGGCGCTATGTATATAATGAACATCAAAGGTCCAAGAAGAGAACCCTGTGGAACACCAAACTGCAGATCGAGGGTGTCAGATAAAGTATCATCAATCAAAACAGCTTGTTTTCGACCAGTTAGATATGCTATCCTGTCACAATCTTACGTTTACGTTTTCTTTAGTTTTAAAGTATACCGTAAAAGAAAGACCCTATCCTGCCATACCTCCGTGGCAATATCCGAGCCACTGGTCCAGTAAGAGAGGCCGGTTCCCATGCCCGCGTGCACGGCCAGACCGGCCAGTTCCCCCATCTCCGCCTGGTCCTCCACAGCCACCAGCGTCATCTTACGCTCCGCACAGTAAGCCATTGCATCCTCGCGGTACATTGTACCACTGTGGAATCTGGAACATGATACCGTACGCAATGTTGTTAAGATCCATAGATTTTGTTTAACAATTATCTCTTTTTACTGACAGTGTAAGGTATGTGGAATCTGGAACATTATACCGTAAGCAATGTTGCTTTTAAGATCTATAGATTTGTTTGAACAATTATCTCTTTTTACTTACATTGTAAGGTATTGAGTTTTAGTTGAAAAAAACAGGAGTAAAAATGCAATTGTTTTATTTCTTCATGCCGAATGTTAACAGATACCAATGGGAACCAAACCTGTCATTTTTGGCTAGACAAGGAAAAACATGAAAGGTTTGGTTCCTGTTGGTATCCGTTAATATTTTGTGGGCTCATGAATGAAGGAACGCTCGGCCCTGTTGCATAAAACTAACTTTCCTTCGTTATCGTATAAAACCACACGATATTAGTACCCTTTCTCGTTTATCGTGTTGCACAAATTATTTTACGAGAATGACCGCGATCAAATTCACACGTGTATGATTTGGCATGACATTTTCCTGCTTCTAAATCACGACGATGGGACTTAAGCATTTCAATTATCACTTGAAATAGTACTTGGTCTGCACAAGTGTTCATGATGAGGCTTTATATTACACTAAATTTGATCAAACAACTGAGTGAGCTGCCTAATACACGATGCACATGTATAGGGAGAAAGGGGAGGGTTCTTCGTGGGCAGGTTCCACTGTAATTGCACGAGCGTACGAGCCAAAACATATAGTGTGTACGTTCGTGGTGAACTTTCGACAGCAATCTTATGTAAACGTAATATAAGACTGGTATCAATCACCAAGTTGTCACGATAAAGTATTGAAAACATCTGCAAATGCTAGATACAAATGTTAGACAAGCAGCATGATGTTTTGTGTCATCAGACAGACACGGCGAAATTCGATTCTCCTGAGGATGCTACAGCACTTATTGCACGCAATTGCACCAGCCTCGTGGTGTGTGCAGTGAACTCCCTTAAGCGAGGGGCACATTCCACCGCAAGGTGGGTCTACAGCCAGTCTACGACCAAAAACGCACAGAAATCGTAACGATCCACGAGTGTACAGTGCGGCAAACGTACGTTTTTTCAAGGCCGTACGGTGGCCGCAGAAGAAGTTTGGCTTGCCAAACTTCTTCTATGACCACCCTACGCCATGGCCTAACTGCGGCCACCGTACTGCCTTGAAAAAACGTACGTTTGCCGCACTGTACACTCACGGATCGTTACGATTTCTATGCGTTTTTTGGTCGTAGACTGGCTGTAGACCCACCTTGCGGTGGAATGTGCCACTCGCTTTAATTCATAACTATTTGTAGCAAATTTTAACCAAACTGTATATTCGTCCAAACAAATTGAACGTGTTCAAAATTTCCTGACGACTTTGCCAGTTCGCCAGTGCACGTACAGCGACCCCTGTACAGCTACGTAGCAAATTCGCCTATGTATAAAGCGAGAGGCACATTCCACCGCAAGGTGGGTCTACAGCCAGTCTACGACCAAAAATGCATAGAAATCGTACCGATCCGTGAGTGTACAGTGCGGCAAACGTACGTTTTTGAAGGCCGTACGGTGGCCACAGACAAGCCAAACTTCTTCTACGACCACCCTGCGCAATGGCCTAACCGTAAGGAGGCAGTGGGGAGACCTTACGTGAAACGCAGAGGATTTAACCGCACGTTGTTGGCGCAGACACAGTACTGGGGCCGTGCGTTCCCTGTACCATGAACGTGCGGATCCCGTACTTTTGTAATCAATCACACGGTGCTTAGGACGTAAGTTGTACGCGAGTACATCGCACGTTCTATGCAAGTTGATCTCACGGCCACCTCAATAAAAACCACTCCCTGTCCCGACGCATTCCTAACGCACGGGGCCCGTGCGTATGTGCCCACAACTGTACTTTTGTCAATGCGTGCGGAAAATGCCGTAGACGCCGCAGACCTCAACACGCCTTGCGGCGACCACCGCTGCAAGGTGGAATGTGCCCCTCGCTTAACAGTAACACTTCGTTTGGTTCATATCAGCAACTCGTCACATCGTCCATTTTTACTTCTATACGTTCAATACGCCCAAGTTGACGACTTGACATAATACATGCAGATGCGTTGCATGGTTTCGCCTACGATCGCTTAACACTACATGGATATTTCGCTACACCAGTACCACCCTATTTCACATAGCCGATGCTAGCTTCAGATAACAGCTTAAGATGCTCAAGAAGACCCCAGATGCTTAACCCCCAATTTCACATAGCCGATACTAGCTTCAGATGCTTCAAAAGACGCAACAAATGAGAAAACAATATTGTCACCCTTTTTATGTTGCCTCCTTTGCATATTTCGTGGCCAAAACGTATGGGATAGTCTGGAAAAACGGTCCGTGACCTTTCTAATGGAGTGGATGAACAAGCAGGCTTATGGGACCATTTGGAAATACCGCACCATAATATGGGAACATCTTTTGGAACTTCGTCAGCATTGCCACATTTTAGCAGAAAGACTTACGATGATCAAGTTAGCCCACCAGACGACCCATAAAAGTAAAAAGATTATCGAAATCAACAACTCAATAATAGCAAAATGACGGGAGCCCACAATCCGAAAACGTCATAATTACTTCTCCAGAGAAGTGAAAACTGTTTTTGGGCCAGAACCAGGCAGAAGTGTGTCATTTCCTCCAGGATGACAGCATTAATCAAGGAGCATTGTGAACAACCCAATTACTGTTGAAACAGATGCTTCTCTTTCATGCTCCAATTCCAACAGATTGTTACGGCAGTTGTGGCACTTGCGTATTCATCAGACAATCCTACATCTTCCCAAAGCATCTTCCCAGAGCAGCATAGGGGGCCACAGAGGGGGCCACAGTTAACCAAAGAGACCCAGAACCAGCTTGAAGTGCGCCATTATCAACCATACCAGCCGCTCACTCCAGTTTTTTCAGCTTGTGGGCTCCCGTTTTGGATTATTGGGTTGTTGATTTGGATCATCTTCTTCCTTTTCTGGATCGTGTTCACGTATTATACACGCACACAAAACGCCATAAAAAGTATGACAATATTGTGTTCTCATTTCTGACGTCTTTTGGAGCATCTGGCGCTCGCATCGGCTATGTGATATTGGGTGTTCAGCTCCAAGCAACATAAATTTCAACATCCCATATAGCTATTCGCTAGGTAGATGACACCTTTAGCACACGTAATCGATAAATGTTATTATAGTGACATGATACACACAAAAGAACTAAACTAGATCAAAATTGCTCAGAGAGCACAGCGTCGCTAGAAAAACATTGACCGTCAACATTGACTTATGGACAATGAAGATGTTTACTAAAATGCTTTGGAAATCATGATTAGAAGTAGGGGCCTACATGATTACAATTTACAGGGTATGTAATCAGCCACAAATAATATGTCACTGTCTAACATTGGCTCTGTCATGCTATAATTGATCCTGTAAGAGCAAATTGCAAATAGGACCAAGAAGACTTTTGCAGCTGATATAATATTGATCTGTAATTTTGCATTCACTACTCATAAGAATGTCGGAAATGAACCATAATCGCTCTTTGGAAAGCACAATTTAATTAGCAAACTGCAATCCAATCACTTCAATGTCGCCTCATACCTCATAGTTGTGTAGTTTGAACAAAAGCGGTTCTTTGATAAACCCTCTAGCTTGTTCAGAGACATACATACGGACGCACGCACACACACACATGCACACACACACACACACACACATAGTTAGTTAGTTAGCTAGCTAGCTAGTTAGTTAGTTAGTTAGTTAGTTAGTTAGTTAGTTAGTTAGTTAGTTAGTTAGTTAGTTAGTTAGTTAGTTAGTTAGTTAGTTAGTTAGTTAGTTAGTTACAGACAAGGGAGCATTCACAATTGACTTCAACCACATTTTGGCACTTACTGACCCAAACCCCTCAGTCAAACATCTAATCTAGCCCACTCCCCCCCCCCCCCCCCCCCCCAACACACACACCTTTCATGGTTGACGTCAATTGTGAACACTCCCCAAACAAAACACAATGTTTTGTCTCATATCATGCTTCAGCAGCTGAATAACATGAGGATATGATTTAACTTGATATGCGAAGACCAACCTGTAGCAACCCACCGCGCCACACAGGTGGTCCTGTGGGGCGTACGTCCTCACATCTTCTTCTCCTGGGCTCACCTCCAGTGGGGTGCTCATTCCAATCAGACCGCCATCATGCAAAACGCACAGAGCGGATGACCGATGGAAGTCAAAGGCAAAACAGCCTGGGGTGAAAAAACACAAGTCTCCACAGTACGCGCGTGACGAGTTCTGATGAGTCGCGACAATGCTGTTGAAGAGTACCTCATCAGCACCTCTTTGGATATAGTCGATGGTGGGGAGAAGCTGATATGAATTCCTGATGAGCGATAATAGGAGGATCGCAACAATTAGCCAGAACTGATTCATTTCTTTGAAATTCATAATGCTTTTCTATCCATTCAGCTGGTTGAGTTGTTTGTGTTTCCTATTAGAGAGTGTGAGCAAGTGGTGAGGAAAAAGAATTAATGGCACAGCGCAAGTTACATCGATAACATATACAGCAGCAAAGCACTTTCCGGACATGGTCAATAAGAATACAGGGCGTATTTCTGATCTTTTGCTGGGGTAATAAGATACAAGCATGATCTGTTAACTAATGTGTTATCTATTGATGTGGGTACATATGATCAGGGATTCAGTTTTGTGTCTTTCTTTAGAGCCGCAGTCATGATACGGACACACATAAACTTGCTTTTAATATCATTCCCTGCCTTTGCAAGCTGATAATAAGGCGCTAAATGGAAAAAAAATACTGCCAAAAAAGTGTATGGACCACAATCGGCTTATTCGCTATTGAGTGTTACTCACGAGTTTTACGTATAGCTGTGATGTTAGTACCAGCACCAAGAGCTCACGAAGATGGACTGGTTGGCATTTCATGATGGTGCCGACTGTATAATTTGCTTCAGTTAACGCCGTTTCCCGTTCCACCAGAAGGACAACAAAAATGCAATTATTGCGGCGTCAACTCAAACAATTCCATCCATTCACAGCAGGTTTGATCATTGAAACACATTAGTGTAGTCATTTATATACTTATTGTGCAAACATACAGTGCATGTCTGATCGACTAACTAGTCATGAAACTAGTCTTGTATAAGCATTGTTTTAGCGTTGCTTCAGCAGCAGACGCGAAAGCCTTGTGTTTCGTTTGATATATATGATATGATTTATTGATATGATATGATTCATTTATGATTACACTTTACACCCACAAACAGAATAGGAAATAAACTTAAAAACTTAAGAACAATTGACTATGTACAAATACATGTGCAATTATAAATTGGTTGACACCACAAAGTTTGAATATAAATATATTCATTAACTTATTTCCATGGTGGTGTCAACCGATTTATGATTACACATGTATTTGTACTAGTCAATTGTTGTTTAGTATTAAGTTTATTTCCTATTCTGTTTGTGGGTGTAAAGTGTAATTATAAATAAAGCATATCATATCATATCATATCATTATCATGTCGTTTGTTCCATTTCATAAAATAAAAACACATTTTATCTAAACTATTGGAGATAGTACAATGATCTTGACATAATTCTTTTTCATTTTTCTACATAACACCTTTTTCTCTGTAGTTTAAATTGCTCACACATTCCTCTTTTCTTATAAGTGTAAATAAACACATATTCAAAATCTAATTTGCACCTCATTGCACAGCCAATTCTAACAAATATATTATATTGGCATGCATAAGAGCATTTTATCAAAAGAAACAGTGGTCAGTCTATGCAAATTAAATTACATGCTGACAATGACACGTTACCATGGAAACCATGGACAGTGAAAAATGGTCTACAACAATGTGTCACCAGTCGAGTCAATTCAAAAATTGTTTATTATACTGACATGTGACATACACAAGTATAAACATACAATTTACAAAATCATTAAAGTAACCACCTAGCCGCAAGGGCTTATAAGTCAGTAACAGATCACATGCAAAAAAGTCCCCGGGGAAAAAGTCCTTATACATAACAAGCCATTAATAATAAATGATCATAGATAACTAATTAATCCAATGGGAATTACCTCTGCTTCTTTTTTACTCTCATTCACAGTGGTATTGTATGGTTTCGTGACATTTTGTGTCCGGTCACTCAGCCTTGGTGCGATTGGTTTTGCGTTTTGGGTTTCTTGTGTGCGTGCGTGCGTGCGTGCGTGCTAAATATACTGTATGAAATAAGAAATGGTCAATTGATTATATTTTTCATTTGGGTGACAATTAATTTTATAAATTTAACTAGATCACTCCTTGCTTTAACTTTAAGATTGACCAGTGAATCCATTTTCTCAGATGATGGCATAACATAGTAAAATCTTTTTAAAATAGTTGACGTTCATTTTTTAATACATTACAATTGAACAAATAAGGAAATTCATGCTCTCATCAACAATGTTCTCATATGCACCAGTAACTACAGGTAATCTATTATTTCTGCTTCTAAACTTTACAAAGATTGATCTAGAATATGTTATGCCATCATCTGAGAAAATTGATTCACTGTTCAATACATGGAGAATTGTACACATCATAGTGCCATTTTTGTTTATACTGGTCTTGTAATATTTCTTTCACTGTTTGTTTAATCCATTCTGATGTAACACCCTGACCATGACTACTGTAAAGCTAGAATATTCCGTGGCTATTAAATTTTTCGCTTTGCATCTATGAATTACTTTGTTAATGTTTACGTATACTTTACATAGGCTATTAATGTTTTCTGACTATTTAAGTTTGCGTTTTTGCACCTACCGAGGAAATTCGCAAATTAAATTGTGAACAGTGAACAAACATTTCTAGTTATACAGTAAGCCAAATATTTGGTAGACCACAATTATCTATTATCTTTTTAATACTTCCTACCCATTGAAAATTATTTGAATTAACAACATAATCTTTAAAAAACAGTTTGGATAGTTGTACAGATAATTTGTGCGCTTTACAATAATATATTATACCGGTAGTTAATATTTTATGCCAGAAATAAACCATTCTTGTTTTAACATTTATTTTCTCCAAATAACATGACTGATGGAGTATTTTTGCTTAGAGTAAGGAGTATTTTATTTTATTTTTATTTTATTTTTTTGCACATTTTAAACCCACGAAATTTGCAAATTAAATCGTGCAAGCATTTCTAGTTTTACAGCAAACTAATGGCTAGACAAAATCTATGTTAATGGGGTGGTGCAAAAAAATTTAGAAGCAAAAGCTGAAGTCCAGATATTTATGCCAAAAGGTTAGGAAAGTGCTATTTTGTAAAACTGGATCTGGGTGTGGGATGTTATTGAAGTTATGGGAGGACAGGTAGTTATTTTCAAGCAGAAAACATAAAAATTGCAATATTTATTAATCTTTATTACATTTCATATCATTTACATATGAAATTACATATTACATATTCTATCATCTTTATTTTCCAATATCAAAACAAATAAAATACACAAAATGGCATGCAAACATAAAAATACAATAAATACTCCACATAACAATACATTGCTACAACACATACAGTTAGATCATAATCACGGTAATCGGTCATAAATTGATCTAAACAAATGACGTGAAAATTTAGCATATCTACAAACGTGGAGTTCAACAGGACCTTTACTTTTTAACACAAAAGCACAAATTATATCAAGTCCAACAGTCCAATATACAAATAAATAGTCCACTAACCAAAGTTTGTTTATTTAAGCAGTTACTTTGCTCTTGCTTGACTTGGCTTTTGCAGTCTTCGGCTTGGCTTTTCCTTTAGCGGAGGCGTTGCTCCTCTTGGATGCGGTTGAAGTGCTGGAACTGGCCTTTTTCAGCTTGGTCTTGGATGCTCCCTTGGCAAGGGACTTCCTCTTGGCGGGGGCCTTCTTTTTGGTCGCACTTTTGGAACTGGTTCTCTTGACACTCTTCTTGGGAGTTTTCTTGCTCGCAGACTTGGGTTTTACCTTGCTAACACTTCTCTTCTTGGTAGCACTTTTGGATGCAGACCGGGATCTGTTGTTGTTTACATTTTTTGCGCTGCTATTATTAACATTTTTGGCACTTGATTTCTTCGCCAGCACATTTTTCTTTACACTTTTCTTAGCGGGAGCTGGCTTTTTGATGGCCAACTTGTTTAGCTTGAAGCTGCCATTGACGCCTACGCCAGTCATCCTTTTCAGCTCTCCTCCTTCCTCGGACGCATTCGTCAAATACTGCTTGATGAAGGTAAGCCGCTTTGCCAAATCGACTTTATAATTAGCCGCGATGTACTTCTTAATCGCGCTGATGGACGCACCTTTTAATGAAATAATAAGAAATTTGTAGAGCGCATTATTCAAGACAAATGTTCTAATACGTTTAAACATAATAGTTAGTAAAACAATTCGATTAAATTGTTGTTGTTTTTTACTACTTATTCTGTGTATTTGGAGACAATAAAATTTAGTTTAATTTAGTTTATTCCGACGTTTCGCTAAGTGTCGAAACGTCGGAATAAACTAAATTAAACTAAATTTTATTGTCTCCAAATACACAGAATAAGTAGTAAAAAACAACAACAATGAGACCATCTGTGTCGTCTAAAATTAAACAAATTGCAAAAAAAATCGATTAAAGATAGACATTATAAAACTATAATTAATATTTTCAAAAGTAAGCATTAAGAACTACACAGTAAAACGTTGAATGTATCAGTCACAAGAACATACAGACATAATAAAAAATATAATTAATTTTACCTTTTCTCCCTCCAATCGATTCTATGGCTGCTTTCACCATAACGTTGGTCTTGGGCCCGGTAGACCTCTTCGCGCCGGCGGGCTTGGCGGCACGGGCTTTCTTGGGCTTAGCTGCAGCCTCAGGTTTCGCCGCCTTCTTGGGGGATTGGCGTTTGGGCGAAGGCGATCTTGAACGCTTTTCGGATTCCGGTGATGCCGAGCGTGACCTCGACTCCGTCTTCTGCTGGGTTAGAGAAACCATTTTTTCTTCAGAACTTCGACACGTCTTTTTGGCACGCAATTTTCGAGTGGTGACGATAAATTCTGCCGCGCCGCTTTTATACAGGGAAAGAAAGGCCGGACGCAGTGGTGACCCTACGTGCGACGTAGGCGATTGGTGGCACGCGTAAACTCACGATTGGTGGATTGGTGGCACGCGTAAACCAATCAAAATTGATCAAGATGGTGCGGCCAGTTTTGTCAATTGACTTGTGTCTGACTTGTGTCTATTTCATTTATGAATTTGAATTTTAGTCCCAATAGTTCGTTGTTTTCAGCGTGTTTGATTATGACATCGGATGTACACAATAATTGTCTTCAACTTGTCATTCATTGATTTAAGCAAGATGTATCGTTAATCGTGTTATTTTGCAATGTTTTTGCCCGTCGATCAACTTTTGCTTTGGAGAAGTTATTGTCTAACTTTATTGCAAGCTATTGTGATAATAACGCAGTATTTGAATGAAATAATTTCTATTAGTGTAGCAAGACAAACCACTTCTATAACGTCTTTACATATTTTATTAGAAAATCATTCGGCCGATTAAATTTTATTTAACTTTAAACCTGCATACGCAGACATGTTTTAATAGCACTCAACGCGTAGGGCACTTATAAAGTGATTTCGTAAATTGAGCGTGACGTCACGAGGTCAGAGGTAAAAAGATGTGAATTGAGGAGTAATAAGCCGTGACCGAGTTTTGTAAGATTTTCAACGAATCACGTACAGAGGTTCCAGACGTGTCAGAATTACGTCTCATATGTGACATATGTCATTGTCTATTTATTATGTCAGCTGAAGGTCAAATAAGTAAACGGGTTATTTGTAAACAGGTTATATTATGACAAAGAAAATTGACATTCCTATCCCTTTGGAGTTCAGAAACTAATATGATGACATTTGGAATAGTTGATATACTATATTATTATATAAAGTATACTATACTATATAATATTATTATATAATATTGTACCGTGTGTAAGTGTAACATAATCCCATAATTTGATTTGAGTGAATACTCCGCAGCCATCAGTTTTGGTGATTATCACTGTGATTATAGCAGAGGGAGGCCACGTGGTGTTGGTACATGCACCTCCAGAGGCAGGCAAGGTAGCCAACTGAGCCTCGGGGTTGTGGAGGGATCACACTAGCTATAGTTTTCAAACTAGGTGAGTTCTTTTAAGTGCAGAGGGGTGGCTTTCCTCTACACGGAACACGCCTTTTAATGAGGCTTCCGAACCTCGTTAAGCATGTTTTGTAATTTTGTAATTTCATTTTTTTATATGTTTGATCCTTGTTGTATTGGTTTATTTTTGGTAGTATTGATAGATTTAAATGTAAATCTAAGGTGAAAATAAACTCATTCGTAGTTTTATTCTTATTCTTATGGCATCTGACTTTCTGTCTATCCATAAATGAACACGAATGTCCCTGTGCAAGAAATACGAAATAAATCGCATTTTAATTGGTCTTTTATTGTTCAAAATAATTACTATTTGATCTAGTAATATTCAACAATAATCATACAACTATAAGTTTGTAAATATTGGTTGGAATAATGGTTTACTCATGGAATGTAGCAGCGTGCATAGCCGAAAAGCAATTCATTTTTGACTAACATCTTAGCATATGACTATCAAATTAAAAATACTACCCAGTGGGCCCCGGATCCTGCCTGGGGACGCTAGGGCCGTGGTTTTTCCCCACCCGTGACACAGAGATTTTCTTGTCAGTCACACCTCATATCAAGCGATTCTAAATTAATTAAGGCAAATAAAATTTATTACACTAGATTTGCATATTTGATAGATTGTTTCAATAGTTTATTTGTGCCAAACTGTCGTCATTCTCCTCATTCAATTAATTAATCACGCCACACTCTATTTTTCCGATGCCTACCATTGTATTAACATAGCTTAGGACAGGATTTACCACCCTAAGTTTGGGATATCCCAAAAAGTGTCCGTTCTTAGATGGGAAGTCAACCCACAGCCTAGGACTAAGATGATAACTGACTTTGTAAGTAGGCTGGAAGAGGCTCATTTTGTTTAGTATTTCTTTTATACGTAATATTAAATTTTGTTTCAATTTTCTTTTCTTTAGAAGGTCGTTCTTCTGTACTTGTGTTTTATTCTTCCCTGGAGCCTCCCTCACATAAGCAGAAATGAACAAATGAAATATTTCGAAAGCAAGTAACATTTGCTTGGCCTGTTTGGTTTTGTTCGCTTCAATGGGTCATAAAGCAGCTTTAATACTGACAAAATATGTTTTTTTTTTGTATGTTTATAGCATATTATCAAGAAATCAAAAATCGAATCGAGAGGGTTAT
This sequence comes from Streblospio benedicti, assembly GCA_019095985.1. Taxonomy (NCBI): domain Eukaryota; kingdom Metazoa; phylum Annelida; class Polychaeta; order Spionida; family Spionidae; genus Streblospio; species Streblospio benedicti. The sequence goes on from CM032666.1 coordinate 5,674,321, forward strand.
GAGAACGGTATGCTTTGCTTTTATTCTAATTACAAATTTTGATTACTTTGCCTATCAACTTATCTTAGAATAGTCATATATCGAAGCAATACATTTGTGCCTTTGGTTTTAAAAAGAGTAAATATTGTCTTCTTTACAGTCTACCACGCCACACCACACCTTATCGTATAACTGGGGTGCCATCCCCCTGCTATATCATATTAGACATTATTAGACATTTTATCTAGGCTCCATGGTAACTTGTAATTATTCATTAAATGACATAAAATCTGAGGCGGGGGCTCTGGGATAAAAAGGATATGGGACGTGTTGCGTATACAATGGTGTATACTATATTCTAGACATAGCACATTAGAGATTTCATTGGGTTTGTTATATTCTAAAAATATGAGGGTCACAACTGAAGGTAAATTTACTCAAAAATTAAAGAGGCGATTGAATGTTGTGGTAGCCCTTGTGATGCGTTCAACTCAAAAGGATGTAGGTTGATTGTTGTGCATAGATAGAAGCACATTTGAGTCACCTGTATAAAAGTACATGCCCTAAATTGATTAGGTTACACTTTGTGACAATGTAAGATGACATTTCCCTGTAGTAATGTTTTAATTGCAAAGTAAACATGGCTTCTAAAGTAAATATCTTTATTGCCTATGAGACCCTGTGAGTCAACGTTGTTCATGCACTGTTAAAATGTAAAAATGTGGTGGTTTATAGTCCTGATCCCAATCTGGCTCTCATGACTTTACAATTTACACCTGTTCATTGTTACGTATTTCATCATTTATCTATTGTGAGCACTTACATTTTTGTTTAATCAGTCACACACTCACTCACACTGAACTCTTCCAACCGAATGACCTGTACCATTGAAAATGTGGTACCTACTTGTGCAACCTGGATGCTTTTGATTACATGCCCATCAGACCCGGGGGAATCGAATATACCTTTGGTAATATATGAACCATTGGTTACAAGCTGTTGTGCTCACTGAGCACTTTTAATCTAATTAATGTGTTTCACATTACTGTTCCCAGTGTGTCTGTTTCCTCGTATCTATTGTGATACTTATTTTTGTTTAAGTCATTAGAGTTACTTTTGTATAATATCAAATACAAGAAAATTGTCTACTTGAGCAAGATGCTAATCGATTGAAGGGTTAACTATATACTTTAATATATTTGGTTACAAATTGTTTGCTAGGCTCACTTCTAAGGGACGGTGCAATATTTACCAGGCAGGGGGGACCATTTGTGCACTTTTTTCAAGGTCAAAGTAGGGCACCGGGTGATTTTCACTTGTGGGACTTTTTACCAGGCACCTCGACGTGAGCATTTGGTCGGGGTACAAATTTTCAAGTTGCATATAAGGGGGAGGGGGACGAGACTTTTATCATGAATAGAAGTCATGGGACATCATGGTTTTTTTTTCATCACATCAACAGGGGACAAGACCTTTTTGAGACAAGTTTTTCGATATGCACCGGTCCCCCCTGCCTGTTAAATATTGCACCGTCCCTGACACGAATGAATAATTACCATCAAAATGTGCAGATGTAAGAAAAGTATATAATCACTATTAAGTACCATTTGATAATAAATTATTTGCAACCAATATGCTGGATGATCCAATGTTCTTAAATGAATTAAAAATGACCATATCCAATGTTAAATGAGCATGAACATTTTGAACGTGAATTGTGAAAATGAAAGCTTAATGAAGTTAGCTCTAGCTTTGACCTCACATAACATGACAACACCAGAGATAAGCAGAGTTTTAAAAGAGAATCGTTTAGTTCGTTCATTGCTGTGTGGTTAATGCTCTCCACGGGAACACTTCACACTTAATATCTGGTCAAATTTCAAGGCCAACAAAGGTGGAGATTGTGTGCCCGTACGTTTCCATATAAGCAAGCATATTGCAGTCAGGACTAAACGTTGTCATTCAGGGGTGGACCATTACTTAGTTGGGGGTTGCGCGAGTAAAAAATGGAAAAAAAATGTTTGTTCACCGCACACATGGGGGAAAATTGTTTATTCTCATTTAGAAAGGGAAAAAAATGCTTGTTTCATTTGTGAAGAACAAAAAATTCTTTGCACAAATGTCGATTTTTACGCGTTTATGGCATTCATTTTTACTTTCAGTATGTTTATTGGTGGCAGTGATGCTAATGTATTTCTTCTGCATTCTGTATTTCAAACATTAACACAAGTATTCTGAATATGCCAAATACTTTATCATCTACTTTCTCTTAAAGCAAAGGCAAATTTTCACACTGAAATGATATACATTGTACATATTATACCATGAATGAAGAAGTTCCTCAGAATGTCAGTGACATCTTCCTTATACTGCGAACAGGTCTCTCAATCTGATTATCAATATACAATTGAGTCGAAAACTTTATTTTTACATTTATCGCTTAAACATTCAATATGTTACCAACAGTTATTAGTATCCATAATGTATTCATAATTATATGAAGCGTTCTTTTCATGCAATCAGCATATTCTGTGTACCATATCCCTGTGCATGAAAGCCCATGAGCTTTTATCTGAAAAATGCTACTTTTTGGACCTTTGGCGATGGAAAAAAGTTCTCATTTATACGTCCAGGGGTGTATATTCAAATATCAAGCCCATCAGATCTTCCGAGTATTACTTATGAGCTGCGGATTACCAAATATAAGAGAGGTTCACTTGTCACAGTGACGCATCTAGGCCACGTATTTGCATATTTGACCACTTTTTTCACATAGGCATACACATTGAGTGGAAATTTGGAGAAAATCAAATGAAAAATAACCCTGCCATGGTTTATGCTTACAAGTTTTGATGGACCCCAGGGGCATGATTCAACTATGGAATAATGATCATTTAGACAAAAATACCACGTATAAATTTGATGAAAATTGAAAAAAATGATCCAGTTACGATTTATACTAAAAAAAATTGATGGACCCCTGGGGCGGGGTCAATTTTCTGCCAAGGGGCATGATTCAACCATGGAATGACAATCTATTAGGCATACTAGTTGTGTGTAAGATTGATGAAAATTGAATGAAAAATAAAGAAACTATTGTGCAAATATTAATTGTGGACGTACAGCCGAACAAGTTGACGGCCAAAAGATGATCTGACAGGTGAGGTAAAAATTGTATATGGTTCTTTGAAGCTTCACATGTGAATAGCGCTAATTTATTTCGATTCATTTTCCACATTGACATTTAAATATTAGCAGTATTTTCAATACATTCCACCCTGTTTTAATACACTAGTAAAAAATACCAACTGATTAAAATTTGAGAAGTCGTCGTCAATTTTGTATGCAAAAAAATACTGGCATTATATTAAAGTACTGATTGAAAAAAAATGTCAGCGTCATCGTGTAAAAAAATGTTTGCATAATATGGCTATATGAAAAAACTAAGTAATGGTTCGCCCCTTTAACAGACAATTTGTAAATATTCGACCTGGACATGTAGATTTTTTTAATGAAAATACGTATATTGTCAAGGCTACCTCGTCTTGCTGACAAGTAACATATTCCCCCCTGACCTGAATTCAACCCCCCCCCCCGCCCCCTTGAATGCTGACCTGAGATCCTGACTCTGTTTGTGACTTCTGTTTCGGCTGTTAGTAGAGTAATTCTAAAGTAAAATAACCACCAAGAGTCGGGAAAAATGCAAGAAATTGTTTCATGATTTTAATCAATAGGTTTGATGCCCCTCTATCACAGAAAAATGTCTACTACAATAAACCAATCCAAAATAAGGTTTTTGGCAGTTTTCAGCTACCTGTGAAACGCTATAAATGCTATAAGCGACATGGACTTTAAATTTAGTTAGTGAATTACAAGGTATTCACAATTTAGGCATGACCTGTCAAAATACGTCATCAGCTGTTCGGATAATTGCTGTGTGCAGTTTCAACTTTTGCCGAGGACACGAGAGGCTTCGTCGTGGATTTCGGAAGTTGAGACATTTGCCAGAACTTTTACCTTTGAATGTGAAATATTGCTGATTTGTTTGAATTATATGTGTCAAGTAATTGTAGTTTTGAATATTTGTTTCAAGATTAAAGTTTATTTCAAATTAATCAACCGGTCTTGTTTTATTTCTGTTACTAAACTGTAACATAGGGGAAATGATCTTTTCAGCGTAAAATATTCAAACAACACTAATGCACACATCCAAAATTCGGTATTGTCAAATATAATCTGATACATTATTTATTCATGTAAATGCAGAATGTACAAAAGAAATAGTTCTATGTTTGCAGCCTGTAGCAAATGTGTTCACTGTACATGTACATGCTTTAAATATAATAACTTGGCTTTTTATGATCTGCATAATGAAATATGGTTATCATGAACTGCAAATAGTTTCCTGAGCAAAAAAACTACACATTCTTTGACACTGATATCATTGAGGCACTCTTATCGTATCTCTGTGTGAATCGAATCATGCCCCTTATTTCTCAAACTGAGGTAATCGTATATTTCATTATGTGACAAGACCACTTCATACTTATATATCATAACCCACGATTTATTGCCATACGTGAACATTTGCAAATCAAGGTATGGAAGGCACTAGTGTTTCAAAGGCATGTGATTACAGGACCATATTTGCCTAACTTTGACAAAATTCATCTGTCCCGTTGAAATTATCAGACTTCAAATATAACAAAACCAAATGCAAATCGACTCCACATTGACAGTATAATCTATGTTCATTATTGTATCACTTTGTTTACATAAGATACTCATCACCTGTTTGTAAAGGCATGTTACAAAGGTATTCTTCGTGTGAGTGTAAAACGTGTGAGTTAGACACCCCCCCCCCCTCCCCCCAACTTTTCAGCCAAAACCATGTTTGAGCACCCTCTTTACAGAGTAAATGTCCCCTTAAACATGACTCAGATTGCACCAAATGGCACCAAATGGCACGTGCAAATAATAGGGAAAATATCATTACCCGTGCTCATTTATTTGCATGATGTGTACACACTGTTATTTGTATCTGTAGAACTCGTACAGTTTGAACAGCGTGGGCTGCCCGTTCTCGTTCACATGTGTGAAGTACTCCACGTGCAGCTGGCGTGCCTGAACCGTCACACCGACGAACCCGTAACTCGCCTGCAAAGTAGCAGCACATCAATTAAATTCTGTGACTCACACACTATCACCCTCTGTTGGCACGTAAGCTGCACTAGCGGATTCAGGATTTTGGAAACTTGGGGTGGGAGGCTACCGGTATGGTGGGTTTCATGGGTTTTGATCCCTCTAATGTGGCAGACATATAAAGACACGAGGAAATGAAACGTTTTAGTCTTGTTGTGGAAAGAGGGCAAGGGTACCACCCATGCTGTGCAAATACGTTGCCATTTTATGGCCATCTCTTTCACACTGCAGAAACTATGCATTGTTTAAAAAATGCATAATTTGTACAATGGAAAAAGCTAGAAAATGAAGAAATGTACTATAATTATCACTTAAAATAAATAATATTTTCATTTTTGAATAGAATAGGCGTAAAACGTGTTTATTTTTTATTTATTTTGTGCGTGTGTCTGGGGGGGGGGTCTAGGTTATATGGATTGTCATAGGTGATATTCAGTTTAATTACGTTTTGTTTAAAGTAACCTACTTGGAAGAACAGCGACTGGTAGCCTTTCCCTTGAATTGTGTCTTCATTTTCCTGTAGTTACGAACACATTATAGCAAGGTTTAAAAGCTATTATGCAATGTATAGAATTCATCAATTCAGACGATCAAACAAAACAAGCAGTCAGCTATAAAAAGCATTTGATTCATGGCCTCATTAAAGCAACAGTCAGTTTTTAACAAGAATTAAAAACTAATATATATGACATAGATTTAGAATACAGGTACTCATGTATTCCTCTCGGACTCACTGCGTTGAAGGCATAGAGACTTCGGCCGCCCGCGCCGCTTACTACATAGTCCAGGTCAGAGTTCTGGATCTTCTGGATATGCTGCAGATTGTGGTCATGCCCAGTGAAAAGCACGTCAATGTGGTTGTTCTCCAGGATTGGAACTACCTGGTCATGTCAGCAGAGGTTCAAATGAGAATTATGTACGTTTTAAATGGCACATGTCTTTCAATACTCTATACTCAAGGTGGAGCAGGGGTACAAATTGAGACGTCAGAATATCTGGAATGTAATTAGAACATCAGGCTTTTTAAAAGAAAGTATGTTATTGTCAGGGTTTCTTAACAAGTTTATATACTTATAGTGATTAATATTTTGCCATTCTTTTCTCCCAAATAATATTATATTTCCAAATATATAAATTGAAATCCGAATAAACATCGATTCTGTGTTGGATTAAACAAGTATCCAAAAGGCCTGCCTGATCCAGGATGGTGGGATCTCCCCACAAGTATCCTGTGGACACTGGTGGGTGGTGGCCGAACACAAACTTCCAGTCAGCAGCGGATGTTGACAGCACTTCCTGCATGTGTTGCTTCTGTGCCTCTGGATCATGTTTGTTCAGCCTGAGCGACTCAGTATCCATGGCGTAGAACAGGGCAAAAATGCCGTCTTTTTTGAACAGATATAATTTCATATTCTATGACGAAAAGTTGGGGCGAGATTAGTTTTACGATTAATCAATCAGAATTTGTGTAATTTAGTTTAGTTTTAGTTAATCAACAAACTTAAAAATTTCAGTTTAGTTTAGTTTAGTTTAATCATAAATTTCCATTTTAATCATGATTAGTTTTGATTAAAAAAATCAGTTTGCCATAAAAAACGTGTTATCATATATAACTTTTACAGAGAGCTTAATTTATAGTCAACTGCTTGCTTATCAGTGAAAATTTGTCTAAAAGTGACCACTATTATGTAATTGGGTTAATGGCTTGCAAGGTCTCTTTGTGTTCAGCTATAGAAATAAGACAATTTCTGGTGAGCTTTAATCCCAATGGCTTTAGTTAAGACAAGATAATTAGTTTCTATTGACCATACAGTTAGCAGTTTCTTTGATTCTGCCTTGAAATAGATTGGTTACCATTCTTGATTTAGTAAAAGGATGGTAGATTGTGTGTTTTCATTTATGATGTATTGGTTATCAAAGAGATATTGCCTACTTCAGACAGTAGGAAATTTCAGAGTGTTGTTTTCTTCTATTCTATGGTGTATAAAATGTTATTTGATAAATTGAAAACTATGCTTCAGAAACAAAGCCTTTGTTTAATCTGTATGTTCTAAATTTTTAATCTAGTTAGACTGAATTCACTTATATTTAAAAATCCCTAAATCCATATGGATGAAATTATCATGTACCAGTACGATGTACATATGGATATTGTGTATTTGAAAACAATTTTGAAATTAGTTGAAATAGTAGGGCTTGAAGTATATTGTTTATTTGAATATTGATTACAAGAATACAAATTATGTATATGTATGCATGTATGATATGTATATTTACATTAAAATGAAATAGTTAGAATAGAAAACAAAAAATGTGTTATTTCATTTTTTTGTAAATCCTTCATTTGCAAAATTTAGTTTAGTTTTTAGTTAATCAAGCGATCATTTAGTTTAGTCTAGTTTAATCATAACATTTGCCCGAGTCACTTTAGTTTAGTTTAGTTTAATCATGAAAATCGTCATTTAGTTTTTAGTTTTAATTTTTTAGTTTGCTGGATAATCAACTGGATAATCACATCTAAACTCTACAATTGTTTGTTTTTAATCAGTTATAAGAATCGAACAGCATTCCCCACCCTATAAATACAAAAAATAGAAGTGGCAGGTAAAATGGTAGACTATGAATGGGACCATGAATAATACTTCAAAATCTACAGTCAAGATGACAAAATAGCATTGTAACTTACAGTGACGTTGTAATAGTAGTGCGGGAAGTACCAGCGAGGCTCAGTCTCCGCAAACTGCAGCTGGTGGATTTCATTGTTGTAGTAGTGGTCGTGGTTTCCGATGCTGATGTAATGCACCTACAGAGATATGAATTGAAATAAAAAGATGAAACATGCATAGCTGAAAAAAGGTCACCTAGATTATTAGGTCCACCTGCACATGGAAGACACTTTATGCTCAGCCATCAGATTGCTAATAATCAATTGTCCATTGCATTGGATAAATATGGACGGCGATGTCGGTCAGTTATGACCTGTGCAACTTAAACTTGAAGTGAGTGAATGAAACAGATATGTTTATCTTTTCACACTGATTGAAACTGCACAGCACCTAGAAGAGAAAGGTTTGATTGTTCGAAATGTCGATGTATTTGAGTCAGCATAAATCATGATAAATTAGTCTCATAGTATTTCATTTTATCGTTTGTTATTGATGTTGAGCGTACCAGATCCTTTATTGAGGCTCCAGTGTAGATGTCCCTCCAGGCAAAGTTAAACCTGTCAGCGTCGGCAGCCTCAGCTCCGTCTGGGTAGAAGTTGTCGCCAGTGGACATGATGAAGTCACAGGCTTGCTATAAATTAATTGGTGGAATAATTCAAATGGCCAATGACAATGTATCGACGTCAGGCAAAACTGGCGGTTGTTTGGTGTATCCTTTTCAGTTGTAGAGGCTACACACACGGTTTGAGTTATGAATTTCTTATATACACTTCTCAATATTAGCTCTTTCTTTACTTATGGTCATGTTCTATTTGGTATGTCAACAATAGTACAATCGTATAAGTTATGAGCGGGGGAGCGTGGCAATAAAAGAACATACCATGTTGTTGAACTAATCGAAAGGAATACAATCTGAATACCTTTATTGGCAAAGCGAAATGGGAAACACCTCTCCCGTTTGGACATTTCAACATTAAATTTTAAATCGTTCACTGTAGAGTGTATATGGCTATGGAACTAGACCTGAGTGCACCACTGATCCATGATGGCGTTGATCTCTGTCTGGCGGAAAAGTCCCCCAGGGTCAGGATTCCCCCAGTCTCCATGAACTGCGAAGCGCAAGTCACACACTGAAAGAAGGCACCGATATTTGGTATCAAATGCTATATAAATGTTATGTTACATATTCATGGCTTTGATTGGCATTTGATGTATACTAAAAATACAAATGAAGGTGAGATAGTTTCTGGCATTTATTTGTGCTATCGTATTTTATAGAGCCATACTTTTTCATTTGAGATACCTGCCATTCTTGCTAAAACCAAGATGAGTAGTACCCGCATTTTATCTCTGAAGATAAATAATCATGGAGGAAGTAATGAACTGAAAGTAAATATAATGTATATAATAGATAGTTTATACATGCGATTGTTTTTATTACTGCAACTAAACCTCGAGAACTAAACATATAAGCGTACTCAACTCGTATAGGGGTGTGGCCCCCATACTTCTCTCTACAAACCTAAGGTGACCAAACACATCAACCCAACCTCTATGACCCGAACCGCAACAGACACCCCCCCTGACAAACGGCCTTTTGAAGAAAGTCTCCTCTTTGATAAAACGTTTATTCAAAAGATGATTGACATGTTCTGAAATGATACATTATACAATGTCAACTACTTTCAGAAATATGATTTACAATCCATTTAAAATAAAATAAACTCCAATAGAGAACATACTTACAAACAAAGTTTAAAAGACATTAGATATTAAAGTAGAACTAATAGGTCATGTCTCTGACAAGTCTAGGACAGTTGTGCCACGTGTCAACAGTACCTAATCCGACCAACACATACTTAATACTATTCACACAATAATCAATAATACATATATATAATCAATATATATAATCAATAATACATGTATAAGTCCCGTAACATTACACCCTTCGGACTAACGGGCCCGTTAACCAACAGTCCTTCTGACAATGAGGCATCTCCCTACACCACACCACACTAGTAAGCATCCACACATGGCAATCCTACTCTTAGCAATTATCATACTTGCGATCCTACAATCTATATAGGCTACTCAATTTCATGAAATAGGAACATATATTTTCTAAAAAAAACTAATGAAATCATAGTGAACATAAATTCAGATATTTTTAAAAATGTGCAAAGAATTGCAAAGCGACCCTCGTCTGTTCTTCACAGGTCTTAATTTATCAATATGACGATACATAGCCGAAGACTCTATTAACTAACAATTAATGTTGATTACCAGCAAATAGTACTACATACCTCCCAATATCCAAGATGTTCTTATAAATTCCAGAGTATATCACATTGTTGTTTGAATGCTGAAATAGCCAATGCTTATCTAATCAGCCATGAGTGTGTGACATGACAAAGCGCTTGTTATCACAAAAGACAATGCTATCACCACCTCTGAGATCATGACTGTCATGCTTTCAACTTTGATATGCTCAGTTTTTGGACAATATAATGTATGTAAATAATTACTCAAGATACACTGGTCCGTAATTGACTTTTTTTTTATATTTGACACATCAAAGTGGATCAAACGTTTAGGGAGTTAAGATATGCAAGTGATTTTGGTTTTATGCTCTTGCCATTCAGAGGATATATATTTTCTAACTATTGGTGACACATCGTCGGTTTACACGGCTTGATCACTCACACTGCCTTAAAGTCCTTGTTCCTACCAACTATATACTGCGTATATAGTCGTGAGATATGACGATGTTGGTGACAATGTATCATGGAGATTGTTGTCCTCCATAGCAAAAGCTTTGTTCATCAACCGTATTTTAAATGCCATGAAGCACAACACTAACCCCATGAGTTATAAAATCAAATCAATATATTCCCATGCTTTGACTCATTAGAGATTTCAATCAGAAGTTCTTTGGAAAATATATAGCTGATGTGTGGCATGATTGTTTATGTATTTAATACAGTGAGTGATAACAACACGTAAAGTAAATTCAGCCAAAAAGTAAGATTTTATTTTCTTTCAAACTACACAAGATTGTAGGTTCAGTTCTTGTATCTGCTGAACTCGTAGACCTTCTCCATTGAGACATCGTTACCCTGCAAATAGGTCTGACCATTAGAACATTGTACTTGGGACGCAAGGTGTTAGGTTATAGTAAGAAACAGTTGTGACAGTTTAACATCACTTATTTACTTAGTGAATGGCTATGGATGTGTGCTTCAATTTACAGTATTCAAACTTTCGTTAATGATTACAAAGAACAAAATTAGTACACAGTAAGTCTCGTGTGCGCCCACATACAACACACTTTAACTGGAGATAATATTACAGTGTTACGTGAATATCCCCATAATAAAGTTGTTTTCGATGTTCGACCCATGAAACTACAGGTGAATTGATATCCAACCCGAACATACTTCACGTGCTTCACCTTTACCTTGAAACTATCCCTTACTGTGATGTGCATACACTGCAATTAGATATACTTAGGGGTGCTCATTTCAGACTACTAACATAGTCACATTTTCTCCAGTTAAGAACAAAAGCAGCAAATGCACCTGGACGTTATAGCCGATGAACTCGGCCTTCATCTCATTGGCGGTCACCGTGATGCCCACAAAGCCGTTCATGTAGCCGAAGTAGATGGGCTGGAAGCCGTAGCCACGGATGATGTCCTCGTTCGCCTGCAGATGGAGATGGGGTTTCATGAATGCTGGACCTTTCCACCATATACACACACAGTAGAGGGGGAAATATGCCCTACCCCATTCTCCATTCTCAGCAAAGATCCAGAGCCATTTTCATTAATTTTCTAACCATTCTCATTTCACAATTTCACAGTTTCATAATTTCTCACAATTCTCAAAGAAAATGGACCCTCATTCTCATTTCTCCTTAAAAATCAAGGGCCATTCTCACATCTCAAAATAGGTATATTTCCCCCTCACAGTAGCATCCTTGTATCTCTATATTGCTTATCTCGAATTTCTGTTAACACGAAGATCATTTCATTTCCATTCAACAACATTTTGAAAATACATCAGTTGGTTTTCTCGAATATCGGTTACATGGAACATTTTACTGCTGTCCCGCAAATTCCAGCGGGGTAAAGCAGGTGGGGTTACGCCAGGAGTTACCCCAACGGGATGGAGGCATAGTCCGTCAATTCAAATGTTTTTCCATTGGTTATTTGGATGTATAATTAAATCGCACATATTGAACACATATCAAACTCTAAATGAGTTCATAAAGCAGGTTTTAATTCTGTCATCATGTTCTGGGTAACTTCCGATCTTTGTTTTTGTTTTGCATAACAACAATAAATCAGGAGTTACCCACAGCATGATGACAAAATAAAAACTAGATCAGAAGTGTTCAAAGAACACAGCGTTGCTAGAACAATGTTGACTTATTCAAGTTCAACTGTTAAACGTTGACTAAAACGTTATGGAAATCTTGATTAAAAGTATACAATAATTAAATTAGCCAAAAATCAAAGATCATGCGTGTCCTGCAATTAAGCACTGAAATGATGTATACTTTATAATCGCTGGTATTGAAAAATTTAGAATGAAATTTAGAAAATTTTAATACAATAGTACTGTTTGAATAACAGAACAGACATTTGCTAGTCTAATTTGGGTTAAAATATCAATTTTTTTCTTGGTGCCTAATTGCATTGAATATCAGTAAGAATATCATGAAAATAGAAACCCTTAGTGGCAGATTGCCCAAAAATCGAATCACTTCGGTGTCGTCAAAAACAACACAGTTGTTAAAAGTTTGAACGAAATCGGTTCATTTACGCCTGCTTTGAGAATGACATAATATGCATAGTTAAAATAAGTAGTTACATAGTTACATAGTTAAAAGAACCAAACACAATGCTTTGCTTCAGCAGCTGAAGACGCAATTAGCCACACATAATATCACATTGTCCTGTGCATGTGTGCACGCAGTATTGATTTTATTAATTTGTAGCAGACATATTGATTTTATCAAACTGGCTTTGACTTTGCTGCTTGGGTTAAAATATTGATTTTTTGTTCTTGCTGGCTAAGTGCATTGAATATCAGTAAAATTTCATAAATAGCCTTCTAGAAGACACAATTTAATTTGCGGAGTGCCCAAAATCGAATCATTTCGATGTCGCCTCATACCTCATAATTATGTAAAGTTTGAACAAAATCGGTATAACGGTAAAAGCTCTAGCTTGTCCAGAGACATACATAGATACATACATACATACATACATACATACATAGAAACAAAGTGATCACAAGGCTTTCGCTTCAGCTACTGAAGAGACGCAACAAGCTGCCTTTATGAACTGATTGAAGAGTTTGACGTGTGTTCAACATGTGCAACCTAATTATACACACCTATTATTGACACAAATCTATTAAATGATGAATTCTAATCGCAGAAATTGAAATAATCAAGAGAAAAACATTTGAATCGACGGACTATGACTCCATCTTGTTGGGGCAACTCCCGGAGCTACCCCAACCGCTTTACGCAGGTGAGATTCGAGATAGCAAGTTTCTGGTGTAGTATGAGGGTCTAAAATACAGTTGGGCCCGGCTATGATTAATTCAAACTTGAAGGGAATGGCTAATATTCTAGTTATTAAAAAATATCTAGTTAGCAGGATCATGAAGATTGTAAAATTCAATGATACTATAATCTAGATATTTGCAGAGCTGGAGCTTACCGAATCATACGAGTAGAGACTCCTGCCGCCGCCCCCACTGACGATGTAATCGATATCGACGTCGCCAATTTTCTGGATGTGCTGCAGATTATGGTCATGGCCAGTGAAGATCACATCAACGTTGTTGTCCTCACAAATGGGAACCACCTAGCAAGAATATATGTGTCAATAAATCTTAGCATTAGATAGGGTCTCTATCCCATTTAGTTTGTCGTTTCTGTTGAAGATGTGTCTAAGACATCAGATATATTGACCACACTGACCAATTGTGCACTCCAGGAATTTCTATATAAAAATAGAGAATACTCAACATTACAAGATAAGTGTTATTGGGAGTGGCATTTCATATATAATCACGATTATGAGGAACTGTTTTTTGTCTATAAAATGTATAGCTATTAGATACATGTACATCCATTAGAAGGGAGTTGCCATAGAAACGAATCATCAAGTGCTACCATATAGTGTAAATTTCTAAGACTAATGACGTCGGAGAGGGAAGCACGTTTTAGACAGCCGATCCCCTGAGCAAGGTAAGTAAACATACCCCGTTGAGGATGGTGCCACTGCCGGCATAGCGCCCCACGGACAGGGGCGGGTGGTGGCCGAACACAAACTTCCAGTCAGCGTTAGATGAGGACAGCGAGGCGGCCATGTCTGCGCGCTGCGCGGCGGGGTCGTACTTGTTCTTGCGCATCGCCTCCGTGTCCATGGCGAAGAAGAGCGCAGAGAAGCCGTCGTCCTCCATCTGTAAACAGCAGCAGCTCCAGTCATATCAAGACAACATCGTTAAGCCTGCCTTACACATTAACGAATTCTGTCTACGTAGCTCTACGTGCACTGGCGAAATGACAAATTTGTCAGGAAATTTTGAAGAGTTCAAAATTTATTGACAAATTTACAGATTGGTTAAAGTTTGTTACAAATAGTTACACTGTGTCGATGTATCGTAGAACATTCTATTATACAAGTAACAATTCGTTTACCCCAGTAACTCACTGCAATAAGCATTTTTACTACTTTCTGTGTCGCCACAATACGCACAAGTGAGGAACTTGATGTACTTCGTGTGGGTGCTTTAGAAGGGTGCGCCTATGATCGCTTATGTGTTAAGCGGGTTTTAAAGAGACCTGTCCTGTGATATGACCAGTTATGCAGCATTTGTAAATAATGTTGCACCGTAACTTTTACATGGATATAGAGACGATCTTTCTCGGGAGACTACTGGAGAAGTTCTTGAGGAGATAATACCATGAGGTAGTAATCGTCCACACAAATAGCTGAGACTCATTTCATCATACTGTGATTTGGTTTACCTACGCCAGCATCAAATGTGTTGCCACTTCAAGTATTTTTGAATTAAGGTATACAGAGTGTGCTGTGCAATTACATTTCCATTTCAATGAAATGGAAGCACGGGGGACGGGGGCGAAAGTACAGTTGATTGCACCTAAAGAATGGAAAACATCAATTGAATACTATGCTAGTTCACATGTTATGTTGCTTTGCCACATCGACAGTAGATATGCAAATTTACAGTTTGAAAATACAGAGTTTTTGCAAGTGGTTTCTATGTTACCGGGTTTCGAGTTTCCATAGAAACGTCATCCTTTTTGTGAAGTGCAGCGTTTTTACTATTATACTTCATGTTCAATTTTCAAGAATCTTAAGTGTAGTAGGAAAAATACGTCATCAGTCAGAAGCTAGTGGAATACAGTTAGTGTCAAGACAATAATTCATGTTTGATTTGATATCATAATTCAGTAAATCAAAAGTAATACTATTATCAATCATGTGTGCTACGGTTAAAGACAAAATATGTCATATATAAAACTGTTGTACCGCCAATGAAATCTTGCCAATTGTACACTTAAAAACTTTTGAGTTCAATTAAGCTATTTCTTAGTTCGTAAATTGGAGTAGTATGTCTATATTATGTAAGACAAAAGTTTTGGTATATAACACTCGATGAAAATAATTTGCTCCATGATGTTGTGCCATAGATCGCATTGACAGAGCCAACACTATCACCGATTTTACCATTCTTTTGCATGTTTGGTTATTGTGATCCCATCGCCGGTTTTCACGGTCTGACCACCAGTCACACTACCTTTACCAGTTCATGTTCATATCAAAATACTGCGTATTTAGCCGTGATATATGACAATGTAGTGATCCAGAATTGCCTTTTAAAAATAAGTTGCATAGGTACTGGCCATATACATTGTTTATATATGGCTATAAATGTCAGCCTGTCTACTTTTAATCCAGTTTCAAGATGCATTGTTTCAAATTAATTGTGTATGCTTTTAAGCCAATTTATTTGTAAACAGTGTTGTAATTGTTTAAAAAAGCATGATAAATACAAAACCGGGTTCTTTGTGTAACATGAATTATATTATCAGGACTCGTTCTTATGTCTCATCAGGCTCGGCCGGTTTGCCGTGATACACCTTAGGAACTCTCGTGATAAAATATTTCATATTACAAACTCACCCAGTTTTGTCTATCTATCTTATCAGTTACCAACCTACAATTGGCCATATGTGTTAGACAACTTTTACACACTGTTGGTTGAATAGAAATAATTAAATATACCATACTTATACCATATACCATAAATATGTATGTTAATATGCAGGTGATGAAACCTTCTGACAATCAGATAACATAAATATGTAGAATAGTTTTCATTATTCTACTATGAAATCATTGTAAGGATCAATTCAATTGGGCATACATTTTTGTATATCGTTGTGCCACGTGTACATTGTGTGTGTAAACTGTTTGAAAAACTTGAATTGCCCTACTGGTGCCGTAAATGTGACTACAGTATGAGTGTGAGAAATGATATTCAAGTTTGCGTCAACGGGATAACTAAAATCATACCCATTAATCAATGTCTCTCAATTTGTCTCGCGGCTCTTCTGAATGTTCATACTAACAGTATAGATGTGAATTTATTTCATAAATAATAACAGTTAATGCTACTTACGGTGAAATCGTACCACCAGGATGGGAAGTAGAAGCGGTCCTCATTTTTGGCAAACTCGAGCTGGTAGATCTCATTGTTGTCAATGTGATCGTGATTACCAATTGTGATGTAATGCACCTGGTGGAAGAGACGTACATTATATTGATAGGTATGTTTGAAATAGGGAATCTGTTGAGAAAATATGCATTTGCAAGCAGCAGGTGGATAGTTCCACGGAAACACGGTAGAGTAAATTAATTACCTGTCAGAAGGTATCTACTATATATCTGACCTATATACCTATATAAATTACGATAAAAAGTTTGACTTAATTCTGAATTGCAGTGCCTAAACATCATTTACCAATAACGAAAGGGGGGGGGGGGCGCAGTGGCAGGAAAGCATCGAATCGAATTATAAAGAGTAATAATACCCTTCGTGGGTCTATGATCATTGGTTGGTTTATCAAATGTATGACTTACAGGGAGTTTGCTCATCACAACTACGGTCTAAATGCAAACAGGCAAACGATATGTTAGCCAGACCCCTACCAGGTCATTGATGGCCGGTCCCGTGTACACATCCCTCCAGTTGTAGTTGAACCTCTCATCATCGACCGCCTCAGCTCCGTCTGGGTAGAAGTTGTCGCCAGTTGACATGATGAAGTCACAGGCTTGCTGGGTACACCACTGCAAATTGAAAACAAATGAATGAACTCCATTCCAGCAGATCAAGGGTGTCAGAAAGATGGTGGAGCAGGGCGCAATCATTGGATGTTTTTATACCAGCTTACTAACACGCCAAAAACCACATCAGTATGACATTTTTTACATAAAGGTTGGGGTGCACACGCGTGCCTCATATGGGGTCTCAGTGTTCTGTTCGCACGAGTTTGCATAGCTAATGGCAGACTTCTCAAAACAAGGCGTATCGCTTGACAATGGGATAAACGTGTGTGTTTTGCTGAGTAATGGAAATTACCAGCGTGTGATGGCGAGCGTGATATGTCTCGCAAGGCAGGAGGCCTAATCATCACCGAATGATTGCTGTGAAGCAATCACTAAATAAAACAGTCTACCGAATGATAAAAACAGTAAGTATTTTTCTCATTTGATAACCCAAGAGTACTCATAGCATTAATTTCCAATAATCCGAATGTTTTGTGAAAATCCCGATTTTTAGGACTTAGCTGTAACTTTGACCCCGCAGAACATGATACATCTAACACCATAATTTTGACCCCACAGAACATCAACCATCTGCACTAGTGTGCGTGCACGCACCTCGTCCATGGTGGCGGCCACATAGTGCTGTCGCTGCTGGCCTGAGCTGCCGCTGTCACCCCAGTCACCGTGCACGGCAAACCGGATGTCTGCCACTGCGGCCAGAGGATGGTATGCACAATAATGTACAGTAGAACCTCTCTATTAGGACCATTCTTGGGACCAGGATTAGGTGGTCTCAGTAGAGAGGTGGTCTCCATACAAAAATTGAATTTTGGTAGCTTTTTGGAGGTATGGAACTGTGAACAGTGATCTTATTAGATGAGGTCTCAATAGACAGGTGGTCTTAATTGGAAGTGATATTGCACAGTAAAGCCTATGCGGACAGGGGAGATCATTCAACAAACAGTTTATTCTCGCCATGGGGATAGCTTACAACAAGGGACAGATTTTCGATCTTCAATTGCTCTAAATTTAGTGTTAATGACATGTTTCACAAACAGGGACATCTCCACTGTGAGAACACCATTTGTGTCTTGTGATTCTTGCGCAGCTCGTTTTTATGGAGTAACTAAGTGAGGATATGACAGCCTCTTGCTGGAAAAAGCCTGAGAGAGCAGTTCACTGCCATACCATGTGGCTTCATGGGCTTGCAAGCTGAATATATATTGCCTAAGTGATATGCAAGACAGCAGAAACGTGGGCAGCAGCAAGAGGGGTAGAAGATTAATAGAGAGATGCACCAGTAAAGGGCGGTCAGGTGCTACTAAAACAAAGGTGTGCACATTTGACCATGAGATGGGACCAAAATGTTGGATGGGCACATTTTGACACACTGTTTCAATTGGTTGAATTGATAAAAATGCAGAAACGTAATGAAGAGATTCGTAGCAAGATAATGATTGGAGAGGTTGCAGGTACCAGAAAACAAAAGTCTGGTGTTTACCTGTAAAACGGCGGACGCAACTATATTAGTGTGACAAGCTAACAACCATTTAGACCTTTGACATTGCCCAGTCAACTTGGGTGACAACAATGAATTTCCACATGTTGTTTTCTAATTTTTATGCTATGAAACCAAAATGTACTGCACTGCCCCCAAAAATATCTATATAGGATTGTTTGATGTTTCATATGATAAATAACAGTATTGAATACTCGTTTTGAGTTGACAAAGAGTACATGTACAACTATCGCACTTTTATCTAGAGTATTAACCATGCAGAATACTTTAGGTAGAACAAATGTTCGTGATATGTTGTTATCAGCATGCCTGGTCACAATATTGTGACTATGATTGAAACAGTGAAATTATGAAATGTGCTTACCGGCCACTGCTGCCAGGGTTAGAACTATAAGTGTGCGCATCTTTCACCTGAAAACATTCAACGGCCTATTAATTTCACTATGAAATTGACTCACTATTGCCTAATCTACCACATTGACACACTCGTTTGCATTATTTACAGATTATTTATAAATCACAAAACAAGACTATTATTTGGCAATCAACGTACTTTACTCTCAATCTTAAAACATTCCCTTAACATCAATTACAAACTCAGACCTACCTTCTAGAGTTCGCCTCTTGAGCAAAGCCCTGAGAAGTACTATATATATATAAGAGGTTATCATTGATCTTATCTCTACTCGCTCTATCAATAGCGCCATGTCATGGTCGGCCGACGATAGGACTGGTGGGTGCAGTCCAGCAGTGAGAGCAGTAGTGAGGGGTTGTGCTGTGGGTGTCGGTAGCAATCAGTTCTCTATACAAGAATCATTGGGTGTTATATGGAGTTCATTGCCCATTCATATTCATGTTGTTAATATGCCGATTGCTGCTCGTTACCTTGGACCTCTGTACCAAAACAATGTTTATGCAGCCTCATTTGAAATGTGCGGGGCGGGTGTGGTTGAAAACTTATCACCCGCCACCTAAGAGTCTGATATTTGTATGCATTTATATATGGGTGATATAGTTTGGAAATGAGTCAACGAGTAGGTGTTTGATCGGGGGGGGGGGGTTAGTAGGCCCAGAGTACGTGTGAATTTAATCTCAGCTGGATTGAAGACCAAGCCACGTGTGACAGCCCAATGCATATCAAAATTTGTACACTAAATGCTCTAGATCTGCCTCATCCATTTGCAAATGTAATGATTTGCGCACGCAAACTTATCCGAGTGCCAGTTGACCATTGCTGTATCAATGAATTATGTTTGTCTTGTAGTTCCTTGCTATAATATGTATTCTTTTACCATGTGAGAAAATTCATATACTTTAGTAATATGCATATGGGGACATAGTTAGACATGTCACTTTTTTCTGTGCGTACAAGCACGTGTTTGCTGACCTGAATCTACAATCTAAATGCTATTTTTATGCTAGATGTGTTGAAGCAAAATGACACCATTTGATCAACGATGCTGATAATTTCTCGATTCTTCTACGCACTTCTACGGCCAAGACTGGCAGTAGGAATTATGATAAGCAACATGTTGCAGCACATGAGATAAGATTTCCTGGGGGAAATATAATTCTTTTGCATATATTTCCATTGATTATCATGCTCCAGAATTGCCTTGTAAAAATAACGTGTATCGGCACTGACCATATTGTATGTGGCTAGGTTAGCCTGGTTTCAAGATGCATTGATTGAAAAAAAAAACTGTTGTAAAACCAGTGGTGTAGTTATCTTAAAAAGAATGTGAAATGTGAACCCGGGTTCATTGTGAAACATGAACTATCTTATCAGGATTCGTTCTAGTTGTGCATCAGACTTGCCCTTCGGACTCGCTGCAAAAACTCACATGATAAAATAATTCATGCTACAAACTCACCTTGTTTTGTCTATATAATATAGTGCTGTTATTCGTTTTATTTCAAAACTAGAAATAAATTTATGCGTCACTTCAGCAGCTGAAGCAAAAGCCCTGTGATCACGTCGTTTGTATGTCAGTATGTGTGTGTATGCGTGTATGTATGTATATATGTCTCTGGACAAGCTAGAGGGTATAACGATGAACCAACTGTATTCAAACTTTACACAACTATGTGGCACGATGCGACACCGAACTGCTTCGATTTTGGGCACTTTGCCAATTAAAGTGTGCTTTCCACGGGGCCATTTATGGTCCATTTTGGACGTTTTTTGCAGTATGTTTAAAACTGCTTGGATGAACACATTCAAACTTGGTACAATGCTTACATGCCTATAGTGCTTGTTGCCCTTCGGACTCGCTGCAAAAACCCACCTGATAAAATAATTCATGTTACAAACTCACCTTGTTTTGTCTATATAGATAGATATATGATATAGTGCTGTTATTTGTTTTATTTCAAAACTAGAAATAAATTCATGGAATAAGAGACATTAAAATTATCTTTTCTCTGTTTTCTTTTTTACTAATTGTTTTGCTACAAGTTTAGACCCTTGTCAAACAGGATTGCCCCCCCCCCCCCCACACACACACACACACACACACGTATTTCTTTGTCCGCTAGTAACAGTCAGTATTCACTTGGCCAAACATTGAACAGTCTTTCAATTAAACGTGGCGTTGGTGGTCTTTCATACGTTTCATGTTCAACGAGGTGTAAACTTTGATCATGATATTTATGATTCTATGACGAGATTAACGTTTCGTTATAACATTGTGTTCCTGTCTAATAGTGAGTTGATGAACTCCAGCTGCATATGAATTATTTATGCTCACAATGCCTATTATACGATAATCAGGTGATCCAGCTGGAGTTTAGTGATGACTTGGGTGAGGTGGGCAGGAAATTTGCAAATTAAATCGTGCACAAACATTTCTAGTTTTACAGTATATCAAACGTTAAAATAAGTGATTAACTCAAGCATTTTATTACCACAGCTGATCACTCATTGCATATTTTACTAATTTCGCACCAGAAATATTGCAAACAATGTAATGTGATGGCATGAGCATTTTGTATCATTGCATAATTCCAATACTTACGTTTGTATGCCTGTAAGACTCTCAGTAAAGTGTACTTAGCTCAAAACTTTGAACACCATAAAAAGCAGACTAGGTCCATGACATAGTGAGCCAAAGTTGACACGTCTGCGAAAAATATGCACTAAACATTGTTTTCTACGATGCAGAAAAGTCAGAACATAGCAGAGTAAAGACCATTGAAATCAGAATGAAATTCCCATGTAAGTTCATATTTATGTAAAATTCCACTCCCTAAATATTGACAATGTTTAATTCTAAAAGCCTACAGACATTTGGGTGGTATATCTAATGACAGGGTAAATTAGATTTCGTTAATCTATCAATAATCAAGTGTCCAAGTTTGCCCCATATATCATTAATTGGTAATATAAATATCTACATCGTAGTTTAATGAGCGATGTAAGCAAAAATATTTCTTATTTGCATATCGTATTTAAAATATAAAAAATACTTGTAAACCTAGAACACCAATCACACAATTCGGCTATACACACAATTCGGGTGTTGTTTCAAATACTACGGCAATTACGTCATGTGTTCATGGCAAAATCTCAGACAAGATATTTTCATTATTTGAACCGGGGGAAAGGCTTGTATTCACATTAATGTAGTTGTGGATAATTAAGTGTGATAAAATAAAAATGTTTAAAAGACACAGCCAAATTGTGTGTATGGCCAAATGGTATGATTGGTACTCTAGGTCATAATGATATGACACATTCAATTGTTCCTGAATTCTAATTCTGTCTGCTACTTAAAATTATTTCTTCTATTTTATTTGTTGGCGTACATGTATATTCTATTTTGTCCTTTCTGCATTTGTTCTTCATTTTCTTAAATTATTTCAAGCCTATGCATAGGCTAGGCAGTTTAATTTCCGTTTCCATGATTCAATGGCACAAGTTGTAATTTTATACTGTCATTACAATTTGCTAGCCCCAATTGCAACCGAATGCGCAGCATTCGGGTAAGTCTTCGACTTACAGGCATCCAGGTCTACAATTTGCACACCAATTTTACTATAATTTTCATCATTTTGTTACATGAAAGAAATTGGTTTTTCGAGTGAAAGTCTAGATACTAGAGAGGGCTACTTGTAGCATATTCGACAATTTTATACATTCTTTAAAAAATTCTTTACATCTTACTAGAAAATCTCATATACTAACTTCATGTGAGTGAACTCTTGAGCTGATAACAAATGCACTAATACACTATTCAAATATTGAGACTGTACAACGCCTGTATTCTTTACTTAAAGTTACTTTACTTTACTAAAAATTTCCTTTTCAGTCTTCATAGGTGTTAGACCTGTTACTGATATAGCTTGTTAATATTAATAAGCTTAAAAACAAATTTTGCTGGGGAATGGTGACAGTCATTTGAGAGACAGAGTAATTGTCAATAAACGTTCTTTCTATCACTAGCACATATACTTGCTTGATTTAATTTATTTTTGTTTATACACAAGCCGGATGATCTCAAAGAATTTATATAAATGAAACAATGAGAATGTAAAATTATTAACAAATCACAATGGCTATGCACTTTCACTTATGAGAC
>CM032666.1:5697745-5718590 GCA_019095985.1 Streblospio benedicti
AAAAAGCCTGGAGGGGGCAGATGAGAAATAGACAGGCCAGGGCACAGCCTCAAAATGAGAAATAATTACAGTCTGTCCAAATACATTTAGGATTTGATTGATTGATTGATCTAAAGTTGCCCTACCATTTCAAAGTCAGTTCTTGCTACTGCTATGTCCCCACCGCTCACTGCATTGGAAAGTAAATGTTCAAGAAGAATACAAATCTTCTTCTGGTGCACACTGTCCATTATGGACCAAATCACTATGGGATATGATAATATTCATTGTAATTTAATGGGCTATAGATTTTAAGTATGATGATGTACAGAGAAATAGATATGCCAATGATTGCTTTGTTGAAATTTTGGCGTGTTAGATATCACACTCTTATATTGCCAGCTTACTAAGTTAGTCGATAACACTCAAACCACAATTATATCGACTGTACGCCTCAGAATATCATGCCTTTGTATGCAAGGAATTGGAAGGATACATTCATTATCATAGTCATGACATTTTCCCAAAATAGATGTTATAAATGTCGATATATATCACTTGATTTATATCACTTGATTTATATATCATTGATATACATGTATATGGCATAACACCCATGAAGTGTCAGGGAAGCTCGAGGATGACCTTGTAAGAAAGCAAACATCCACCAGGATTGGGTTTTGTATGCTAAAACTGGTTTAATACCGTACAGGTGTGAGAAACTGTACAAAACTGTACAAACCTGTACGAAATGTTCAAAACTGTACGAAACTGTACAAAACTCATACAAAACCTAGATGACAGAGTTAAAACCATGTGGACATAAATCTAAATTGAGGGATGGGCGTGGAGGTGGTGTTGGTATTATCATTAAATCCAACATTAGATAAGCAGGATAATCGAGCACACTAAATTTAAATTATTTGAATACATGGAGATAATGATGCATCTACATGAACCACCTGTAAGGCTGATAATTGTTTATCGTTCACAAATTCCCAAACTAGTGAAAGTGCCTGTTTCCCAATTCTTTGATGAATTTTCAATCTTTCTGGAGGAGAAGGTGTTGTCAACTGGTCGTTTGTGCGTTGTTGAGACTTCAATTTTCATCTAGATGACAGGAATGACTATGAAGCTAAACGTTTTGCCACTTTGCTATCATCATTTGACCTTGTTCAACATGTGAATAAACCAACTCACATTAAGGGTCATATGCTAGATCTGGTAATCACACAGCCGTCTGATGATCTTATTAAAGACATGTTTGTTGAAGACATGGCCATGGGTACGTGTGATCATTTCTGGGTTCATTGCTCACTTCTTGGACCAAAACCTAGAACTGTGAAAAAACGTATCACTTATAGGAAAATGAAAGCAGTTGATGTCGAGAAGTTTAAGAATGACATAGTAAATTCACCTCTTAGCAATGACAATTCATATTGTGATGTTGGCCATGCAGTGTCAGTTTATAATAATGAGTTATCCAAATTATTAGACATTCATGCACCTGAAATTACTAAGACAATTACTTTGCATCCGCAATCTCCCTGGTTTAATGATGAAATTGAGTTGGCAAAGCATGAAAGTAGAAGGGCTGAAAAGAGATGGAGGAATTCTAAGTTGGAGGTGCACAGACAAATTTATGTTGAAAAGAGAGATTACGTCAATAATCTTATGAAAAAAGCAAAACAAAATTACTATTCTAATATGATTCAAGAGGCACCAGATCAAAAATCCCTGTTTCGTATCGTGGAAACAATTTCAAATAAAAAAAAGGATACAATACTACCAGAATTTTCAACTGCCAAGGAAATGGCTGATAGATTTGGAAATTTCTTTAATGACAAAATTGTAAAACTACGTAATCGTCTAGAAACTACACAAAAATCCAAGGCATCTACAGTTCAAGCTGAGTGTAATAACAATTCGTCTACGGCTCCTCCTACTTCTCCTCCTCCTCCTCTCGACTCTCTTAGACCAACAACACCAGAAGAAGTTCGTAAGATCATAATGGACGCTAAAGCCACGACGTGTGCACTCGACCCTATTCCTACATGGTTCCTCAAAGTAATCATGAATGTGCTTTTACCAATTCTGACTAGAATTATTAATCTGTCTTTTGAGCATGGGATAGTTCCAACTGAGTTGAAAAGAGCGCTCATCATCCCACTGTTGAAGAAGATTCTTTTAAATCCAGAAATATTGAAGAATTTCCGACCCGTGTCAAACCTAGCTTACTTGTCAAAACTAATAGAAAGAGTCGCTGCTCACCGCCTCTTAAATCATATGTTGCTAAATGATCTACACGAATTATATCAATCGTCATACAAACAATTTCATTCTACTGAGACTGCTTTATTACGTATTCAAAGTGATATTCTCTCTGCTTTAGATAACAAAAAAGTGTGTTCTGTTAGTCCTTCTTGACTTGTCGGCGGCATTTGACACTATCGACCATACAACACTCATCTCACGTCTACAAAATACCATAGGAGTATCTGAGAAAGCCCTGCAGTGGTTCATTAGCTACATGAGTGATAGGACTCAATCAGTTGTAATTCAAGGGGTAGAATCAGACCTGTGTAACTTACTATTTGGTGTGCCACAAGGCTCTGTATTAGGTCCGATTCTGTTTATAATCTACACCAGCCCCTTAGGACAGATTGTACGTTCTCTTGGTATTCAATATCATTTTTATGCAGACGACACACAGCTATACATTTCATTTGACATTGATGATGCTACAGAAGCTGTTACAAAAATGGAAAGTGCAATTAACTCAATTAGGACTTGGATGGCTAACAACTTTCTTTGTTTAAATGATGATAAAACTGAAGTTCTTCTTATAGGTTCGAAGGCAGTTCAAGAAAAGCTTAACATCCCTCATATATTAATTGGAAATGAAAAAAATTACACCATCGAAAGAGGCAAAAAAAAAATATTGGTTTCATATTTGATAACATAATGAACTGTCATTCCCAAATTAGTGCAATGACCAAGTCCGCCTGGCTTCAGTTAAGGTCAATTGGCAAAATACGCCGTTATCTTAACCAACATGCTGCTGAACTACTAGTACATGCTTTCATTACTTCGAAACTCGACATAAACAATAGTCTGCTCTATGGACTTCCAGATTCTCTGATTCAGAGACTACAAATCATCCAAAATACAGCTGCCAGGCTTATTATGCGAGTACCTAAAGGCTCTCATATAACTCCATACCTCATTACTCTACATTGGCTACCTATACGACAACGTATTTGTTACAAAAAATATTGTTGATGGTTTTCAAGTCCTTACATGGTTTTGCTCCCAGCTATATTACTGACATGCTAAACACAAGCCAAAATCAGGTCGTTCCTTACGATCAGATAGTCAAAACTTATTGCTAGTCCCTAGAGCCCGCACTGTGACTTATGGTGATCGTAATTTCAAAAACGTTGCTCGATGATGTGGAATAGATTACCAGATGACATTCGGTTGTGTGAGGATATTGACATTTTTAAAAGATTAATGAAGACACACCTATTCATGTTCAGAAGAATCAACATCAAATGATTTTATCTTTGTGAATAGTTTTTTTCATTTTTAAACCCATTTCGTAAAGAAGACCAACCCGTTTTGAAAACAATTTTACTTCAATAGTTTGCAGGCCCATTTAGGTTATAAACCGGCTAAAAAATTCATTCTTTGCATTTTTTATGGGCTAAATTTTCAATGTTTTGTATGCTATAAATGATAAAGAACAACATCTTTTCAAAATTAACCTTTATCATCAATAGTTTTTCTTATATGATACATTTTATAGGCAGCAACTACAATCAAAGCATATTGATTTTCATGTTTAAAGCCCATTTTCAAAAAACTAAGTTTGTATAGTGGATTAATTTTTCTTTTTTATATTTCTACAACCATGAAATCAAATTTTCACAAACGTGTATATATTTGAAGATATATGCATTTCTGAAGAAAACCTTTACTAGATTTTTGATTTTTTATTTCGTTGATGAATTATGAACATTTTTGAATTGGTTTGCCAGAAAATTCGAAAATAAGTGGTTTTAAAACTTA
Organism: Streblospio benedicti; assembly: GCA_019095985.1. Classification (NCBI taxonomy): domain Eukaryota; kingdom Metazoa; phylum Annelida; class Polychaeta; order Spionida; family Spionidae; genus Streblospio; species Streblospio benedicti. Next base: position 5,701,796 of record CM032666.1, read on the forward strand.
AAATGCAAAAAATGAAAAATAGGAAAAAATAAAAAATTCAGTAAGGTTTTAGATAAATATACAAATTTTGTAACTGAATAGTGATTTCGGGTCATGTTGATGTTTTACTATCAGTTATATGTTTCACAGACAAAGTTGTTAATTTTTCACTAATTGCTTTATAAAAAATGTTCACCAATCTATACAATTCAAAACATGTTGTGTCATTAGATTAGATAATTATCTACAAAATATGTAATTTGTAAGAATTGAAGCAATAATGAGTGAGAAAATCAAAGTTTAATAATCGCAAGAAAAGAGTTCACAGTCCCCTTAAAAATATTTTCATTATTATTATTATTATAACTCAAACTAATGTACATTATTCCTTTGGCCTGTGATCAGGATTAGACATGATGATATTAATAGCATACAAACAGGATAAAAAAATATTACATGTTTCTATTGTATTGAACTTGGAAGAACTAAACCTAATAGACAAGACAAAGCTCTGTCTATATAGAGGTCAGTGAGAAGTTGAGAACTTGGGTGCTACTGAATCACTTTAATACATACAGTGCATACATGACACTTGTTATCTGATTTTTGTAATAAAAAAATGTCTCATGTCAAATCTTTTGACTCTGCAAACAAGCTCTGCAAACAAATCCTTTCCAAAACAATTAAAAAACCATGCAAATCTTAACCCATGTCACTAACCCCCATTACATACATGGCCGAATCGGGGCGTACTGGGGTATAACAAGCGTACAGCTGTTTATTTTCTTTTTGTTTTTGAAAATAATTTTAAAAAAATTTAAACAAGTGGGGTCATGCCGTGGGCGATGTCGCCAACGGTACATTAAAGCCGAAGCCCCTAACGGCCCGGCGGTGGCGGCGAATATCAAAGAATAATCCACCGATGGCATGGGCTTTGATGGCACCCCCCGCGAATTTTTTAGGAGAAGTGTCAGGAAAAATTGTCGCGGCATGGCTTTTTGCCCGACGACTACCCGCTGTGCCCCATTTGTACCGGGGCGCACCAGTATATTGACTTTTGCGGGTCCTTTTTGGCCTCAATGCGGCGTTGCCTTGCCGGGGACCAATAGTTAAACAAAATGATATTTTTAGTAACAAATCCACGATAAATCCTCGGTGCCTCTGATCAACATATAGGGGGCCCCAGATTTTGGCACCTTTCTGGTGATGTAAGCATGTGCTAATGGATAGAAATAGGTTATTATGCAAGCATCACCCCAGTCTACTAAATCTTTTACCAGGAAGGGGGACATTTTTTTCAAGGTGCAAAAGTAACAACATGTTTTTTTCAGCTGCTGACCCACCCCGACGGAGGGAATCGGCAACAAAATTAATCACGCCGAATATTCATGGGACAACCTCATCTTTTTTTTTTTGATGGCAGGGGACAATAGTTTTTCAGACAAGTTTTTGATATGCACCGTCCCCCCAGTCTAAATCACTGCATGAAGTACACAACAAACTCATGTGACGACCTCATCTTTGGTTGGGTGACGAGTAGTGAGAAATCAGAAAATCTCATGAGTGTTGAGTTTCACAGAACGAGTGAGTAGAGCAAATGAGTTTTGTTTAGCTTCAGATGAGGTGATCATTAGAATTTCCTTATCTCTCACCCCCACGTGTATAACAACCCTTTTTTTCAGTGTTAGTTTATCATTTTTAGGTGTGAAAAATTGTAGTGTAGGAGATAACGTTTCTGTTGCAGTTGTTGCCATAAAACGGACTCTCCATACAGGTGGCCTCTTTACAGATTCAGTAGTATCTTTATCACTGGCAGATTCAGGATTTCAGAAAGGGGGGGCATTTAAGGTATCTCATAGGTTTTGTACGCACAATTGGTAGTGAACATGCTAAAAACTCTTCGAAAATAAATTATTTTGGTTGAAAAAGGCACCCTGGCCACCCCTGGATGAGCCTATGATGGGGCAGTCTACTGAATATTGTTACAAGCTTAAGTCCACATAGTGTATGGACAGTATACTATTAAACTCCAACATATACATACAAAATAGCTGTCCTGTAGTTATTAAATTTGTGATTAAGAAAATATTTGTCAACAATTCAATAGTTACTTTTTCATAATACTCTTGAATAAAGGTTACTTGTAGGTTTTGGTTTTGCCATTATCAAAGATTTACCTTTCTTAGAACCATGATTTTACCAGGCTTAAAGACATATCACTGTTGTCTGAATAGCTTCAACAATCCTAATGGCAGCTGATTTTCAGTTTGCACCATCTACTTTTTCATTGTTTGGACTTTTAATTTCACAGACTGTATGACGATAGCCCTTGATGTATAACACCCTGACACCTACCTGAGATTGTGTGGGGAATATTCACGGACACATGCATCGTGTTGGGATGATGTAAGTCTGTTGGCTCCACTTAACGCAACTTGGTGCTGAGTGAATCAGCACTGTAACCATGGGGATGATCTAAAATATATAATCGAGGTGATAACATGGAACATGTAACCATGGGGATAACATGAAAAATATCAAACCCCAAAACATGAGACCGTTGAGACACACTCCCCTGTTTTAGAACAACCTATGCAAAATTATATGAGAATATTGAAAAACTTGCAAATACCAACTTTGGCATGAAACTTTGAATCTCAAAAAGAACAATGCAAAAAACAAACAAAAAACAAATTCACACACAAATGTGTCAAGTACCTGCGGTGACCTTGGCCTGACAAGATCCTCCATCTGTTGCTATGGCGACCACCTCCAAGAGCTCTAATAAGCTGCTTTTTACAGCACACAGAATGTTCCATGACAAGATCGGTTTCCACATTATTTCCAAAACCTCCTTTTGTGATTACAAAACTCCCCTCTAAAAGTCTTAATCTCATAGCTTCACTGTTTAAAATCGTTGTTTTGAGAACAAAATCCATACATTCTACAAATATTTAGAAAGTTTAGAGTGTGAAAAAAAGAATGGTATGTTCAATTTCATGATGACAATAGCTATATCGATATCACCTTCCTTTGCCATATCATTCATGTTGAGAAGTTTAATAACCAATGGCATAAATTAACTGCATACTAGTAGGAATTTATGCCGTCGCTGTTGACACCCGCATAATCTTGTTCGATAGAAAATTCACCATAATTGTAACGGTGAATCTATCCCGAGAGAAATTGGTCAGCGACCAAGATGCTTTCATTCAGAGTTTTTTGGGCAATATTTTTTGGTATTATTTTTTCATTGGGAACATCATCAATGTCTTTCATACCTAGATAACCCAGTGCGTATTGCATGATGAATTGTTCCCCTAAAAGGACAAACAGATCTTCATGGGCGGAGTAGTTTTTTTTTACATTTCCATCCACATATGTTCTATGGCACAGTTGTCGAATTTGATGAAGAGTATAATGGTTTCTACCGGAGGTCTTTTTGTAAACGCGCTTGTAAGCTTTCTGAAAATATGATATTATATTTTACATATAACATAATTGCACAAGTTTCTTTTTATCTAATTTGCATCTTAATATACTATGTGGTGGGTGAAATTAGAAATTTGCATTGCTATGTATATTATTGCTTTTATTTTATAATTATATGTGATACTTTTACCAATTAAACTACATATATGCATTCCATTCAAGTTTTAATACAGTCTATGCCAAATCCATCGGTCCATTGGTCCTGACCGAGTATTTTGACTCATGTCCGACAATTACTGCAAGATAGTCGGTCCTGATGACCGGGGCGATTTCTAGACATCCACAAAATTATACGGGCACAGCAGTGCCAGCCCGATGGATTGGAAATTTGGAGCCAGATTAACCTTATTATTTCAATGGTTCCATGCCCACTGATTTTCAAGATGAGGATATGAATGACCAAATGATTAAAAAGTGTGCTTGTGCTGTCCGGCTATATTGTCTATCGATGACATGAAGTTTGGACTGACAGAAAATCATTCGGACTGACAGTTTTTCAGGACCTGTCAGACCGGATGACTGACACAAAATTTTCACATTTGGCATACACTGTTAATAGGAGGGTATTTCTGTTATAATTTTGCTCGATTACATTACGATACTACGGTTGTCAGATGTCAGATTGACCTATGAAATCGTGCTATTGCTCATTAGAAATGTGACCAATGACTTACGTCAATTGACCAATCCAATCCTTGGCGAAGATTTACATATTCGGTTCACACTTTTCCATGATTGTAATGCCAAGAGCACTACATATCTGGCTAGGTTGTTTTTTTTTTCATTGTGTATTCCACGCATAAGGCAAGGAAACAATTAACTAGTTAAACATTTGAGAGGTCATATCTTGACATCTTATTACCATAGCACATTATCATGCATGTTGATTCACTAATTCTCATCAAAAATAAGTCTACTGGGCCTTAAGTCTGATGATATGTTACGGCATGTACATGTTTTCTGGTCATTAAGTCTCTACTATTAGGCTGTAAAGATATAAGATCTTACTTCCAAGAAGTCTTGTTTAACATGCCACAAGGTGCAAATGAATGGACCAATGCTCTCGAACCTTCACATCTTGGCTCCTTGCAGTCTTACACAGGTCAATTAGTCGCCATAAAATGGCACCTTTTGGGTTATAAACTTTTTTTTTGTTTCCTGTGAAGAAAAATTATAATAAACTTAACGCTGGCCCCCAAAAATAAAAAAAACATTTTGGATATCTGTTATGATTGTAAGTGAATTCTTCACTGCTAATTTTAAATTGATTGGCAAATATATTACCAAAGACTTCAGCAAACACCTCTCCTGCCATAATCTTAGATTCTTCTAAAATAGAAACACAGTCCTCATATTTCGCCTCATTCTTCATGACCAATTTCATGGTGTTGATGCTGAGTCTTTTGTTCATGATGTGTGAAAAACGATGAGGAATGTGTTGTGGAGTTATTGATGCTAGCCATCATAGAGAGGGTACATGCTTGACAAGGATTCTTGAAATGATGACTTTATAGGAATTTTGAATATGAACTATTTCATTTGCTGATAAAATAAGTTGATTGAAACTTATTTCACTGATGTTTATTGTAGGTGTTAATGATGACAGTGATGAAATTATATCATTTGTTAAACGACTGAAAATGAACAAAAATTCCAAATAATGGCAATCTTCAATATGATGATAGGATGATTGGTGTTGGAATCTTGATATCGCAGTTGTCGCCAACAAAATTGCACAATGTACATGGTGATTATATCTTGTTATCCTTTTTTTGTTTGCTTCACCACAATCATTTAGAATTTTCAGTCGGAGAGTTGGGGAACCACATATTTGTAGATGATTTAATGTGATCATGCACTGCAAGTTATACAATACAGTCATACAACTGTAATCTGGATTTCAACTCTTGTCAAATACAACCGTAAAACTTACAACAGAAATTTATATTTGTTATATACAAAATGTTATATGTAAGTAAAAGAATTAATTGTTAAAAAAACACGCTGCCTACAATATTTTTAGTGCTTGTATTGAGTTATATATGTTATACATTGAATGTACTGAATGTATGTTGATAAAAATTTTGTTACGTATAGCAATATATTCACCTGTTCTGTTGCCGAACCGTTTACACGAACAAGCGTTATTAGTCGACGAATTGAGCTGCATTGTGTGTTTTGAATGCTCATGAGCATACTATAGATCACTGCAAATGCTCCTTTATATGCTTCATCAGCTACTTTTGCAGTTCCACAACATACTGAGAGCATTAATTGCTGCAGCTCTGGAAGCCTGAAATTCATCAAAAATATTACAAACAGTATTGAAAAAGTCAACTACCTATGTGAAGTATTTGTGATGGCCATCTCGTGATATCAACAGCTGTAGGTGCAAGATCAAAATCAGAATATCTGCTCAGTATATGCTATACTTGGATATAATCTATTTTATTTTGCAATGCTACTTGCGCAAGGATTTTTTGTCAATGTTGTTATGTCATTTATATGCTAAAGTGGTATTTTCCATACAAATATGTTCCATCATCAAGAATCTTATGTAGTAAACCTTTCTACTTGTGTATAAAAGACCCACATAATGATATATTTGTTAAAAATGTACATGCTCTTTCCTCAACTCATCATAAACTTTGTCAATGAGGTCATCCAGTAAATTTTCTACTTTTTGTAGATTTAAGCACTGTGCTACTGAGATGACTAACCTTGCTGTCCACCTCCCTCAACATCTGTATGTAATTATATGTTTCCAATTATTTTTTTTCTAATAATATGAATTATATCAATATTAATATAAAAAAAGTGCTAATTGATTTTAAGTTTGATGTGTATGGTTCGAAAATAATGATTGAATGTAGCAATAAAAAAGGTCAATATTAATAGCAATGTTATTCAAGTTTGATTAACAAATTACAAAATGTAATGATACATACGTCTTTCAATGGTTTTGATGCCACACTATTGAACCACAAATTTTCCTTGTTTTCCATCTTAGTTTTTACATTTGTATTTTTTTTCCCGTAATTGACTCCTACAATAATAAGCACCTTACAGTGATACACATATATAGTATTAAAGATTTCTTTGATTTGATCTCTAGTAGCCAATGTAATTAATGAACTTATACATACATGTATATGGTCAACACCCTCGGACCTTGGCAATTTAATCAATTAATAGAAATTGATGTACATTACATTAATACAGAAATTACATAGTTAAAAATAAATTACCTGTATCAGCATAATAATGATCAGACAAGTGCCGTAGATCTTGTTCAAAAGCAGGACCTGAAGATGGAAATTAGCATGTTGATTTGACTGGTAATGTAAGTTTTAAAATCGTAATAAATTTTTATCCAAAAAATGAAAAGGTACAGGAGTTAACACAAGAAATTGTAGAGCAATGTTGTCTAAATGATTGCATAAATAAATGAAACATAAAAAACTGCAACTTGAAATTAATGTAGAAGATTTTTTATGCATATTTGTATACTGTATTGCCACTTCTGCTTAAATAAGTATGTTCTTCTTCAAAACCACTTTCTAAAAGTAATGAATATTAACAATAGTTTTATGATACTTTTGACACTTAAATATAATTACAGCTTCTCAAAAAACGGCCATTGTCACTTTAATTTAAAAGAAGCATGCTTTCTAAAGACACAGAATCATTATACACTTGAAGGAGGTATGTCCACTACATACTGCATGTTAAATAAAATAAATTCAGCATTTGTTATATGTAAACATTAATTGAAGATGGTCATGAAATGATGTTGCAGTTTTACCATAATCAATTGTGCTGTCTTTTCCATTGGTTGAATTTGGAACTGAAGATTCTTCACAATCCTGATCATCGTGACCTGGTAGAATCAAAACAGTAGATGGAAACATAAGTTTGCAGTATGAGTTTTTTCTAATTCTTACTTTTTGTGTTTTACATACTAGTCTCTGAGTAATGGACAAGTAGTTATGATTTTTTTTTTTAATTTTATGAATCAATTTACATTGCTGCTAATTTGATCTCTTCATGTGCAATAATACATGTTTCTTTATTAAAAATTATGACCGATATAAATGAATATAAAAATATACACATAATTATACAGCAAATGTGTAAAGTGACATCAAGTGGCACTTTGTCACTTCCCGATGAATGAAGGAAATGCGAATGAACATGTGCTATGAGTGTTTGAAGCTAGACATACTGTCATTTTGCAATGGAAGAAAATGATTATTTTGAAAAAAGTATGTTGTGTGAATTGATTAACTTTTAATGATAACTTCACAATTGTATTGATATTGGCATTTCTAACAACATGAAATATTATATCTATCAAAAGCAACCGAATTTTTTTCAGGTCCTGTTGATGTAACAGAACACGGCGTGAAACGGTGAAAGTGATGCATGGTTCATCAAATCGTCCTGTGAAAATGAATGTTTACGATGCTAAGATTATTTGATAAGTAAGTCGGATTTTGTGTATATATAACAAAAAGGAAACAAAAACACTAACTTGGCAAAGCAATGAAAACAGTAATATAATTATTCCACTGTAATTACATAAATGTAAAATTTATATATTTATACATATGTATATATTTTTTTTTTTTTAATACTTTATTTTCATATATATATTTAAAGTTCATCTTGACACAACACAATAATATCTTACATTGATTGACAAGCTTCAACAACTATTGTTGCCATTTTCAAAATCTCTCTGCGCATGACAGGGTCAATCTGCACGACTTCCGATACTGAAAATCAGATCGTACACATGAGAGAGTTGGAAAGCCCCCTCGTCCCTGTTCATGACCTGTCTCTGTCCTAGTATCTTGATCGCTTCCCTTGATTGTTCTTATCCTCCAATCCTCACTTCCTCCCAGTCTATCTCATGATTGTTCTGCTTAACATGATCTGTAATTGCACACTTGTGGATCTGGGTAAAGGGATTCTTTCACTGCTCTGGTGAATGATCCCTTAGTGTTCTGATCCACATCCCTTCATGTGTTCCTTCACACGAAAGTGCCCAACTTTCATGCCAGTTTCCCCACATATACACTATCACAAAAGATTTACAAAGGATCTTGTAAAACCACTTCACATATCTCAAGCTTTTCTTGTTTATCCTTAGGGTGAACAAGAATGTTTTATGTGTCTGTAAGGGTTTTCACCGCTGTGGATACTTTGTGCTTGTTAAGAATGCAAGACACACCCTTCCGTGACCCCTTTCACATAAGGTAAGATGACCCGATGGGACACTTTCCCCGCGAGGGAACTAAGCGGAGTCGAAAGTAGACATCCTAAGATTTCGAAAGGTATGTCACATTTCGTAGTCATGATGGTGCATGGGACCCCCCCCTCCCTGCCCAACTAATTTCAAGAACACATTAATTTAAATCAATACACGAGAGCATACAAAATATCAACATTTTAATGACTTATTGACACTTGAGCATATGGCTGCTACAGTATCTGCTGCCATTGTGGCTTGCAGGATTGCTTTTTCTGATTTATTTGCTCCAAGAGCTCTAATAAGCTGCTTTTACAGCACACAGAATGTTCCATGACAAGATCGGTTTCCACATTATTTCCCGAACCTCCTTTTTGTGTTTACAAAACTCCCTCTAAAAGTCTTAATCTCATAGCTTCACTGTTTATAATTGTTGTTTTGAGAACAAAATCTATACATTCTACGAAATATTTAGAAAGTTTAGAGTGTGAAAAAAAATGGTATGTTCAATTTCATGAGGACACCTTCATTTGCCATATCATTCATGTTCAGAAGGTTTAATAACCAATGGCATAAATTAACTGCATAGGCATTTATGCCGTCGTTTTTGACACCTGTATAATCTTGTTGATAGAAAATTCACCATAATTGTAACGGTTAATCAATCCCGAAAGAAATTGGTCAAGCGACCAAGACTCTTTCATTAAGAGTTTTTTGGCAATATTTTTTGGTATTATTTTTCATTGGAACATCATCAATGTCTTTCATACCTAGGTAACCCAGTGCTTATTGCATGATGAATTGTTCCCCTAAATAAAAGGGACGAACAGATCTTCATGGGCAGAGTAGTTTTTACATTTCCATCCACATATGTCTATGGCACAGATGTCGAATTTGATGGAAGAAGATACAATGGTCTCTAGCTACCAGGGGTCTTTTTTTGTAAAAGCACTTGTAAGAGCTTTCTGAAAATATGATATTATATCTATATATAAAAAGGAAGAGGCGATTTTTTGCGTCACAAAAGGCTTTTTAACCACAAGACGTACACACTTCAAATTATGTATGTACACTCAGGACAACTTCGTGGTCGTTATAATGTCACATTTCAAACCAAATAGATTGGTTTAAACAATAAAAAACAAGAAAAAAGATTTTTTTAGAAGTGTTGTCCTGCTTAGAGCGCCATGTACGTAATACGTTAAACGTTTGTGTAAGTCAAACGTACGTTGCACGTTACAGTACATTCACCTATATTCATTGTGGAGGGGTGCAGGAAGGCTGTGTGCGTTCATGTTGGGCTGAGATGGTGGTGGTTGAGGGGTGAGGGGTTATGGTTGGTTGTGATGAAATGAGGTGAAGGGGGGAGCATTTAATCTGCTCCAGATCTAATCAGTTGCAACCCGAGCAGTAGCTGGGGGGGGGGGTATTTGACGGACCAATCATTGCCATATACATGTAGTGTGTATATGTCTGCCACATATGACGATCGAAGGAAGGTGATGGAGGTGTATTTATTCCGTCCCAGACCTGTATACTGACGGGAGCTGTTGTGAGGGATGGGGGACCGATCGATGTCTGTTCCAGCCCAGATTTGTTGAGGGGTGGTGGCAGATGATATGTTGGTGAGGAAGGGAGGGGAAGGGAGGATCATTTAATCTGCTCGAGATTTCATGTTTCAAACCTGAGCAGTATGAAGGGGGTGATGGATATGCATTTAGACTGATCTTGACCTGTTTATATGGGGATGGCGTAGAGAGGGTTGGAGAGAAAGGAGGGGGGTGGCGGCCGAATGAAGGGTAGAGGAGGGTGGAACATTTAATCTGTTCCACACATGTTTACCAGGTGTAGCAGAAGCTGGTGGGAGGGATATTAGAGGGTTCAATCATTGCCATATAAATGTAGTGTGTAAATGGATAAGACTTATGCCGATGGGAGGAAGGTGATGGAGGTGTATTCTATCCATCACAGACCTGTATTCTGACGGGAGCTGGTGTGAGAGAAGGGGTACAGAGGGAAGGATGGGGAGGGAGGAGGATTTAATGTGTTCCGGATCTCTTCTGTTTCAACCCGAGCAGCGCCGGGTATACGGCTAGTTTTACATATAACATAATTGCACAAGTTTCTTTTTATCTAATTTGTATATTAATATACTATATGGTGGGTGAAATTAGAAATTTACATGGCTATGTATATTACTGCTTTTACTTTATAATAAATGTGATACTTTTACCAATTAAACTACATACATGCATTCCATTCGAGTTTTAATACAGTCTATGCCAAAATACATCGGTCCGTCGGTCCTGACCGATTATTTTTTGACTCATGTCCGACAATACTTCAAGATAGTTGGTCCTGATGACTGGGGCAATTTCTAGACATCCACAAAATTATACGGACAAGGCAGTGCCAGCCCTATGGATTGTAAATTATCTGCAAATCCTTAGACTTTGGAGCCAGATTAACCTTATTATTTCAATGGTTCCGTGCTCACTGATTTTACAGATGAGGATATGAATGACCAAATGATTAAAAAAGTGTGCTTGTGCTGTCCGGCTATATTGTCTATCGATGACAAGAAGTTTGGACTGACAGAAAATCATTCCAACTGACAGTTTTTTCAGGACCTGTCAGACCGGATGACTGACACAAACTTTTAACATTTGGCATAGACTGCTAATAGGAGGGTATTTCTGTTATAATTTTGCTAGATTACACTACGATACTACCGTTATCAGATGTCAGATTGACCTATGAAATCATGCTATTGCTCTTTAGAAATGTGACCTATGACTTCACGTCAATTGACCTATCAATCCTTGGCGAAGATTTACATATTCGGTTCACACTTTTCCATGATTGTAATGCCAAGAGCACTACATATCTGGCTAGGTTGTTTTTTTTTTCATTGTGTATTCCACGCATAAGGCAAGGAAACAATTAACTAGTTAAACATTTGAGAGGTCATATCTTGACATCTTATTACCATAGCACATTATCATGCATGTTGATTCACTAATTCTCATCAAAAATAAGTCTACTGGGCCTTAAGTCTGATGATATGTTACGGCATGTACATGTTTTCTGGTCATTAAGTCTCTACTATTAGGCTGTAAAGAGATAAGATCTTACTTCCAAGAAGTCTTGTTTAACATGCCACAAGGTGCAAATGAAAGGGCCAATCCTCTCGAACCTTCACATCTTGGCTCCTTGCAGTCTACACGGGTCAATTGGTCGCCATAAAATGGCACCTTTTGGGTCATAAGCTTTTCTTTATTTCCTGTGAAGAAAAATTATAATAAACTTAACGCTGGCCCCCAAAAATAAAAAAAACATTTTGGATATCTGTTATGATTGTAAGTGAATTCTTCACTGCTAATTTTAAATTGATTGGCAAATATATTACCAAAGACTTCAGCAAACACCTCTCCTGCCATAATCTTAGATTCTTCTAAAATAGAAACACAGTCCTCATATTTCGCCTCATTCTTCATGACCAATTTCATGGTGTTGATGCTGAGTCTTTTGTTCATGATGTGTGAAAAACGATGAGGAATGTGTTGTGGAGTTATTGATGCTAGCCATCATAGAGAGAGTATGCGTGCTTGACAAGGATTCTTGAAATGAGGACTTTATAGAATTTTGAATATGAACTATTTCATTTGCTGATAAAATAAGTTGATTGAAACTTATTTCACTGATGTTTATTGTAGGTGTTAATGATGACAGTGATGAAATTATATCATTTGTTAAACGACTGAAAATGAATAAAATTCCAAAATAATGGCAATCTTCATATTATGATGATAGGATGATTGGTGTTGGACATGAATCTTGATCGCAGTTTAATCGCCAACAAAATTGCACAATGTACATGGTGATTATATCTTGTTATCCTTTTTTTGTTTGCTTCACCACAATCATTTAGAATTTTCAGTCGGAGAGTTGGGGAACCACATATTTGTAGATGATTTAATGTGATCATGCACTGCAAGTTATACAATACAGTCATACAACTGTAATCTGGATTTCAACTCTTGTCAAATACAACCGTAAAACTTACAACAGAAATTTATATTTGTTATATACCAAATGTTATATGTAAGTAAAAAAAGAATTAATTGTTAAAAAAAAACACGCTGCCTACAATATTTTTAGTGCTTGTATTGAGTTATATATGTTATACATTGAATGTACTGAATGTATGTTGATAAAAATTTTGTTACGTATAGCAATATATTCACCTGTTCTGTTGCCGAACCGTTTACACGAACAAGCGTTATTAGTCGACGAATTGAGCTGCATTGTGTGTTTCGAATGCTGATGAGCATACTCTAGATCGCTGCAAATGATTCTCTCATATAGGCTTCTTCATCTGCTATTTTTCGCAGTTCCACAACATACTGAGAGCATTAATTGCTGCAGCTCTGGAAGCCTGAAATTCATCAAAAATATTACAAACAGTATTGAAAAAGTCAACTACCTATGTGAAGTATTTGTGATGGCCATCTCGTGATATCAACAGCTGTAGGTGCAAGATCAAAATCAGAATATCTGCTCAGTATATGCTATACTTGGATATAATCTATTTTATTTTGCAATGCTACTTGCGCAAGGATTTTTTGTCAATGTTGTTATGTCATTATATGCTAAAGTGGTATTTTCCATACAAATATGTTTCATCAAGAAATGATATATTTGTTAAAAATGTACATGCTCTTTCCTCAACTCATCATAAACTTTGTCAATGAGGTCATCCAGTAAATTTTCTACTTTTGTAGATTTAAGCACTGTGCTACTGAGATGACTAACCTTGCTGTCCACCTCCCTCAACATCTGTATGTAATTATATGTTTCCAATTATTTTTTTTCTAATAATATGAATTATATCAATATTAATATAAAAAAAGTGCTAATTGATTTTAAGTTTGATGTGTATGGTTCGAAAATAATGATTGAATGTAGCAATAAAAAAGGTCAATATTAATAGCAATGTTATTCAAGTTTGATTAACAAATTACAAAATGTAATGATACATACGTCTTTCAATGGTTTTGATGCCACACTATTGAACCACAAATTTTCCTTGTTTTCCATCTTAGTTTTTACATTTGTATTTTTTTTCCCGTAATTGACTCCTACAATAATAAGCACCTTACAGTGATACACATATATAGTATTAAAGATTTCTTTGATTTGATCTCTAGTAGCCAATGTAATTAATGAACTTATACATACATGTATATGGTCAACACCCTCGGACCTTGGCAATTTAATCAATTAATAGAAATTGATGTACATTACATTAATACAGAAATTACATAGTTAAAAATAAATTACCTGTATCAGCATAATAATGATCAGACAAGTGCCGTAGATCTTGTTCAAAAGCAGGACCTGAAGATGGAAATTACCATGTCGATGTGACTGGTTATTTAAGTTTTAAAACCGTAATAAATTTTTATCCAAAAAATGAAAAGGTACAGGAGTTAACACAAGAAATTGTAGAGCAATGTTGTCTAAATGATTGCATAAATAAATGAAACATAAAAAACTGCAACTTGAAATTAATGTAGAAGATTTTTTATGCATATTTGTATACTGTATTGCCACTTCTGCTTAAATAAGTATGTTCTTCTTCAAAACCACTTTCTAAAAGTAATGAATATTAACAATAGTTTTATGATACTTTTGACACTTAAATATAATTACAGCTTCTCAAAAAACGGCCATTGTTACTTTGCCTTAAAAGAACCATGCTTTCAAAAGTCACAGCATCATTAGACACTTGAAGGAGGTATGTCCACTACATATTGCATGTTAAACAAAATAAATTCAGCATTTGTTATATGTAGACATTAATTGAAGATGTTCATGAAATGATGTTGCAGTTTTACCATAATCAATTGTGCTGTCTTTTCCATTGGTTGAATTTGGAACGGAAGATTCTTCACAATCCTGATCATCGTGACCTGGTAGAATCAAAACAGCTGATGGAAACATACAGTTTGCATTATGAGTTTTTTCTAATTCTTACTTTGTGTATTTTACATACTAGTCTCTGACTAATAGACAAGTAGTTATGAGGGTTTTTTTAATTTCATTATTTAATTTAAATTTCTGTTAATTTGATAGCTTCATGCGCAATAATACATGTTTCTTTATTCACAATTCTGACCTGAGGGGTGCGTGTGCGGTAGTGACGTCGTGATGGTTTGATCTAAGACAACAAAATATAAATAAATATAAAAATATACAAATAATTATACAACAAATATGTAGAGTGGCATCAAGTGGCACTTTTTCACTTCCCAATGAATGAAGGAAATACGAATTAAGATGTGCGAGGACTGTTTGAATCTAGACATACGTCATTTTGCAATTGAAGGAAAATGACTATTTTCAAACAGTATATTGTGTGAACTGATTAACTTTAAATATTAACTTCACAATTGTTTTGATATTTGCATTTGTAACAGCATGAAATATTTAATCTACCAATAGCAACCGGCTTTTTTTCAAGTCCTGTTGATGGCATGAAAGTGATGCATGCTTCATCAAATTGTCCTGTGAAAATGAATGCTTAAGATGAAAAGATTATTTGATAAGGAAGTCTGATTTTGTGTATATGTACCAAAAAGGAAACAAAAGCACTAACTTGGCAAAGCAATGTAAAAGTAATATAATTATTTCACTGTAATTGCATAAATGTAAAATTTCTATATTCATACATATGTATATATATGATATATATATGTTAATATTCAACCCAAAATCAAATTACCCGTAGCAAGTGACTCTTCTGCAAATCCTATTAATGCCTCTGAATACGACATGGAAACTATGCGTGCCTCATCACATTGTACTGTGAAATATAACGTTAACAGTAAAAAGAAGTATTGATAAGTAAGTTTACTTAGCTCTATATATATAAATATACTCAAGATGGAATAAAAAGCTAAACGTAGACAAACAATATAAAAATATTTAGATAAAATTGTATTTTTCTGTAAATACATATATTTAGATGATAATATTTAACATCATTTAAAATTACCTATAGGAAGAGACTCTTCAGATCCTATTGATGCAGATCCTGTTGATGGCACAAACATTACGTGGAAGGTAAGGATGCCTCAAAACAGATTGCTGCCAAAAGATACGTATTTTTAATTTGGTGCTTATATACTCGTAAATGTAAAATGAAAAAATGATATTGTGCGCTAACACTAAAAATATAGTAAAATTAAAATCATATTTTATGCAAATGTACATAATACTTTTAACAAATTGATGAGTAAACAGTGTAAAGAATGAAAAACAATGGTTATGGTTTGCTAATGAAATACTTTAAAAATACAAATATATTAATACCCTGTTTCTAAAGAGTTTTTTGAAGTTTAGAAAATATTACATGTAGTATAAAGCTTGATAAAAGAAATTTCGAAAGACTAATAAATAAAGATAACTAATTTTGGTTAAATATTTTCCAGATCTCCGCCGACAATAGTTAATGAATGAATTATCATTTGAGTCTGCAAATGGACATGCATTGTTGATTGATACTTAGCGTGCTTATGACTGTAAAGATACAAACTTCATTGCAAACATTTATTCATTCCATTGACGTAATGTGAAAGACATGGTCATTTTTAACTAACCTAAAATTTAATCTAAAAGTTATTTATTCCCTTGCACAGTGCCCTTAAGTAGACCATGTTGTGAATGTTACTGGTGTATTATGATTTAAAAAACAAAGTGATGTCTTCGTAGTTGGATTTTGATATTTAAGTATTTTATATTTTAATATTTTTTGTGATTGTAATCCTAAAATAGTAAACATAATAGTGCAACCAATTATTTAAATCCAACACTGACAATAGAGGATGTTCTGTTCAAAACTGACAAACTTTATCAACACTGACCAAGAGTTAAACGACTGTTGAATTAGTGAAGATGATTGTCATAGCTACATGTATGTAATATTTTATAGAATGATGTATCGGTGCAAGATGATTTTATGGAGCAATTGTAAATAGCTATATGAATCTATTTGTTAACAATTCC
>CM032666.1:5718690-5732724 GCA_019095985.1 Streblospio benedicti
ATTTTCTATTATTTTGATTAAATGCCGTTTGAGCAGAGATTAAATTTTGCTATGTTCGGCACCTTGATATCTTCCAAAAGTCGAATTTTTGTGTGCTTCGTGTGAAACCCCCACACCACATAATTTGGTAAGAAATCTGTATCAGTAGATGTGTGTGAAAGAAGAACCATTGGATACATATTATTGTCCTCTTTGACGTTTACAGAGATCATATTTAAATGAAGCTAGGTATCTAGAAAATTTTCTGGAAAAATGAAAATCGGTCTTGAGAAGTCATTGAATTTTCATGTGCGAAATCTATAGCAGCTCTTTATTCAACTCTTTGTTATTGGATGAATTTTAATTGATCTGCATGAACTGGATGAAAATTGATGAAAAGCTGTTCAAGAGCAGGGGCTGAACATCATTAGTCATTGAATTTTCATGTCAAATCTTAAATCCTGTGCCCTATAGCAGCCAGTTATTATATTTTAGCCAAACCATCATATCCACAATGCCGATATTCTCTTGGTAAAACATTGGAGGAAATGAAGTTTTCATGTTGAACTGATTGATAGTTGATCTATTGTTTTGATTTTTTCTATTTTGATCTGAAGTTTAAAAAATTTCAGGGCATGATCAGAGAGAATGAGGACCATCACGAAGCTGTTCAAGAGGATGGAGAGAATGAGCAGCAGCCATCTATTGGTGGAGCAAGAGACAGAAGGCTCACTGATCCACGCAAATATGTCACTTATGAGGTACAAGGTCATCATGAATCGAGCATGTACATGTTATGGTAGGTCCAGTTTAGCTACAACTTGAACAGAGTAAAGTTATCCAAAATGTTTAGCTATGAAAGTTTATTTTTAGTATTTTAAAGGACGCATGTATTATCAAGTGAAGATGATAAAAGAATATTTGCTCAAGTTATCTATTGGCTTATGAAATTTTGATTTAAACAAGTCCAACTGTATTAAGTTATAGTGGATTGTAGAATGTCTTTACTCTTCTTTGAAATCTTATTTAACATTTGTAATAAAATCAATCAACTGATTACTTGATACTACATATTTTCACTTTTTGTTTTAGTATATGTACATGTATTCGTATTTTAAGGTGAACGTGCAACAGAAAGCAAGATACGTACATAGTTGTTTTGTATGATGTCATTCTGTACAGGTATTTTGTGCTGAGCTATGGGGCCTTGTGAACAAGGCAGGTAAAGTGGACTACCACCCTAGTCTTGTTTGGATGGAAATAACATCGTTCATCCTCGGCTCAGTTGAGGCTCTACATAATGCTAATGGTTATCTCACAGGTTGGTAGCTTCAGGCTCTATTCAATTTTATGCAAATTGAATCAAAACTTTGTTTTTTCATGTTCAATATATTAACATAGTCATTAATAAAGCATTTTGATTGTATTATTTTGTTGAACTAAGTCATAAGAAAGTGCATCTACTTACTGTAAATGGCTGGATAATCACAGGTATTTGAATAAACAATCTTGGGATGCTTTGAGACAGATATCCATGTGTCCTATGGATTCTCGAATAAGCTCACCCTTCCAAAGAATTATGAATGTGACAGGCAGCTGTTTTTTAGTCACATTTTTTCTGTACTGGTGAAGATTTTTAAATAACAAGGTGACCACGGTCATGGAAAATCAGGGAATTTTGTGTAATAAATTCCCTAACTGGAAAAATCAGGGAATTTGAAAATTTTGAATAAATCAGGGAAACATCAGGAAATTTTTAAGACAAACTTGTAAAATGATCTGGGAATCTAAAAATAATACATATTTGTTTATTTTCCGTTGGGCTTTAATAAATTTTTTAGACATGCTGGTTTTACAAAAACATCTTTATAAAGTGAAATTAGCATACACTAAAAAAATATCACACCCAATTATAAACAACAATACTATGATCAAAATAAGGTGGTAAAGGTGTGACTGAGTCTTAAAATCAGGTCTAATTATTAAACCTAAATTAGGGAAAAATGTAAAACAATCAGAGAAAATCAGGGAAAAATCAGGCAATTTCATTTTCAAAATTCTGTGGTCACCGTGAGATATGCCACTGTATTGATTCACAGTATTTTTGTGGGTGCTCTCAAATTAGTTCAATCGTGC
Source organism: Streblospio benedicti (assembly GCA_019095985.1). Classification (NCBI taxonomy): domain Eukaryota; kingdom Metazoa; phylum Annelida; class Polychaeta; order Spionida; family Spionidae; genus Streblospio; species Streblospio benedicti. Next base: position 5,720,806 of record CM032666.1, read on the forward strand.
TTGTACACCTCTACTTTTGGTTTGACCGACTAGAGCGAGATCAGGGGCTTTTTGAAGGACCAAAACCAGTTTTACTCGAGGCTTACAGTTTCAGTCACCTAGCAATGCTACTTTGTGGAACTAAACGAGAGGTGATTTTTAAAAAATTTCAATCTCAATTTTATTTTTCAAATACATGATGTTAAATCCAGGGAAGGGGCATGAATGGGACACACGTCTCCCATTTTGCTCACAAAATAACACACTAGCTGGGGTTTCAGCATCGCATCTCATGGAATTTTCATGCCTCTTTTTCTCACCTTTCTGAAACTTTGCCATTGTTTTACAGACCTCATCTCCCATTGAGTTTGGTGCACATCAAGCCATCCTGGTGGTCAACGATGCTGCTCATGACCAGCTGCCTGCCGAGCTGGCATCCGGCATTGTTCTCACCATCTTCAAGTCAAAGGGTATTGAGTTTGATGACGTTCTTTTGTACAACTTCTTCAAGGATTCACCAGTGAGATCAAATATAAGTTTTGCACATTTAAGCATTTTAAACATCATAAATCATTTTATAAAAACTCACATTATTAGTAGTGTTGCATGACTTGAGATAATTGCCTGGGTCGTAATTAATGTATCTTTAGAATGGCAAATGTCTTATGAGAAGATGATACAAAATATGTTTAAAGCTTATTTCCTCTTTGATTTAGGCTTATAAAGAGTGGCGAGTTGTTATCAAACATTTTGATGAGCTTTTCCAAAGATTTAAATGTGAAAATGAAGAAGATAAAACATCAAATCTGCAATACATTAAAATCAGTGAGTTATGATGTTTAATTTTTTCTACCGGGGTATGTATACATGGACATGATTGTACATGTATGTATGGAGAGAATCACTGATAATATTTGTTGTTTCCAATATCTACATGTAGTGATGGCTCAATTTTTACCACTTCTAACATGAAAATGTATCCTCTATGATAATTTTAGCCAAAACAGGAGAACAGTTTTAAAGTGTAACACAACCATCCTTTACAGGTGTCATCTCAGAGTCACAACGTCCCTGCCCTCTGACCTTTGACCCAGAGCAGCACAAGGTGCTCATAGGGCGTTCGGAACGAACTCGTGAACTGGTACTTTCGAGTTGACAAGTCGTAGGTACGAGTTGTGGCTATTCGATACTACATGACAACTGGGAAATATGTCTGTTAAAAAAATAGCATGCAGACTACATAAACCCGGACTTAAACAAATGGTTTGATATATATCTATCAATCTTATTAATTTGGGGGACGTATAGCCTGTTGTTATGAATATATTTTATGAAACTGTCTGCGATATTAAAAGAAGATATGGGCGCCGCCATTTTGTCAGTCAGTGCGCATGCGCACGAGCATCTCGTAGTGATTCCTTCAGCTCCCAGTTCACAAGTCGTAAACACGAGATAAACCTGTATCGAATGGGTTTCACCACTCGTCAACTCAAAAGTACCAGTTCACGAGTTCGTTCCAAACGCCCTATCAGTTCGGAGCCGAAATACCTGTACACTGTGCTCACCCACACTCGTGTCAATGTGTGGCTGTTTGACAAAGACTGAGTCTAGTACACCCATGTTCGAGTACTTCCGCGCGCGGGGGCTTGTGCAGTGTGTGGACCCCAGGGCCATGGAGGACAGTGGCATTGGTGAGCAGCGTGAGACGTGAGGAAAAGTGGTGGGGTGGGGGTGGGTGTTGAATGTGGAGAAAGTCACCAATATGGTTGACTGAATAGTAATGCTCATTGCAACAGTAGAGATCTACCAGTCAGACAAGATTGCAGTAAAGCGGCAAATGGTTGTTGTAATGATGTGATTCCTACTTAAGTTGGGGCGGGGAAAAAAGAAATTGGCAAATGCCTGCAGCATAATTTTCAAGAAAGAATAGCATGTTAGGGATGTTTGTGTACATTTGTTTTATACAAGCTAATCATTGAATATTTAAGATGTAATTTAAGCAGGATATTCTCTAGGTTCATTGAACCAGTTTATGGCCAAAACATCTATGCCTGAACAGTGGTGTGCCCAGGGTGACAAGTTCTACAAACAGCACTTGTTCCGCGTTGCTGCCAAGTGCTACAGCAAGTGTGAGGACAAGGTGCTAGAAAAGATGGCGCTGGCTCACCAGACGGCATTTCATGCAGAACTGCATGAAACTAACCTAAAACGGTGAGTCTGCTCTTGTTTTTAACATTTTAGCAATTTATCAGTAATTCATGTGAATTTCCAGAGCTGATTAGATTTTAGTGTACTTTGGCTCACTTTTCATGGAGTTACGATGTGTTTTTATGTTTTTATTTTCACTGATTAGCTGTGTTGCCTTTCTACAATATTCTTTATACATGTGTGTATTTGAATTACTAATTTTAAAATTGCTGACCTAAAAGGGGCTGATCTAGGTGGGGGAGATTTTTAGTGTTCTGACAACTACTTGTTATTTGATTGATTGTGATTGAATGCCAGTGACATAGTCATTGATTAGTTTATTGTGCTTGCTAGCCATGTGTACTGCAAACACATTTATGGCTAGCAAGCACAATGCCCTCGATTTCTAAGAAGAGCAGGTGCTCAATTGATTTATTGGTTTTTTAGCTTGTATATACTTTTTTACAGTTTATGTTTGGTTGAAAATTGAATAAATTAATAAAAAATACATTTTTATTGTTTTCCTTGTTTCGGACTATCCACATAAACTCAATGGACCATTACAGCCGGTGAGCTATGTGTTACATCCCTTGTACTATATGTTAAAAAATATTCACAGGTGCCACCAATGTCAACAAGATGTACCATGCGGAAGACAGCTTCATCTTTATTCTCTTCCTGAATTGCTTGTTGTTCAATCAAAAAGATTTGTCGTGTCAGGGAATAAGCCCCCCCAAAATCAACAAGCAAACCAAATTAGACAGGTGATTATCATTAAATACTTAACTCACAATAATGGTGTTAGCAAGCAATGCTTATTTCTCAGACGACCACAGTTTGATCCAACGTATCAATAATGTAAACACTATTTTTTTTAACATGTATGTTACCCTTTTTCTGGTCTTAAGACATTTCATACTTTCAATTTATTGTTAGCCATAAATGGTCTCAAATTTTTCCCACAGAAAATTAGCCCTCAGAACATCAGAGACATTGAATGGGGTTAACACTGTAACGGCAAGTTACCAATTGATTGCAGTGCAGGTAGATATACTGTGTGATTTTCTTCTTATACTTCAATCTAACTTTGTAACTGATGTTACTAAATCATGTTAGCAACCTTTTTTTCAATAATTGTGGTTACGTTATAACAATTAACATGAATAAATAAATGATGAACTTGCATTTTAGTGTCACACTGGAGGCGGCTTAGAAAGTGGACATTGTATGTGATGCACCACGTCGTAACCCGGGTTACCATGATACCCTGGCCTGTGAAAATAATAAAAAATTCACTTTTGAGCTAATTAATTATTTTTTTTCAACATCAATACCCCGGCATACCGTGATGACTGGTAGGCGGCTGTGGTATTAAATTGTGTTAATATTCATAAATAAAATATTAAGTTTTGTCACAATAGAAACATCTTATTTATTCTTAATCTAACAAAACTCGATTTCCAACCTAGTGCATTGTGACAAAATGAAAATGCACTTCGATGTCATTCTTTTGGTGGTCTGCCCTTTAGCAACGACCAAAATTCGGAAATATCACGGGAGAAACGGGGCATTACGACATGCCAGGGTTTGCATTTCACGGCACCCCGGGGCATCATACGGACCCCAGGTTACGGCATGGTGCGTCATGTGTGTCATTAAGAATACTTAATATAAGTGTTTCAAGTTTCATAACTTTGTTACATAACTTGTTTTTAGCATCTTTAGTATGTACATATTTTTATAGTGTGATGATTATAATTTTTGGTTGGCTTTGTTAAAATACACAGGTTAGTGTTGAGTTCTTAGTCACTTATGTGTAATAAGCATTAGATAATAATACTTGCCAATGACACAAACGTTTTGAAAAGCACTTTACTTAGTGACCATATGCGTAATTTCCAGATACACTGCAAAGCATGTTCCACATCCAAAGGATGAAAATGCCATGCCCCTATACCCGAGAAATGGCGGCATGTTGGTAGCGTATGTCGGTCGCGAATACGCTGACAAAATGAAAAGGATTCAAGAATTTGTGCAAAGCGTGGTACTGGTTAAAACCTACAGGACCCCTGCAAAGAAGTGGCAGAAGTTTGTGGCAGGAATGCAACATAGGGTTTAAAGTGGACACTGATCATGTAGAAAATATCAAAATTGTAATGAAAGATGAAGTCGTTGACATTGTACAAAATTAATTGTTGTTTATTCAATCATGCTCTAAACTGATAGTACATATTTATCATGTAAGTAAGGACATGAAGGAAATTAATTCTGCGCCCACAGTTCCCAGTAAAGACGAATTCTACTTCCAAATGTCACAAAATGGAGATGTGGCAGGTAAACAAATTTTGTGCAAATGTTTTCTACTTTTTGTCTCATTATTACAAATTGATATGTTAGATATATTATCAATATCAATTAATAGTATAAACAAGTGTGTTGTTCAATTCTACTCTCACTGTTCTGCCAAGCAACATCTTCCATTTTACTATATCAACAGCCTGCTGCTTGGCATGATGGTATCATTCTGGTCTCAACCTTGGGGTCGTGAGTTTGAGTCCCGTCAGGGCCACTTGATATAGTAAAATGGAAGATGTCTCTTCAGCTATGTCAATACAGTAGTAGGAGCTTTCTTGGCAGAACAGTGAGAGTAGAATTGAATTCACAAGCAAACTTGAGAAAAATAAATATACAGTTGTTCACACATATAAGTGTGTTGTTATTTACACATGTAGTGGATCAAGTTGAAGGGTTTAATGATTTGCCTTCAATTGCAGCCTCTAACGTTAATGGTGTTATGATTGACAATAATACACCTGTATCACAAGGTACCGTCTTTTTTTTTAAATTTAGAAATCAAACAATTATTTATTGTAAACAATCGTCTTACAGTATTTGTGATTTACAAAGAAGTTAAGGTTTAAGGTTTTAATGATTTGCCAGCCTCTAACATTAATGAAGTTATGGGTGACAAAGATACACCTGTATCACAAGGTACCTTCTTTGCTTTATAACTTTTTTTCACATGTAACACTCAGAGTAGACTATAAACTCTGCCTTCTACATTTGGATTTTCCAATTAGACATGACGAATATGTGGTTTTTGCAGGAGGAAAAAAATATTTTCTGAGAAAAAAAATTCCGGCTCCTAAGGTAAAAGAATTTTTGTCTTACCCGGTACCATCAAACTTAGTTGCATGTATATCATCCGTAATTAATGAAGATTATTCCCCGATGCATACTTTTTGTTTTATTTTCTTCATGGGTAAGATAGTACATGTATGGCATATAAGTTAGAGATAGAATTTACAAATGATAGAGATATGTGGATTGAGAAATTACGAGCAGCCATAAGCAAGTACAACACATTCTAAGGGTAAAAAAAACTAAACCTAAAAACTTCTCAACAGATGTATGACGTTATGTTGAAATGTTACAGAGATACTCAGAGTCAACGTGGGTCGTGCCAAAAATGAATCCTCGATACTGCATCTGTCAGAAATTCGAAGACAATAGGTAATTAATTTTGATACAGTCAGCTTAAATTAAATCTTTAGTTTTATTGCTTATATTAATTTGTTTGAATTTATTTATTTTTTAAATTGAAATGAATATATCTTACTTTTATCTATTATTTGCTATTATCTGACATGATATCCTGACAGTGTAACTTATCGTCAACAGTTGGGACAGTAGGCGTGTATACAATTACATCAGCATCCTCAACTTCATCATCAGGTGAATTCACATCCTTAGCTGGTACATTAAATGTTTCAAAACCTTTTGTTTGCCACATAGAACGCTTTTACATGTACTATTCAGAGAGCTATTTCGCATAAACAGAATGTGCCCGTTGCAGATATGACTTTTCTGTAATCATTCATATATCGAAAAATAAGAAAGTTAAGACACAGAACTGAGGCTTTCATAGAAACTGAAGAATAATTTCTTTCTACTTTCTACGACAATAACTCATAAATCATAGTAAAAAATGTGCATATAACTATTATATGTGAAGGTGTTGATTTCATTGGTTATACACCTGTATCACAAGGTACCTTAAAATTTGCTTAGGGATCGTTCACAAATTATGTCAGCTACCGGGGGGAGGGGGGGTCATGAATGTCTGATGAAAGCTGACAGGGGTGGGGGGGTGTTCGGTACTGGCTGACGACGTCAGCTTTCAGCTTTCATCCCAGTTTTAAAGACGATTGAGACATTTTACCAGTCAGAGATATTCCAGATCATGCTTAACTATAATTTAACAATTTAACAAGTAGGGGTCTATAATTACCTCTAAAACAGATTTTTTAAAAATATCAGTTGATATTAGCGTATATGACTATCCAAGCGCCCAGGGCTGTTAAATTGAAATTTTCTCAAAATGGGAGGTGGGCTGTTACACGGGTGGGCTGTTACTACTTAATTTAAATGAACATTTAGGAAAAAGAGGAGGGAGGGCTGTTACATGGGGATGGGCACTTGGATGGTCGTATACGGTAGTTAAATAGGGTAATCGTTAAATAGTACCAAAGAAAGAACATAAATAATATATTTCGTATTTATAAAACACATCCTCGGCTAATAATGAAAAATTGATATACACTATAATACCAGCTGAGGTTGCATTACGTATTAAAAATTAGATTACCCTAAGACGTTTTACATGAGAAGATTGATATAACTTAGGGACCATAAGATTTAACTTTAAAATTGATAAAATGATTGTTCGATTATACAGCTGACATGTGCACACGAGTAATAAATGCTGACGTCAGCTGGCGGGCGGGGGGGTGGGGGTCATCAAAATAAATAGCCAAATTTTGGCTGACGTAATTTGTGAACGATCCGTTATCTCCACGTGTTCTACATCTTAAGTGCAGTGCCAAGTGTAAATAAATGAAATTTTTTAACATTCAGGGTGTACTGGCAATGTGACAGATGCAAGCAATACTTTCACCCGGAGTGCCTCCAATTGACTGTTGAGCCAGAATCTTTCATTTGTCCTACTTGTTGGTAATCTTAATTTTATGTTTGACTTACACATCACATTTATTCAATAGATATCAAAACAATGATAGTTCTTTCTACCTGCTTTAATGTCCAAAGTGTCCAAAATGTTTTCCAAAATACATAAAGTTTAACAAGTTTCGACAGTAAAATGTCCTTCTCAGAAACCAAATTATTTGCAAACTATATATTGAACATTATAATAACAAATTAGCTATGATTAAATATTATGGAAGTATATTCAATATGTACAGAGTAGTATAGTAAATTAATTGGATGCTTAGTGTTATAGATATTTACAGATGATTAAAATATACATGGCTTCATGTAAATCTAATCATGATCTTTGGTGATCATTGGTTTGATATCTATTAAATAAATATGAGAGGACTTGCTGCAGCTTAAATCTTAAAGCTATCAGACTTACACATCACTTTACATTACTACATTTTCAAATTTAATGGTCCTAGTGAAGAGTACTTAGAAGCTATTGAGGTCTTAGCTGGGAGCTACAAGTTACTCATGTCAATTTTTGTAATCAAGTAGCCTTTTTGAGTTTTTGAAAATATTACTACTGGGGTATATCAACTACCTTTCAAAACATTAAGTAGGCTTGTGATAGGTTTAAAATAAGTAAATTGTCAATACTTATAGGTGTATTTTAAAATTTTCTGTTACCGAAGGAGGATTAACTCTGCATTCATACAATGTGATCAAGGAAAATGTCTGAAAACCTATTGCTTGTTTTCGGTGGTTTTGTTTGTATGAAATATAAATACACGTATCAATCAAGTAGATGTAGTTTATGCATGGCCATGATAATAAATTGATTAATTTCAATAAATTGATTAATTCCACATTTACCTTTCAGGAAAAAGGCAAAATAGTCATCAAAAGTTATGCTTATATTTATCTGAGATTTGATCAACATCTAAATTTGCACTTGCCATAATTTGGCCTTTTTAGCTTAGGACTACAATGGTATACCATCTAAGAGCTTAGTGCTGGGTTTGTAGTCACTGGCATCAAACATAGGGAATAGAACAAATTATTGTGGTTTTGACTGTTTTTGGAATAATTATTTTCATTTCAGTTTGGCTGAACAGATATTACCAACGATTTTAAAAAAAGGTCTTCAATCCGAAGAGTGGAGAATATTGAAGACGTCATCATCAAAAAATAAGCGTAAGTGAATTTCAAATGAAATTTGAATTCCCCTATGTTTAATTGAGATGTCTAAAATTACCACATACAAAATAAAATAAGGTGGCTCCAATTTAAACATTTTTGTGCCTGGACTGGTATGAGTGTGCTTAATCTGCCTTTGTTACCTAAGCAGTAGGGTTGATTGCCTAGATTGCCTAGACCGCAAAATATAACCAATGCAAAACATAACCAGTTATGATTTGGGTTAATGCAAATTATAACCACAGCCCTAAAAATGGCCCAGCTAATGCAAAATATAACCACTCCCGCAAATTCTAACCAAGGCAAATGCACATAATTTTTAACATATAGTAGAGAGTATTTTTGGTAAGAGCATGATGTTAGAAACTGTTCACGCTACTGTGGGTGTTGACACCATTGATAGCAACTGTGTGAAGTGAAATTAGCAGTTTGCTCCTCCCTCCAATCAAATCATAACTGGTTATATTTTGCGGCTGGTTATATTTTGCGGTCTAACAGCCTTAACTCATTTGGTAATTTGATTTTGTTGGGTAGTTGGTTGTCACTGAAATAATCAAGAGTTGCTTTAAAAATGTGTAATTATATGTTTATATTCTCCTAAGCCAGACCCCATTAATAATGATTATTTAGTGAAACTTTCTTTTTGGAAGTGTAGTTAGCCTTTTATTATGGCTTTTAAAATATTAAGTTTGGCAGTTACAAGTTCAGGTTTGATACCTGAATATAGATCTGCTTATACATTAGGATTTGTGTTGGAACTGTCATACCCTCACCCCATGGCATATGACAATGTTGAGCACAAATATAAGAAAAACTTTTTATGTACCATCATAATCAGACCTGTTGGACCTGTTGGAGACAATTGACTTTATTTTCAAATAAAATTACAGTGTTACCACTATAGATATTATTCATTTACTGTTACAGAAAATGATAAACATCAATTCATTTGAAACAAACTTCGGGGCTAGGAAAAAACTTTTTTTTATCTGAACTTTTTAGATAAAAATGGAAGGCAACGTTAGCTCTGCATTACACGTAATGTGTCGTTTTGTGGCCTTAAGGAAACGTCTTTATGAAAATATGTTATGATCATTGTGGAGGAATATTGTTGACAGATTATAATCCAATTTACTGTACAAATCCACATTCACGGTGTTCAATCGATCTCCAGTTAATGTGCGTAATCAAGAGATTTTGTGCTGTAAATGTTTATTTTCAAAATCAGCCGTTTTGATTTTTCGGTGTAACAGGCTGAAAATCAATCTTAGCACAATTACTTTAGTCCATGCACTATAAGAATACACCTGGCACATACTGATGCGTTTTATTTCCACTCACATGGGTTAGTTTCTGCTGCTAAGTCTGCAATACTTAACCACCCGCCTTCAAAATTGGTGTCGTCTGATACAAAATGACCGATATTGTGGCTGTAAAGGCTTAATTCAGGCAACATATGAACACGAATGTATCTCAAACTTGATAGAATCAGATTACACTAATACCAGGCTTTTTAAAAACATATAATTGCACAAAAATACTGAAGTCGTGGTAAGCTGTTATCAACAGTTTTCGAGAGACGAGCAAACCAGTTTCTGTGGATTTGGAGACTTAACACAATATGTAAGATAATAATCTAGATGCAATTCATAAGGTAGTTTTCAGTAAAGTATACACTACACAGCTGACCCATATTAGGCCTTGACAAAACAATATAAGGCAAAATATCGCTTATTTTCTGACAGTATACAGCCTTGTGGAAGGAGGGTCTTCAACTATTGCAGACTTAGCGGCAAAAGCCAGACCATGCAAGTGGACATACTAACCGTTTGTGGACGCTACAGATATTCCCATAGTGCATGGACCAAATAAATTGTGCCAATGACAGATATTCATACTACCTACAGTGAAAAATCAAAACCTCCTATTTCAAAAGTAAACATTTACCGCACAAAAGCTCTTGATTACGCACATTAACTGGAGATCGATTGAACACTGTGACATTGTTTGAATGAAAAAATACTGTATCTTTCACTACAAGTGCTGAATTCTGTGAGGGCCAAATTCTGGTTACGTTACTCCAGTAACAGGTGTGCTGGATTTATGAACGCTTTAGTCCAACTTTGTCATCAAATACGGTCCTTGCGCACCCGAATCTTAATATTCTCAAATGACATCCTACATGATAAAAGGTTTTTAAAGAGATATCTTATAATAGCAAAATGTGTAAAAGGGTTCTGCCAATATGTCATGAATGCCTTGGAAAAAAAGAAAAAACGACAGTGCAAATGCCTTACCCTACTAACCAGTGTTTGAAATAGTAGGGGGCCAGAGGGCCCTGAGCCCCCAACTTTTGACCAGGGCCATTAACTTTTAGGACTTGAGGGCCGTGCTGGCCCTTAACTATTTTTAGTGAATATTGGTTAGTCAGAGTGAATTCCATACTTTACCACTTTTTTAAGCTAACATTTCAAACACACATCACGACAGGGCCCCCAACTATTTAAAGTTAAGGGCCCTGCTGGCCCCGAACTTTTTCCTGGGAGTTTCAAACACTGCTACTAACAAAAAAATTTCAGAAAGATCAATCAAATGACAGAAGTAAAGGATGGCAGAGATTATCACATAAAATTTTCATCATTGAAAAACAGTACAATAGCTGGACTTATTCCATGTTCCAACAGTTTCAAACAATTCATTTAAAGTTGGCAGTGTACTTTATTCATGGAATATAATAAAAGATTATTAAATCTGTCTTGGATACAATAGTCGAACTTTCATGTCCATATTTCGCCAATATCTATATATAATTACGCAAATGGGGCATGTCCCCTTGGCGGTCGTGTGCGGCGTGAACTTTTGCCTCTTGGCACTCACTGTTGGCTCCTAGTGACTTCAAACATAGCTGGTGTCACGCACCACTAACGTATCAACCTATGGCATTGTACAGACCACTTCATTGAGTTTGCATTTATTCACAAATCTGTTCACAATTTTGTTTTTGTTTTAAATATTTCTCACGTGAATAGCTCCGCCATTACGACATGTTCAACAGTAGCAAATTGAACCTCACGATCTCACGTTCAAAACAAACCAGCAGTAAATCAAACAGGTGTCTGTGCATCATTATATCATAAGGGTGCCAGCATTTATTTGGTGGCTGTTGTGTCCGTATTGGCCTCACTTTATTTTTTGTATATTTATCCCACAAAGATCATTCGTGTGCACTGGGAGACCCAGTCTTTCGGAAAATGTGGGAATCGCACATAAGGGATCTCATGGGTTTCGTGCCAGCAGTTGATGTGAAAAAAACATGACAATTAAATGATTTAGTGGGAAGGGGTGAGGGGCTGCATGTACCCCAATATCTCACCCCCACTACCCCACCCTCACACACGGATTTGCATATGGACATATATGAGAGTTGGTGAAACAGTTCACCTGTGTTTAGTATCGATTAAATGCATCTTGCCACAGTAAGGTATCATTTATTAAATATTATAGATAGATGTGTAATGGCCACCTTCAAGAAGATGGATTTAATGGAGATTCTCAAAA
>CM032666.1:5732824-5748194 GCA_019095985.1 Streblospio benedicti
ATCCCATAGTCAATGTATCTAATTTTTGTTGGTTTGCCTTTATTACATAAAATTTAATTTTGCCATTTTATGCTTTACAATTTACGTGTTGAGTTTAGAAAATTGACTTTCTATGAACAATCATGTATCCTACGTGAATTCAGTCAACTATTTATCTTTTTGTTTCAGAAAACTATATGAGAAAGTAAGGTCCAAGTGTAAAAAAATAGTTGAGAAGAATTTGTTCAGTTCAACAAACGTTGAAAGCAGGAAGAAGTAAGTCAAATGATACTGTAAACAATAAACCATACGACACTGCTGGATGTCAATTTTAACTTTTTTTATGATTACGGTACTGTTTATAATATTATATAATAAATATGGAAAGTGATTTGTCAGATGGAAGTGATTTCAGTGATTGTGAACCTTGTACATATAGTGATTTTGATGTAGGTTTGAGAAGAGGATGTTTTGTTGAGAGAACAACATCTCCAAGTTTCTGATAGTGAAGACTCCATTGACCGTGCAAACTTCAGGTTACCGCATGGCCCTATCCACCTGCCACACCTGCTGTCCAGTTTTTTCTTGCTTTCATTACAATTGACATTTGGCAATTGATGGTGACAGAAACAAACAGGTAATTAATTACTATTTCTTTCTTTTATTTTTGAAAAAATATATTTTCCATCAAAATGAATTATTAACAGTAATTTAAGTATTAATTTAGAAATAGAAATTTAAAAAAATCATATACAATATATAGATACATACAATATAGATATGGAGTGTGTTATAAATTGTCTGTTGTAAATAAATAATGAAATAATGAAATAATGAAATAAATAAGAGTAACATATTGCCAGATATATAAATATACATGAAAAATACCCATTTGTAAATATTTACATGCTAAAGTTTCTTGTCCAAAAACACATCCTTAAATTTAACAGCAATTGCAAACTTAATTATGTGATAGACATATGTACCAATAAGTGTGAAGCACATAAAATGCATGTTTATATTGAATAAGTTCTCGGAATTTTATATTACAAATAACAATAGTCAATCAGCAATACTTAGACATTAAATGAACTGTTACATATGAATCCAGTATATCATTTTTAGACACATTTGCCATTCATCCAATTATTATTGCAATTTCTGCTGTTCCACACTGAATAAGAAATTTTTGCCTGCTTATTTCTCAGCTTCTGCACTGCTGCTGCACATCTAAATTTAATGTCCGTTTTTTCCAGCATTCTTTTTACCAAATGTTCATATACATCTAAATCCATATAGGTAAATAAAACTGATCAGAAATAAAGGCTATTCAAGGATCAGGTAATTCAAGGAAAATTGCCAGAAAAAATTCCCTGCAGGTAAAAATCATGGAATTTTACTTTTGTAGTTGGAAGTTCAGGGGAAAATCATGGAATTAGATTTACTGTGAAAAATATAAGGAGAAAATCATTGAATTTGATATTTAAAAAAAAAAAGTCCGCAAAAACGTATCGTTGGCATTACTTGATTGTCCTAAGTATGATTTATTTCTTTTCTTTATTTCATTTTAAACTATGATTTCAGTGTATTTTTATGATAACTAATTGTCAGGGTACATTTCAGAGTAATTCTGCGTTTATTTTTCTTGGTTCCTAAATTTAATAAAAATCAGGGAAAATTATAATTGAATCAAAGCCCTTCCTCTAATTTCACAAATTTTCAAACTAAACACCATGGGCAATATACATGTAGTTGAATCAGGTAATTTATACATAAAAATATAAATGTAGACCAATTTGATAAGATTTGTGCCACATGATATCATAAACATCCATACAATTCTGCTTTTGTTGAAGCAATTTGTATCTTGTTGAAATTAAAAGTTGAGGGTACAAAATTATTTTTGAAAAATACTTTTTTCTTTTCATCTTGTATGTAGGTTAAATGCTGGAGCGATGCAATAAATGAATCAATGCATGAACAGTAAATTGATTATATTCATTGCAATTTTTAATAGATATTAATTCAAGCAATGTACATATCATTTTAATTATGTTTTACTGTGTGTTATTAAGATACTGCACACAAAGCTGATGGAGGAGTTGAGGACACTGAAGCTAGTTCTAGTAAAGCTATAAAGAAGAAATGCAGGAGGTTCCTTCCACCTCCAATTGACGAGGATGTGGATGAAATTGAAAGCCAATTAGAGGGTTGGTATATACCAGGTATATACTATTAGAAAGTTTTAGGGTCAACTGACAAATTTATATTCAATGTTGAATGAAAATCATATAATGATATCATGTATAGATTAAATTGTCGCCTGGTTTAAAAATAAATGTAATTGTTACATCAGTTTCAGTGACACAGTGTGCAGCTTCGCAGTCAGAGTGTGTAGTTTTTACGCCTGATGATGATGATCCTGCTGATGATGATAATGGTAGGTGAAGACATTAATTACAAATCTATTTTAATATATATATTTGTACACAGCGCTTGGTCTCATTTTGTTTTTGAATTTTCTTTAATGCTTTGTGATATCACAATAGTAATTTTTTGTGTTTGACTTCTGCTATATAATTACAGAAAATTCAAAAACTTAATAACATATATATTATATTGATATATTTACTGATTGTAGTGTAATTACACATATAAATATATGATATGGGCCCGTGCACACTTCCTCAAACAAGTGTAATAAAGTAATGTTGCAAAAATGATTTTACAAAATATTGAATGGTATAAATATTAAAAGATTCTTATGACCTTATAACAAAATCAAATTTAGCAACCTACAGGAGTTTTCAAGTCAGTTACATAGTTTTATTCAATATTAGCAATTTAATATCTTGTCAAATCATTTTTTTGTTTTAATCATTGGATTTTACAATATTCAATTAGATGTAGAGACAAACCTGCTCACATCTCAGGGAGGAAAACCATATAAAAGCAGACGCCTGCTTCATTTCGGCCTCTTGGAAACAAAGCATGCACATGTTGAAGAAGAAAACGTGATTCTCTGTAGTATTTCAATTGATATTCGGAACATTTGGACACAGAATTGGATTATTTTAGGACATGAAATCATGTAATTGTTGCGTAATGTTAAAGTGACTTTTAAGTGTTATTTTATTAGTTCATTTCAAGTGTTGTGATGCCTCCCAAAGGCAAAGGCAAGGGCCGAAAGACTTTGGGGATACAAGGTGGTTCCCGTGGTGGTAGGGGTGCCAAGGCGGCAAACACTTCACTGGATACTTCACTGGAACAAAGTGAAGAAGTTCAACCCTCACAGAAAGAAGACCAGCAACCCTCAGAGCAACTCTCACAGCAACCCTCTGAACCTTCAAAGTCACAGCAGGCCAAAAAAGACAAAGAAGTCGGTACAAGACAAGCCCAAGAAGAAGAAGAAGTATCTGATTTATTTTCATCGGCTTTGCTCCAAGCGAAAAAGAGGTGAGCAAAAATTAATTAATTTAATTTCTTAATAAAGCTTTCCAAATATTATATATTGTAGTGCAAAACTATATTAAATGTCATTTAATTATATTAAATGTCATTTAATAGTGATTTATATTAAATGTGTGTGTGTGTGCGTGTGTGTGTGTGATCCTCATTAAAACCGTTACTCAATTAAAGAAATACCGGTATGTATAGTAGTCAAAACATGTAAAACAGAAAGTTGTAAATTATCTTTGTTTCAAAATTTATTTTCCCTAAATATACATCTCCACTCTCATTGCTTTGATTTGTAAGTGAAGATCATGCTATCTTACTTTCACTTGGCAGGGAGGTGGCAGAGGAGGAGGTTTGGAAACTGATGTAGAATTACATTCATTACCTCTTACTCAAACAAAGAAAAAGTTTAAAAGTGCTGGTTTGAATGACTTACAAACCAGCGATGTGATTGAATGGGTTAAAATTCATGGTATGCTATGGGACAAGACTAATGAGGGTTACAAAAAGACAAAAATGAGAAAATGCTGATTTTGGTAAGAAGGTTGAAGAATTTTAGGTTTAAAAAGTGGTGAGGCATTATTAAATGCTTGGAAAATAAATGTGATAGTTTTGTAAAAATGGATAAAGAATCCATGAAGTCTGGTACAGGTAATTACAAACCCAGTGGTATAAGAAGACCACTTGTTTGGGATCAAGCAAACTTCTTGAAGGGTGCTGGGGGCATAACCCACACAACGAGTGCAAATTATGAAACATTTGATTGGGAACAATGTAGAGATGTTGAACAAAATTATCCATTTCAAAAGTCCGCTTCACAAACTGAATCGTTGGTTCAACTTCCTCAAATTTCTCAACGTTCGTCATGGAAAGTGACTAAAGGTCCATCGGGCTATTATCAGGATATACATCAGGGCCATGAATAGGAAAAAAATAATACATGTCCACAGGACGGGTATCCTGAAAAATATACCCGTTCGAATTAAGATTTACGAGTCCAAATTAAGAGACATAATGTAAATACAATTGAAACTGATGTCTGGGATGACTGAGAACACTCGCCCATATGACAAGTAACTCAAAATTTTTACCCGAGCTGACAACACGGATACCCGTCTCGGACGATAGGACGGGCACTTATCCGTGGCCCAGAATACATGTATCTCGTAGTCCCCGTAGCCCATCCTCAGATGCATATACCGGTCGGCCCACCTGTGAGGCCAGCCCCACATGCAAGTGGTGGTCCAAGTAGAAAATTGAAATATTTTTTTGCAAGATTTAAAATATGTCTTAAATAATACATTTGTATTTCAACAGTTCTTTAACTAATGCTTTAATTTTAATACACTACAGCAAAATAGAAGTTTAAAACAGGAACATGTTTATAATATATTAAGAAGTTTTCTTTCACAGTAGCAGGGAATTGGTAAATTTACCATATTTCCAAAAATATTTATCATGTTTGAACACTTGCAGGTAGTTCTCGTTCGTCAATGGGTGGGCGCCAATGGTCACGTTCATCCTACAGAGTGGACCACATCAAGGCATCGGTGAGGGAACAAGACCCGCAGCGTGATGCACACCACCTGATCCACCGTGGACGACCTGATCCTGCAGAGCCTGCCCAAGCCAGCCTGCACCAACGCAGATGTAAACAGTTTTTGTAATTTTTTGGTCACGGCCTTGCTTAGGGTTCCTGAAACCGATTGTTTTAAAGTACAATACAATATTTTGGACTACGTTCATGCATGTAATCCTGAACTTGCACCTAACAAAGGTGGTGCAGACATGTTCTCCTACGTTAATCAGCATCGTGACCCACCAGATTTCGTACTTAATACATGTATGTTCTCGTATTGAAGATTGCAAGTTAAGTTTATATATTATGATAGAAAGTATATTAAGTCATATTCTACCAGATCGGCGTCAACTTTGACTTTTTTACGCAAAAATCGCCCCCATCTTTCAACCAATTTTTTTTCATATACTCACCTGAAAATCTAGTGTGTCAAACTAAAGCGAATAAACTTTACATATCGATGTAAATTGTGTGGCAAATAAGCAGGGTATTGATATAATTTTACTACCACGAGGAAGAACATTTTATTGTACATCGGAAAACCATTTTATGCGACTAATTTGCATCGCCAAATACTCACATTTCTATGAAAATTGACCCCACATATCGTATACCATTTTGAAGGAAAAGACCTACTCTTCACGTTAGCGACAAGGAGACCAATAGACATTCAAAGTGAACTTTAGTGTTGTACTTATTTATTTTTTTTGTATTTCATTAAAGAGTTAAATTAAATGTAAAAGCATTAAAAAAACTCTACTTTGCCAAGTTTGAAATTAATGTTCAAACAAGGAGCAACTTTGTGGCTTTTATGTTTAAGAAATAATCGAACCATAGAAATGAAAAATTACTATTTTCTTTTCAAATGTATAGTAATTTTAAACACGAGTAATTTAATTCATTATCCAGACCCGGACCTTTGATGATTGACATGTGGACATACATGAGAGTTGGTGAAACAGGTCACCTGTGTTTAGTACAGATTAAATGCATCTTGCCACAGTAAGGTATCATTTAACAAATATTTCAGATAGATGTGTAATGGCCAGGTCTTCAAGAAGATGGATTTAATGGAGATTCTCAAAAGACTGGAAGCGCCAAGTGAGAAGAACTCCCAGGACAAGGACTAGACTTATGGATGGGAATGGTAAGAAATTGGATATCTTCAAGCAGCTGAAACCTTATTTGATTAAAATTGCCAAGTGAGAAGAACTCCCAGGGCAAGGACTAGACTTATGGATGGGAATGGTAAGAAATTGGATATCTTCAAGCGGCTGAAACCTTATTTGATTAACCCTATCGAAGCCAGAAGTAAATTCACTATATACCCCCTCAGTGCCAGACATGCATTTTGCGTGACGTGTTATTCACAGTGGGGGGCTTCAGTTGTCATAGTTGAAATATGATCCTTTGTAGCTCGACCACCCGACAAAAACATCATCCGTTTTGATAGAAATACTAGATTTCCAACGTCCACACTTATTGGGTAGTTTGCCAAACGGTTTATTTGTGATTCGGTATCCAAGATACAATAAGATGGGGCATGGATGATGAATAATATGACAATTCTTCTTCAAAATGTTCAACTTTGTCACTCTTACCAAAAACCGGTATTTCCTGGAAATCAGCCTTGCGCAGCGTGCATCGCTGATATAGAATCGTAGGAGCGCTCTTGATAAAGGCTAATTGAGGTTCCTTAGCAGTGTCAACGTGTTTTGTGGCGCTTGAACCTAAGAATACCGCTATTAAGGCTCAAAATATATATCTGGATATGACGTTGATGAGTCTAGTTTCACATTTGTTCAAGGTCTCGATGAATTGCTGGTTTCACGAGGATTCCAACCATATACGACAAGCCATGGTTTTGCGAACACAAATAAGAGTATTTCGCGGCTCAAAATTGCAGCAGATTATGCGTGTTTGGTGGGTAAATATTCGTTCACACTAATATAATTAAAATATTAACACTATGCTGCTTATTTACTTCTAGAAATGCATCGAAATGTCAAGGTAAAATTGTTGTTGTTGACACACCGGAATTTGAGACTAGAACCACGAGTGTTTATATACGAATGTAGCAGACAAACTCAAACTGTTTTTTCTGAAAACTGAGGCGCATATATGCTCCTCGGCAATAAAGGCACGTAAAATCTGAGGTGCATATATGCAGAGATGTGAACTTAGGTTTTTTCCCGTATTTTTACGATTTTTGACCCCTGAAAATTCATTACGTCCGGGACATGGGTTTATTACGGGATTTTACTAGGGTCAGAGAAATATGTAAAACTTGTACTTTTTTCTAAAATACCGATATTTTTTGCTCGCAAATGGCCGCAGCCATTATTAAATGTACTCGATTGAACTACGCATCGTGTAAACAAGGCTCTCCCCGGCTCGCAAAAATGTACTCAATTTGAATGACGCATTGAAACAGCTTTAGTCTCGATCAGCGAGGCCCAGCTTGTGCGTGCTGTTACTTATGCGGCAGGCAGCCTCGATGAACGAGACTAACAGTTTCTGCTGGTTGTCGTAATGTGCACAATGCACCTGCACCTGCAATACGACCTGTCAACGGTATATGAAAGTGAAACTGAGAAGAAATATTGAAAATTAATGAATTTGTGCTTTCCCCGGTAACGTAATAGTGCAAAAATACAGGGACAAGTCTTCAAGAAAATACAATGATATTACTGCATCGAAAAAGAGTGTGAATCACGCCAGATATGGTGAAAATTCACAGTGCACACAAGACACAAGGGCATTAGTATTGTTGTACAATACATGCCTGACTTTCCGAGGTAATGTGCATTTTGCACATCCCGTGTGCTCTTCCACAGATGCTTGTTTAATCTAAATATTATTATGCATTACTTTATCAATTCTTGTCGGATTTTGGTGATCTGTTTTTAATTGATTCCCGTGATGTCTAGATTTTTTTCCAATTATTTTTTTTTTCATTTCACTCCAGAGTAGTTTACAATAATTGCCCTTATTATTGTTTTTTATAAGTAGAAGAACATTAAGATTTTATTAAGATTTTTTGTATTTATTATTAAGATTTTTGCTTGAAAATTAAGATTTTTCATGGCTGTGATTAAGATTTTCAACGCTGAAGGGTTCACATCTCTGTATATGCGCCCCGGCACTAAGAGGGTTAAAATTTAGTATTTGAAATATACACATATTATTCAACATACATTCACCTCTACAATTATTTTTCCATCAAAAAATCCTAGGAACAAGTATATGTATTTATATATGATCTATGCGTCATTCAGAAACCTCTATATTCGTAGTATCTTGTATATATTTCGTAAACAATTATATTATAAAAATTGAACATAATGCACAAAATAATGCACCCACCTGAAGCTAAGTTCTTTTGAATTTTATTGCTGCATGTCTTAACATTGAAAATTTCAACTACAGTCAGGTCTGTTGTTGTGGTAGATGTTGACTTTTTCAACATTCCTCTCAGACTCTCTGTAGCATAGATTTGAATCTCTGTTTTATCAAGTAGAGTGTTGAGCAAACTCATCGCCAACTGACTGCACACTGCAGCGTTACATTTACACTTTTAATAGATACAGTTCTGGTGATGTAAGCATGTGCTAATGGATAGAAATAGGTTATTATATGAGCATCACCCCAGTCTACTGTGTTGAATTTCACAGAACGAGTGAGCACAGCAAACAAGTTCTGTTCAGCTCCAGATGAATTGATCATTAGAATTTCCTAATCTCTCAACCCCACTCGTGTAACAACCCTTTTCTCCAGTGTTCAATGGTGTTGGTTTTCATTTTTATGTGTGAAACATTGTAGCGTATTAGATAACGTTTCTGTTGCAGTTGTTGCCGTAAAACCTAAAATTTCAGCTATGACAAAGTAAATACATAATGGATTAAACTGTATGATTATGTGTCTTTAAATCCCTGATGTATTGAATATTAAACTTTTTATTCTACACTACTTGATGTATTTAATAAGTATTTCCAAACTTGCTTACAAGTGCGTTCAATTCTAATTGTCTCTCTCAATTCTGTATTGCAAGTATATAACTAAGTGTTTCTATCACTATATGAACATGGTTGAAGACAATCTCCCATTTTACAATATCAAGTGGCCTGATGGAACTCAAACTCAGTCAATTTACAAAAATTGAAAACCACTCACCTTTCATCTTAAACAAACTGTTTTGCCATTTCTTTTATTTTTTTTTTCAAGTTTTCTTTATTATACTTTTTTGAGTACATTACAAAAATTACATATCTATTAGTAATTATTATCTAGATACTATTTGTCCAAAATAGAAAAATGCTGATTACCGCCGTTTGGTACAAGTGTGTAGTGACTAATTTTCAGTTCCACGTATCGAGTTTGAACATGGAACATACAGCGTTAAGGAGCCAGAAGACGTGTCGGTGCCGGTGGAACTCGTCATCCATGTGGTGCACAGCGGGGACGTCAGCGAGGCCACACAGGTACTGGCACCGCCAAGTGCACATTTTATCAACCTACAAGTTGGCAATCCTATGGAGTTTTTTGCAAAATATTGAAAAAAAAAAAGTTTGCTTTGTCAACTTCACAACATAGAGCAATTTTTTTCATAATGGTTGCAAGGATATCAGAATGTCATATAAATCATACCAACCATCATAGAATTTTTCTATAATATACATCATTTTAACCAGCTTCAATAAACTGGGTAGAGAAAGTAACGTGCCTACATTGTCTACATTCATTTGTTTGTTCCTTCAGAGGGTGTTGAACCGTTTGATGACATCTTGTTGTCTCTGTCTGTGCAAGAACAATAACACAATTTAATTCAAAAAGTCCGTGAACGAGGACATGTGCCGCATGAGAAATGAAATGCGTTTTGTAACTAAAAATGTAGTAGTATAGATTTATTCTGATTCTGATTTCAATAAACTCTTGTGTTAAATTTAGGCCACTATGTTTTTTTTCTTTGTTTTAGACCTTTGCCCTTATTAGTTTTACCTAGCGCATAACAAAAAAGCCAAACAAACAACGTGTTGAGCCACTCCACCAAATTATATTGTCATATTGTTATATGGACATGTTTTATGTCTAATGTAATAAATGATTTGATTTGAAATGCCCATAAAATTGCAATCAACAGCATGTCAGCATGCATCTA
The DNA here is from genome assembly GCA_019095985.1 of Streblospio benedicti. NCBI lineage: Eukaryota > Metazoa > Annelida > Polychaeta > Spionida > Spionidae > Streblospio > Streblospio benedicti. Next base: position 5,742,997 of record CM032666.1, read on the forward strand.
GTCTGAATCAGCTAGCAGTGTTGTTGGTCTATGAGTCCTAGACTAGATATGTTTTTGTTTTTTAATCGCCCTCATTAGATTTTTCAGATAGCCCACAAAACATTTTTTTTTCTTTTACCTCCCTCCCCCATTAGATTTGGAATATTTTCTGATCTAAAACAGAGAAAAAAAAACATAGTGGCCTTATCAAGAAAGCAATGATTATTCTGTACATCTAAATGTTATTCCATCTTCGAGAACACCATCTGATTCTTCTGCAAGGTTTTTTTTTTCAACAGACCCATTAAAACTTGGCAGGACACAGTAAAGAAAGACCTGCTTGTGTGGAGCATGACGGCTATTGTCCCGAATGATTGTGATGCATGGCGGCAACATTTGAGCCAAAACATCATCCGTCAGACCCTTCTTTGGAAAATAGGATTTAGTAATTGATCCAATCATACTTATTCCCACAGGTGTCTGCATCGACCCGAGGTGGCACGGCACGACCTGGGCTCGACTATATTCACATTGAGGAGACACTGCAGTTCAAACCAGGTATGTCATCTCACAGTACATCAAAAACGATAGTGGCCTATTGTATGTAAATGGAGTTGTGGTATTGCCACACACAGTCAAACATACAGAGATCTAATTGATTTTCACACTTGTCTCCAGGGGTCTTAAGTTTAAATTTGAAAGCACTTACCCTCGGGCAAGTATCCGCTAAGAATTCACTTGCCTTTGAACATTTTTACTTATTTTTCTTTTTTTTAAGAATTATAAATGCTTTATTACAGCTATACAACCAAATATCTATATATATAAAGCATTGGTTTTAATGATAAAAATAAGAAAAAAGAATTTTTCAAAAATATCTGTTATATGTATTGTTGTGTAATACGTTTGAACAGTTAAACTAATGTGGCAAATGTTTTTTTTCTGAAAACTATGTGCTACCTCTGAGGCATATATGCGCTAAACAAGACTTGTATGTACAATCAGACAACAATGTAAGCTAAATAGCTAAAACGTTTGTGTACGTCAACAATGTAAATATCAAACAACAATCCGTGTAAATCTGAAAGACCTTATATCAATTTTCTTTGCAGCATACGATTAAGCCACACGAAATGACATATAACAGAGACAGTTGGCGCACACAGGTCAAGTGAGGATTTGGGACGTTATGATGCAAACGAGATTTTTATATTACAAGAAACCTTTTAAAAGATAAGATACATATGTGCGTTGTGCCATGCAGCCAAGTCTGCCAATAGCGTCCAGAGAGCAAACAAGTGAGTTTATTTATCCTTGAATAAGTTCATCTGTTGGTAATTAATTAGATATATTATTTTCATCTTTCACAACACACAATAATTTATAACTGTTTGACAGTTTCGTCTGCTTCTGCAGACATTTTCAAAAACACTACTGCACATGTCAGATCATGGTTTACGGCCGCCGTCCCCGCCTGCGGCAAGCACTGGGTCATAGACTCTTGCAAGCTGGTGGCCCCCCTCATCTCTGTTCATGGTCTGACTTTGCATCAGGATGTGAACAGCTTGAGATCTAATTGATTTTCACACTTGTTTCCAGGGGTCTTAAATTTAAATTTGAAAGCACTTGCCCTCAGGCAAGTATCCGCTAAGAATTCACTTGCCCTTGAACATTTTTTACTTTCCCTTGACCTTAGGGGGATGAAATTTTGCTAGTGTTGCAAGTGAGTGCACAGGTGAGTATCATATTTTCAGTTCTCTTTTTTACAAGTGTGAGACGTAGAAAATGCAATTAATACAGAACAAACAGTTTTGTTGATTTAATTTTGTATTAAGTCACTGCAAAACATTTTAGGAATACAAAGTTGAATAAAAATACAGTCGGACCCGTTTTACTCGAGCTCGCATAAGTCGACCACCCGCCTAAGTAGAACACATTTTAATTTCCCTTCAAACTTACTATTGATTGCTACTAAAAATAACCCGCTTATTTCGACCCTTTTAACTCGAGAAACCCGTGTTATTCGAGCCAAATCTCACTTCCCCTCGAGGCATTAACCCACTTATCTCGACCAAATGAGAATTTAGCGTCGAAATATTCGTAGTTTACACGTTAACCGGCGCACATGCCGACCAGACAATAGATCAAAGAACGCTGCCTTACTATGATTTGCCTGTGAACGGGTGGTCAACTTCTCTGATTAATTCTTTGATACTTACTAGTGGTCAACAGCTTTGAAATTAGTACTTGCGTAATAATGACCAGTGAAGACAAAGGCGTAGTAAACTTCTAACCGTAGTGCTAACACCGAAGTGATATTTAAACCATGTTTGTTGACAGAGCCTTTGTCAGAGGCGGGAGGGAGAAACAGCTAGCGGTTAATAGCTTTGAATTAGTACTTGTGTAACAATGACCAGTCCAGACAAAGGTACAAGTACAAGTGTACTATTCTTATATTAACCAATGAAACCGTAGTAGAAAGCATGTTTCTTTGTGTATGCGGCCATGTTTGTTTACGGACAAGGTCAGAAGGTCGGAATACTGTTATAAAAACCACATCACACATAGTACGAAAATACCATAGCGACCACAACACATATTTCTTGCATTATCGCTCATTGGGTTGTTGAAGACATGTTTCTGATAACTCGAGGTTCTGATAACTCGAGGTCATTACTAGACTCCCTTCAAATTGACTTAACCGGGTCCATGCTGCCAGCGCCACCTGTGGTAGGTCCACGCACTAGGTGTACTAAGGCTGGCAAGTGAATTGCCTACGGCTGTAACATAAACAACAATACAAATGTTTTACTTCTGGTGTCAAGATTATGAACTATTACCATGTCAGATACTTTGAAAGATGAATACCAGGCATTGGGGAAACAGAAAACAAAGTTGAAGAAATATTTTGACGTTTAATAGCTCAGTATGCGGCATGCATGTGTTAAGCTTACTGTGAATAAAATGTTTCAATCTTTGACATGGAATGCCTCATTATCTTGTCACTGGAAAGAAGTTGACTCTTCTGTTAGGTGACTTTGTATCATCCGCCTTGTATGCCCTACGGAGTTGGGCCTATTGACCTCAAACTTTGATAATAAGAATTTATGGATAAGGCCAGGGTAACTTGATTCTGTGGATGACGAAAAAAATTGGCTGTAAAATTTTCCACAAGGTGGGTAAGAATAATAAAAAAAAAAGCCCATGGTCAATAGCGGACAGGAAGGGGGAAAAATAAAATAAACAAATATCCGAAGGAAAGTTTGGGATGGGGGGGATAAAAAATATTCAGTAGTCACTGTAATCAGGCAGTGTGTGCATTTCAATTACCAATGGTCATTTTGTTCTTTATTCAAAAGGTATGGGTCGATGTGTATTTCCAATGAAAGGTGAAGACACTTGTCGCCCGTGCACACCCTCAGCCCCTTAAGGCCCATGGGGTTGATCACCAGGTCATAGCCAAGCGTCAAGTATTACTATCAGACCACTTTATAATCCATCCATGGTCCTCCATCTGCCTGGTGCTGACCCATCTTAGGGTGGCCTTGAGGCTTGACTCGCCCATTTGGACTCTCGAAGGCTTTACCCAAGGGCCACTCATGCCACTAGGGGAGTGCTACATGTGGCTAGCACACAGCATCATTTGTGTGGAGAGTACATCAGGTACGCAGGTGCCTAGCCCTAGTCCTACCTACATGTGAAGCTGATTTAAAACCCTGTATACCTAGAGAGAGACACACCTATGAATGAATGTACATGTGTATATGGCTACCTTAGCCCCTGTGGGTAGTGAAGTAATTCCTTGTCTGATAGGTGTATGAGTCCCGGGTTAAGGGCTGAAATAGCCTTACCCCAACCAGTCAAAGTATGATGATGGGTCTTATCATATCGTATGTCAATATTTACATCTAGGAACATCTGGAAAGCTCAAATTCTGTCACAGAATAAAGGAAACTCACTCATGTGTTAAACATCGGCATTGATTATCGCTCATCTACATTTTTGCCTTGGTTTTACTATGATTCGGTTGTCAAATCAATTGAACATTACATATGTCACCTGCCGTTCTCAACTAAACAAATGTGTAAGCCATTAGTAATGTTTTCATCAAATCTATTACAAATCCTTGCCAGAAAATAGAAAATAAAACTTACTAATTTTAAGAGGAAACATGTACACTTCCGTGTGAGTGCGCATGCAAATATCCAGCGCACCTGCTGGGAAATCGAAACCGAATGCATTGGCGTCCTTGGTAGCATGGCGTCACGAGCAAATATGGCGCCATCGGTCGACCAATATAATAAAAATATGGATTTTTTTAGCTGAATCGTCGGGCGAATATAAAAACACACGCCATTTGAAAGATTATTTATCCATCGGGGTTATTTTAATGCATCGGCGCCTCGTCATCCATAGAATCCAGTTACCCTGGCCTAACTCAAGATAATTGAAATGTTTTCGTCTTCATGTTACCTTATATTAGAAATCATCTGATGACTCAAAATTTTGGATACCTCAAACTTTGTATTGCCTCCTTTCAAAGGCTGGCATATAACTTTGTAAAAAAAATATCTCACATCACCGTGATACATGAATGTTAGGCAAAGTGCTATAAGAAATAAGCATATCATATAAACTGCCATGATGTTTACATTTCAAGTTCATCCCTATTTATGTGTGACAGTCTGAGCAGCAGGAAACTCCCCCAGGGCTACCACCTCATATGTGATAAATTGTGAGTACAGCAGCAAACTTAGCAACGTAAGATTTATTTAACTTGATAATATACAAACAAGTTCTATTGTGATAAGGTGTGTATGATAGACTATTTTACAATTTATGTATACATGTAAATATGACTTTGGTTTCAATACAAGGCAAGCCAAATTTACAATCATACTGATACATGGGCATCTACGCGAGGTAAAAACTACAATCTTATATACAAAATTTGCATATTTGACAACTTGCATAATTGGTCTCTGACTCTATGTGAATTTTTACACTGAATATACATGTACATATGTCAAATGTTTAAGTCATGGTCTACCGTATCAGTCTGCATCAATTGGAACTGTATCTCGACTAGCATTGAATAGATAGCCATATTACTTTTGAGACTTCGTCAATAGCTTCAGATTTTTAGTTTCAAAAGCGAAGCAAACGTTTTTTTACTGTCAGCTATATTTACAATAATGTACACAATGATAAAAAAAAAA
>CM032666.1:5748294-5760637 GCA_019095985.1 Streblospio benedicti
TACAACACAAACCTCCTGCACCTGAATTCTGGGACCGTGCTGACGGGCGTGATAAATGCTTGTCAAAGCATGTTCCTTGCGATCATTTATGCGACCACCTCTTGAACACACTAGATCGTACGACATTTTGGTCGCATTTATTTGCGATCAATTGTGAAAGGGGCTTTATAGTCTTGATCCAAGTTTTTGATCTCACAACTTTACAATTTACACCAGGTCATTGGCCCACTTCTTGATCTTCAATGGATCATTTCTCATATACTTGCATCGGCAGCACATTCAGCGCACAATACTAATCACTCACACAATCACTCACTCACTCTTTCAACCCAATGACCTGTACCTAATATAATTAACGTGTAGGTGCCACGGAGCAGTGTGCAACTGCTTTTAGGGATGAGTTTTCTCAACACCCACCACCAGACCCGACCGGGAATTGAACCCACGACCTTCTGGTCAAGAGTCCAACTCCCTAACCACTCGGACACAGAAGCACACGTATTAAAATAAAAGCATTATTTAAAGAACTGTTGAAATACAAATGTATTATTTAAGACATATTTTAAATCTTGCAAAAAAATATTTCAATTTTCTACTTGGACCACCACTTGCATGTGGGGCTGGCCTCACAGGTGGGCCGACCGGTATATGCATCTGAGGATGGGCTAAGGGGACTACGAGATACATGTATATCCTGATAATCAAGTAAGCCCGATGGACCTTTAGTCAATTTCCGTGACGAACGTTGAGAAATTTGAGGAAGTTGAACCAACGATTCAGTTTGTGAAGCGGACTTTTGAAATGGATAATTTTGTTCAACATCTCTACGTTGTTCCCTATCAAATGTTTCATAATTTGCACTCTTTGTGTGGGCTATGCCCCCAACACCATTCAAGAAGTTTGCTTGATCCAAAACAAGCGGTCTTCTTATACCACTGGATTTGTAATTAACTGAACCAGACTTCATGGACTCTTTATCCATTTTTACAAAACTATCACGCATTATTTTCCAAGCATTTAATAATGCCTCACCACTTTTAAAACCTAACATTCTTCAACCTTCCGAAAAATCAGCATTTTCTCATTTTTGTCTTTTTGTAACCCTCATTAGTCTTGTCCCATAGCATACCATGAATTTTAACCCATTCAATCACATCGCTGGTTTGTACGTCATTCAAACCAGCACTTTTAAACTTTTTCTTAGTGTTAGATTTTTCATGCAGGATCTTAACGTTTGAGCTAAAATCTGTGTGGGTGGGGTGGCTCGCAGAGCTTCACAAATCGCTCACGGCATAACCTAAAAGCCTCATGGCATGGGGCCCCGACAACCGTTTTTTTTTTCTTTTTTCCCTCATGCCGCCTAGTGACGCTTGATAACGTGTGGTGCCGCTGGGCACTCTAATTGGGGTGGTGGTGTCCCCCCTCCCACACCCTCTCCCCAGCGGCACCGCATCCACGGCACCTCTGGCGCCGCATCCTCGGATTTGCCAAGGCATTTACTTTTCATAATTATATTATTAAATTGATTTGGAAGAACATATGCAATGTGCAAAAACAAGATTACCTCGGAAAGTCCGGCTTGAAAGTCCGGCTTGTAAAACAATCCTTTTGCCACATAATCGAACAAAAAAAATTATCCGTCACGATTTAACACTAACACATAAAAATAACGATGTAGTTTAAGAAAAATGTAAAAAAAACTTACCAGAATTTGTAACTTACGCCATAGCGAAGTGTATGTCATCATCGAAACCAGCTTACACGAGAATTGATGACGTATTACGCATAAAATCAATAATTAGCCTTTATGACCCACCGTAATATGTCAACACCGACCATACGGCGAGAAAATCCGGCTTGTAAAACAAACCTATTGCCACATTATCAAACAAATAAAATTTATCCGTCACGATTAAATACTAACATGAATAAATAACGATGTAATTTAAGAAAAATGTAAGAAAAACTTAACAGAATTTGTAACAACCGCCATAGCGAAGTGTATTTCGTCATCGAAACCCGCTTACACGAGAATTGAATGGAATCAATAATTAGCCTTTATGACACACCGTAATATGTCAACACCGACCATACCGCGATGCGATTAAGAGTAGCGCCATACATACGCTCATTATCATAATTTATGCATATGTATCAAAGCTGGTTTCAAAGAATCATCCTTAGTCAAGCTTGCCTCGTTGTTGCAGATTCGTAACAGCGCTTTCGATGATAATATGTTAGCAGATAGGTGGCAAGGCGATAATAAAGAGCATTATTATTACTGGAGTTTCGATGTGAGATAAAAAGAATCAGCATCAATACTTTGAATACTAGAACATTTTAGGTGCAACTGGCTGGTGCAGGTAACAAGATATTTTGATTTTTTTATGTGGAAGTTATATCCTGCTGGTTCTTCTGATTTCCGGGTAAAACGCAGTACGTTGCTTTATTACGAGTGAAATTCGAGCGTTCTATGGGTAGCAACATGGGGTCAAATTCTCCCATAAAGTTAGATTTGGCCACAAACTATTGTAGAATAAAATACATATATCACAACAACTACATTACTATATTCATTTCTTAGTGATGATAAAGATTAAATGTTGTAAAATAAAAGAACTGCCAAATTTTCGGAGCTGAAGTGTAATTCAATACAATTTTCACCCAAAAACAAAAATCTCGAAAATCCCTTCCAATAGAAACATATATAAATTTATTTGAAGCAACCTCTCTACCCCCCCCCCCACCCCCCCACCCCACCAACTTTCTAAAATCAACACATAAATTGTAAAGCATAGAATGGAAATGCAGTAAATAGTGGAATTCTGATATGAAAAGTTTTAGCACAAACAAAGTTCGTTGCTAAATAAATATATTTATATCAAAATACATTTGTAATTAATGTCTTCACCTACCAATATAATCACCAGCATCATCATCATCAGGCGTAACAACTACACACTCTGACTGTGAAGCTGCACTCTGTGTCACTGAAACTGATTCAACAATTACATTTATTTTTAAACCAGGTGACAATTTAATCTGTATTTGATTTCATTATTTGATTTCTATGCGACATTGAATAACAAATTTGTCAGTTGACCTTAAAATTTACTATTAGTAAATGTACCAACCCTCCACTTGGCTTTCAATTTCATCCACATCCACGTCAATTGGAGGTAGAAGGAACCTCCTGCATTTCTTCTTTAGTTTAGTAGCTTTACTAGAACTAGCTTCAGCCTCATGTGCAGTATCTTAATAAGACACAGTAAAACGTAATTAAAATTGATATGTATATTGCTTGAATTTGATTGGTGTTAGATTTTTAAATTTACAACACCTTAACATGTAAACATGTGTAAAACCAAGTGTCTGGTCTATGGATCACACCTAGACAATTTTGATTGCTTCACATCCTATAAATATATTGCTGTTTTAATATTGCATGTGTGTCTACGAGTGTGCATGCAAGTTTATTTGTTAACTCAAAATAATACATCAATGGTAGCTAACTTAAGTAACTATAATGAAGAAGAACATTAATGACACTACTTTAACTGACCTTCTTTTTCCCGTATTTGGTGCATATTGATGTTCATCAACTGATGTTCATGGATGATTTTTTCATCAAAATGTTTACAGTATCATTTGACTTACTTCTGCCTGCTTTCAACGTCTGTTGAACTGAACAAATTCTTCTTACTATTTTTTTCTCATAGTTTTCTGAAACAAAAAGATAAAAAGTTGACTGAATTCATGTAGGATACATGATTGTTCATAGAAAGTCAACTTTCTAAAATCAACACATAAATTGTAAAGCATCGAATGGAAATACAGTAAATAGTGGAATTCTGATATGAAAAGTTTTAGAACGAGAAATAAAATATTAGACCCACAAAAAAGTAGAATATCCAAAACTTGACCGCAACTCCCCTACCCCTAGGTGGAACACTGTTCCACTTTTGCGGAGCGTGACAAAATGTACATCATTCCTTATTGCATGTGTGTCTAATTGTGTGCATGCATGTTTATTCGTTAACTCAAAATAATACATCAATGGTAGCTAACTTAAGTAACTATAATGAAGAAGAACATTAATGACACACTACTTTAACTGACCTTCTTTCTCCCGTATATGGTGCATATTGATGTTCATCAACTGATGTTCATGGATGATTTTTTCATCAAAAGGTTTACAGTATCATTTGACTTACTTCTGCCTGCTTTCAACGTCTGTTGAACTGAACAAATTCTTCTCAACTATTTTTTTCTTATAGTTTTCTGAACAAAAAGATAAAGACTTGACGGAATTCATGTAGGATACATGATTGTTCATAGCAAGTCAACTTTCTAAAATCAACACAATAAATTGTAGAGCTAAGAATTGCAAAATTAATTTTTTTGTAATAAAGGCAAACCAACAAAAATTAGATACATTGACTATGGGATTCAGGAAGACTATGTCATTAGTTTTGACTGTAAAATATCAGTTAATAATCGTAATTGATGCACAGCCAAGACTCACTAAATCTCATATAGGTACAATTAGAAGGGGCATTGGGTGCATTAAATACCAAACATGAGTAGTATGCAGAGCTTCCAACCTGATTTTATCGTAATCTGTAATGTTTTGCAAAAAAATCTGTAATTTTGCACAAAAATCTGTAATAACATTTGACCAAAATCTGTAATAATTTTTACCACTAAACTATTTTTTTTTTACTCAAATCTGTAAGGTTCACAGCAAAGAAGCTATGATTTATAACCAAATCATGGTCAGAGTTGCAAACAAAACAAGTCTAACGAGTTTTAATTGTTTTATTTCAAATACATATCTGGCTAAGACTAGAACAAAATTGACTAAACAAATTATGTCTTCATGCAAGATTTACAATTGTTAGTTATATACCCATTTCAATTTCCAGAGAACAAAAGAACAAAGTGAATACAATACTCAATACATGTTGGATGAACAAAGTCAATGTGTGAGTAGCCTCTGATTTGTCCCCACCTTCCAACATCCTCATGACCATGCCACTTACATCTGTCCCAGTAATCTCATCATCTTTTTCAGCATTGGCTTTCTTTAAACCATTGTAGGTGGCAGACTTTGCTTTCACCAAAAAATCATCTTTGAACTTGTATGTGTGACACACCTCATTTCTAACTAATAAATGTCTCTTAACAACCATCAAAGCATCCATCATATTTACAGTAACACTCAGGCTCTGCCTGAAGTCTGTGTCCACATGGCTGACAGCACTGAAGATGCGTTCACTATCTGCATTGCCATGTGGAATTGTGAGGACTGCAAGCATCACCTCAGACAAATTTGGATATTTTTGCATCAACTCTCCCCACTTTTCATCAATCCTCTCTGCTTTTAACTCTAACTTATCAACCTGATACCTTAGAAATTCATGCTCTACTACATCAACATCACATTTAATATTCATTTTTTCTACAAAATAACATACACTTTCAAACTGAGCTGTACCCCTCCTACCTATGTCAACCACTTCTGCATGTTTCATCCATTCTTCCTGAAGAGGAAACTTCTGAAGAATGTATGAACATGCTTCCACAAAATAGCCTCTGGCACCAAGATAAAACACAGCCTGTGCCTTTTGATCAATATCTGCTAACAGTTTTCTGACATCACCCACCACCACTAAATCAGAATAATTTTTTTGACTTTCTTTCACCACGAACCTTCACCATATCCATGTTTTTTTGATTTTTGATGTTCCACAATGTCATATCCACCACTATGTTTGATACTAAAATCAACCGAACACAGCGTGCATCGGGCGTGATGCACGCTTTTTTTGGATGCAGTGATGTCATTGTACTTTTTGGAATATTCCTCTCTATATTTTTGCACCATTCTATCACTTGATAATGCACAAATTCATTAATTTCCAATAACATTTCACAAATTCAGTTCAGTTTCACTTTCATATATCGTCTGCAATAAGTAGTGTTGGTGCAGGTGTGTTGTGCAATCTGTTAGTCTCGTCCATCGAGGCTGTCTACCGCATAACTGACAGCACGCATTATTGGGGCTTCGCTGATCGAGACTAAATAAGTCGAGTACATTTTTGCGAGCCGGTGAATAGCAGAGATGTGAACCCGTCAGCGCTGAAAATCTTAATCACAGCCATGAAAAATCTTAATTTTCAAGCAAAAATCTTAATAAAAAATATAAAAAATCTTAATAAAATCTTAATGTTTTTCTACCTATAATAAATAATAATAAGGAAAATACTAGTATATTTACTAGTATTGTAAACTACTCTGGGGTGAAATAAAAAAAAAAGAAGATAATTGGGAAAAAAATCTAGATATCACAGAAATCAATTAAAAAAAAAATCACCAAAATCCAACAAGAATTGATAAAGTAGTTAATATTTAGATTAAACAAGCATTTGCTATTTAACCCTACATGTATGTCACAGGCTTCATCATATAAGTCCATCAAATGGCATTTTGAAGCAGTGTCATCGTGATTAAAAATAGATAACTTTATGTGAAACCCTATTAGGAATGATAGTAGATTATACATTTTACTGTTACTTTAATATTCTAAGCATATTAAAAGACGTTTCAACAGATTGACACCAAAGTAGCCATATTGGAAGTGCGCACCTGCTGGTCATACTAGTTCCCTAGGCAACATGCATTTATCACAACGCAAATACAGCAGTGTGCAAACAGGTTTTATCGCACTAGATGAATTACCTTTGTGAACCAGTTGAAATTATTTTGTTTCTTACAAATAAAGATTGCGTTATGAACGCTTAAATGGCGCCGATCAAGCTGTATTTTAAGAAACTGTCCATATTTCTCTGACACTAGTAAAATCCCGTAATAAACCCATGTCCCGGACGTAATGACTTTTCAGGGGTCAAAAATCGTAAAAATACGGGAAAAAAACGTAAGTTCACATCTCTGGAATAGGTTTTACACGATGCGTAGTTCAAACGAGTACACTTAGCAATGACGGCACCCATATGCGAGTAAAAACATTGGTATTTTAAGAAAAACTAAGAAATCCGTACTATTTTGTCTACCTGTACGTAGTAGTTTTTTAAAAGCTAAAATCCGTATATTTACGGAAAATCCGTAAACATTGGAAGCCTTGAGTATGGAGGGGGCATAGTCGGCCATATTTGGCCGACTATGCCGAGTGCAAGATCTGGAGAGCTCTATAGTCGGAATCCATCATCAACCTGTCACTTTTGACAGGTAGATGATGGATGACAGCCGACTATCCCCGGCTCAAGCGAGCTGTGGGGTGAGCGCAGCCGAGCAAGCGCAGCACTAGTGCTGGCGAGCGCTATAGTCGGAATCCATAAATCGTGTCACCTGTCACCTTGGCCCGAGCGTGCAAGCCGCGCTAGATCTGCGGCGCACGGTCCCGAGTGTCGCCGAGCGATGCGAAATTCCCGCCAATTAGCTCAATTCGTTTTACTCAAGACAGTCGGGGGTTACACCATTGAACATATCCGACACCTTTCCTACAGCTAGCGTCGATCTACACCTCGTCTCGTTTCACCTAGCCGCGTGAGGTCTGCGGCGCACGGTTGTGAGCGTCACTGAGCGACGCAAAATTCCCTCCGATTAGTTCAATCGAGACCGTCGGGTTTACTCCCGAGATATTGATATCTCAACAAAAATGCCATCACAGATCACGTCAATAAAGAAAATCACAAGATTGATTGGAAGGGGGTGACAGTTCTAGACAGAGAGTGATGGTAGGAGTAGAGCTATCAAGGAAGCTGTTCACATCTGGATGCAAAGTGAGACCATGAACAGAGATGAGGGGGCCCACCAGCTTGAGAGAGTCGAAGGCCCACTGCTTGCCGCAGGCGAGGACAGCTGCCGTAAACTATGATCTGACATGCACAGCAGTGTTTTTGAAAATGTCTGCAGACTGTCAAACGTTTATAAATAATTTTGTTTACCAACATATGCGCAAGTAATTTTATATTGTGTGAATAAGATTATTAAGTTGCTTCGGGGCATTATAATGTATGAAAACTCACGGTTCGTCAACTGCCGCAATATCTTTTGCATTGAACGTAAACAGGTAGAAATGATCAAAACATTTTTTTTTAAATATTCCTGGACAAAGTTTAGTACTCGACCATTGATGAATGATAGAGTATGGGTTATAGTTTAATTATCTGTTAAAAAATCTGTTCAGTTCAGTTCAACTCTGTTGTAATCCTTTGTAGGGTTAGGGTAAGGTTCTTAGCCAAACATTATCTCGCGCCGGATACGCAACAACCCCCCAGGCGACTAAGGCTAAGCACCTGATACTCTCTCCCCACTAGTGTTGCTGTGTGCCGAGTGGCCGAAATGCACCCCTCACCAAAACCAGGGCCCCAGAGGCATGAGTGGCCCTCAGAAACTTCAAGAGTATATTTGTTATTTACGAAGAAATTGTATGCAAAGTACGGCAACGTCGGGCTGAACGTCTAAACCTGCCAATAACTAAAGCACGTGGTCCCAGACCCAGTCTAATTAAGTTTCTATTTTGCTCATTTAAAGCATTTTTTTCTTTAACATAGTGCTAGAAATAAAAGTAGAAATAAAGTTTACTAACCTCTATTGAACATACACACATCTTTGTACTTAAAAAGACACCCAAATAAACAAAATTAATAAACGAAAGAAGTTATACAAATATAGATATATCTTTATTCTTCTGCAGTACCTAGTACTGTAGTACTAAGTATAGGTCAACCTCCAAATCGAGGCTCCTTGCAAAAAGGGATCGGCTTGACGCCATACCTTGCATAGCTGTAAGAGCAAAACGGCACCATACAGTTAGACTCTTAACATAGTGGGGTTTTTGGCTGTAAGCATTATTCCTGCTGTGGAGATCTCTGGATAGGCTATATACAGATGTATGGTGAATTACCTATTCAGATAGTATTAGAACGATTAAGGAAACCATTTATCCCTAAATTCATCCAACCATAACATAGATATACAAGTAAAACAATGATATTTCTTACAGCTATGGCAAAATGCCATAGCTGTAAGCATTATTCCTGCTGTGGAGATTGTCGTAGGGAAACCTTTTACATTTCTGTATCTTTTGCGTGATATTTCTACACCATTACCTATATCTATTTCCTTGTTAAGCATGCATCCCAAATTTTCTTACATCAACATGTATGCAAAAAGACCATTAATAGCTCAATCTTGGTGCAACAGTTACAAGCTTTAATAATTACATTGGTTTTATGTTTAGGATTAAATTTGTCATAGCAGTGTCTGTTGTTACATTGTAGCCCATTAATGTTGTGGCTATGTTAAAATATTTAATAATGTGTACCTTTCATCATACTTAAGCTAAAGGTCATTGCTGTATGGTCAAGCCATTACAGGAATGATTTAGAGGGCTGAAATATATTCGCTGATATAGTGTTTTCATTGAATTAATCTCTTTTGGTGAAAGGAATGGTTTGTTATCATCGTCAATGAGTAGAAGGTCAACTAGTAAACATTCTAGCACAATTCCCTTTCCCTCTATTATAACGCACTTAAATTTTTGTCTCCCTTACCCCCCCCCCCATTCTATTGAGGCCGCCTACGGCATAGTACGTCGGCGGAACGTGTTTTTGTAAATATTTTGTTACTAAAAATAGCATTTTTTTTTTAATATTCTTGAATATTTTTGTTTAACACCGCCAACAAGCAAGACCGGCATGAAGAAGTCATTCCACTAATGCCGCCCTGGGGCCTCCGGTACAAAGGGGACACCGCAGTACATCGTCGGCGCCAAAAAGCCACGCCGCGGCCACTTTTCTGGCGACTTCTCCTAAGAAGTCGCAGGATACCGTCGAGGCCCACACCGTCTGCGAGGTTGGGAGTTCTATTGATTTCCTTTGATCTCACCGACACCGCTATACATCGCCGACGGCATAAATGCACCATAGGTGGGGTCTCACTGACACCGCTATACATCGATGACGGCATAAATGCACCGTAGGCGGGGTCTCACTGACACCGCTGGACATCGCCGATGGCCCACCTCTAAACACCGCCGGCGGCCTTAAACACCGTATGCGGGGTCTCACTGACATCGCCGGCGGCCCACCTCTAGACATGGCCGGTGGACGAACACGGTAGGCGGGGTTCAAAGCATCGCCGGCCGCCTAAATGCACTGTTCGTCGGCGGCTTCAAAAAACCGTGGGCGAGGTCCGTAGGCGACTTCGAATACACCGTGGGCGACATCAGCACGGTATGACCCCCGCCAGGTTGGAAAACCCACTTTCAAAAAGCACGGTATGGCAAAAAAACAAGCACGGTATGGCAAAAAACAAGCGCGGTGTCCCATGCCGGCGGCATCAATAGAATGGGGGGGGGGTAAGAAATGTGCACGACATAATGCTGTCTATTAGTCTAATTTTGAGCTCGCACGGTTTTCTATGATTCCCTGTCATGTTGTTGTTGTTGTTGTTGTTGTTGTTGTTGTTGTTGTTGTTGTTGTTGTTGTTGTTGTTGTTGTTGTTGTTGTTGTTGTTGTTGTTGTTGTTGTTGTTGTTGTTGTTGTTGTTGTTGTTGTTGTTGTTGTTGTTGTTGTTGTTGTTGTTGTTGTTGTTGTTGTTGTTGTTGTTGTTGTTGTTGTTGTTGTTGTTGTTTATGATTCTTCCCCCTGTCATAGAGGCTTGAGTTGATGAATGATGATATCCTACTGGGCGATGAATTGGTGAATCCAGTGGATCTTTATGAATGATATTCTGTGATGTCCAAGCTGCATTTAGATCTACACACAGGTATTATTATCATCAATGAGCTAATTATTGTCATTAATGAGTAAAAGTAAAAGTTAATCTTCTCCTCCATTAAGGCTGATGGAATAATAACATTGACACCAGCAATGTTCAGTGTTTGGGGACAAAACATCTTCCCATAGTTAAAAAAGATTTAATTACGAAGAAATGGAATGATGCAAATAACTGAAAATGTATATATTCAACTGACTTAGCAAGTACCATTTAAATGACATAAGTTTATTATATACCTTGGAAGTCACCTGTGCATGTCTCTTTAACTGGGCGGTCTCAACTCACAGGTCATGGGTTCGAATTCCACAGGAGTAGGACATTTTTGGAGGTCTATTCCCAATACCTATGGGTGAAATATGTATGTTGGAGTGCTTGCAGATACCTTACAACCGTCTATCGCATCTCTACAAGCATATTTCTACCACTATAAAAGTCATTTAAGTCGTGCTTCAACAATTAACATCGCAATGTTGCCATTCCTCAGCTACTTGCTAGAGATGTAAGGGAAGGTGGTAAATGTGCCCACAAGCATTGAGAGACCCAAATAGAACACATAAAATTGCGTTCTCATGTGAGATTCCAACCCACTATATTCTGGTTGAGATGATAACTGACCAAGTACTAAGCTGGGGGTTACAAAGACAACGCTTTAGCCATGTAATCTTTAACAGCTCTCTGCTTAAAATGATGGTATCATTCTGGTCTTACAACATAGGGGCTGTGGGTTTGATACCAATTAGTGCCACTGATATATTGTTGGACTGGCATATGTCTGTCCACAATTTTTCCCTCCATCAATCTCTGTCATTCACCATCTCAGTCTACAAGCCTCCATGCCTTTAAATATTCCTTGATGGTACCCCGCCAAAATGATCTGGGTCACCCTTTTGTTTTGTTACCAGCGATCCGGTACCATCTTTAGGGGCAAGTGCTATCATATATCATTTTGTAGCTATGAATCTCAGCTTCAATTTAAGCTATGATACATGTGTCAAAGTGGTAGCTTTAATCACATAATTAGCATATTACCATGGCAACCAACTTATTAAGGAAATGGAGAGCTGCAGATGTTCTCATTGAAATCTACATTAATAATGTATCAAATACTCTATAATTTTGAATTAATATTGTATTGTACATCAACTTTCTATCTGTATGGAAAAAAATCAAGATGGCCACTAAAATTCAAAATGGCCGCCATTCAACTTGTTAAAGGATGAATTTGTAATGATTTTGTTTAAGTGTATGTATTTGCATTATCAAACTTATCATGGCGCAGGTTAGCATTTATAATGTTGTGTTTATGCATATCAGATATATTCTAATATATAATAGAAATGCCTCATTGATATTTATAGCCAACTATTTAGCAAAATAAGCAGTTGCAGTTTGGATAAAAAACTGCTCTAACAATGTTTAACACTCCTATGTGTAAATGATGTTTGTAATTCAGAATTAGTATCAATATGAGTGGTTCATTTTACTTTTGATAACAGGAGATGGTCAGCAAGGTTGTCAATTCAACTCTGATTTTATG